>QRFJ01000535.1:568442-731376 GCA_006176705.1 Cocos nucifera | reverse complement strand
ATAAAAATATATAATTAGATGTCGGTGTCGAAGTATGTGTCAGAGATGTGGCTAACGGTGGAGGCTCAGATATTGGTGGAGTAGATGATGGCATGGAGTAGATGCTGATGGTTCCTAAGCAGCCAATGCAGAGGTAGATAGAGTATACTTCGACTGCTCCTCAGATGTCAAGCTCTGCATAATTCATCAAGGGGATGGGGGTGAAAGCTAGATGACATTTTGGTGCCATCGTGATCTGCAACGTTAATGAACATTAACTAATATAACATGTTGAACAATAATATTAGTATAGCATCAATAAATAGACTCTAATATTTATATCAGAATGTTAAAGTCATCGTCTAGTGGCATCTACAATATGGACATCATCATCACTCCTGACAAATGTATCTGGGACTTCGATGGTACTAGATAAGTTTTGTCTTAGAGGAGCACTTTACATGCATGGTCTAACATCATCATCAACTTCGGTGTCATCAAAGATATGCCTGGGCACCATCCTCATAACAACATCTCATTGAGTCTTCAAGGGATCACTAACGTAGAAGACTTGACTAGCTTGGAAGGCAAATATATATGATTCTTTAGTGCAGAGATGGCATTGCATGTTAACGAGAGTAAAACCACACTCATCAATCTTCATTCCTAATTGTGATAAGATGTCAAACCAATCGCACTTTATCAATGCAATCCTTTCTTTAGAATAATAGTCCAAGATGACTATCTTCTCCACTATGTCATAATAGTTCAAATCCTCCATACGAGATTATGAATCCCTCGAGCTAGCATAACACCCAGTGGTAGCGCTCAACATTACACCACTATTTTGTGTTGCCATATTTATGGATCTGCTATGAATATTAAATTCGTTAATGATAAGTTGTTTATACTCACGCACGATATGATTAAGGTCCATTGAAAGTGCACGTACTTCAGGGCTCACATCACCGAGCAGTAATCTCCATACCTAATTCAAGAGATGATACCTAATTAGTAAACATATTCAAATAAGCTGCACAAGGCAAGAATATATAATCGCTTACATGATCTTTGAACCATTCAGAAAATTCTTTGCTATGCATTTTCTCTTTCTTTTGCATACTTAGAGCATCGTATTTTACTCTAATGACCTCATATTTTTTGCATGCACAAAGAACAAATTTAGGTATAATTGGATATTTTTTTTTAATTATTATAAAATAAATAAGACTGAGTGACTCACCTTATGTATGGCTTAATGACATCATAGTTGAAGAGCATATAGCGGTGTCTTATCTCTTTCCTCAATGCTCAAATTAGTAAGATGCTATGAAGTAAAAAATCCATCTGGCTATAGAATTGACTCAAATGTAGACTCAGTTGGCTCATACTGATTATCCTGATTCCTTATTGACCGATTATGACGTGTTTCGAGCTTGTTTAAGTATATGATATAAAAATGCATACACTTTTGATCCAAATAATCTTTTGCTATGGATCCCTCCGGATGATTTATATTTCTTACATAAGATTTTAAAATTTGAATATTCATCTCAGTAGGATACATCCATCGATAGGAATACTGGGCCTTCAAGTGTAACTTTTTCCACAAGGTGCATGGTGAGATGCATCATAATCATAAAAAATAATGGTAGAAATATTTTCTTCAGATCACATAATATAGTCACAGCCCTTGTCTTCATTTTCTTCACATCTTTTTTAAGCAACCTCTTTGCACAAATATCTCTATAAAAATTGTAAAGATAAATAACAGCCATTCTGACATTTTTTGGTAACACACGGCGAATAGCTATTGGGATCAATTTTTGCATCAGGACATGATAATCATGAGTCTTCAATCCCCCAAGTTTGGCATCCTTACTATTCACATGCTTTGATATATTGCTTGAGTATCCATCTGGAACTTTTATGTTTTCCAACACACGAAGAAATATGGACTATTCGGAGGTATTCATAACATAGCATGCATGAAAGAGTCTCCATTGTTCTCTTCCTATAGGCTTTGGATTGAGTGATTTTCTAATACCCCATTCTTTTAAGTCAAATTAGGAATTCAAATCATCTTTGGTCTTATTTTTGATATTCAAAATTATTGCCAATAAGAGCTCATACACATTCTTTTCAATATGCATTACATCTAAGTAGTGGCGCAATAAATTTATTTTCCAATATGGCAAGTCAAAGAAGATACTCTTTTTTCTCCAATTAAAGTATGTGTCATCTTTCTTTGATCGATGCTTCCTTTTTTTACCACCAATCGGATCATCTTTTTCAAATTCAACACTGAGACTATCCAACTCTCTTAGTACTTTACTCTCAAACATCCTGCTAGGCACCTCACATTCTTTAACAGTACCATCAAAGGAGCATACATTCTTTCTATATGGATGGTTTCGATGGAGAAAATATCGATATCCAATATAACTAAATTTTCTTCGATATGTCAACTTTTTAGATAGGATGTTTTTTCCACAAATCGAGCATGCTAGCTTATCTTTCATGCTCCAATCTGACATTAGGGCATAAGTTGAAAAGTCATTTATTATTCACAAAAGTACTACGTGCATGGAGAATGACTCATTTAATAAAGCATTAAAAGTTGGATCACCTTGAATGCTCCATAACTATTTCAACTCGGCAATAAGAGGCTGCAAATAGACATTAATATCATTACACCTACCTCCATCGGTCCAGGGATGAGCACTATTATGAAAGCAAAGAATTTTTTCATACACATCCATGGTGGAAGGATGTAAACATGAATAAATACTAGCCATACAATGTGGATAGTATTCATATGCTTGAACGGATTGAAACCATCGCATGAAAAGTCCAATCTCACATTACATATCTCTTATATGAAATTGAGATGTATTTTATTAAACTTCTGTCATGTCTCTCCATCAGCTAGATGCTTCAATGTATCATCTTTTGTTCGATCCTCTTCATGCCATCTCATGTCTTTCGATATCCTTGCTGATATAAATAACTTTTATAATCTTTTGAAATTAATGAAAAGTGCCACATTAACTTTTGAGTACACGGATTGATGTGCCATCTTGATAGATCGCATCTCGTGCACTCATTTTAGTTGGCATCTTCCTTCCAATAGAGTATGCAATCATTAGGACATACATGTATCTTGGTATAAGTAAAGTCCAACTATTCAATAATCTTTGATATCCCATAATTATTCTTCAGGATTGTACATTATTTGAAAGAATGTCTCCCAAAAGCTCTAGTATACAGTTCACTCCATTATTATTGAACCTATTAGAGTATTTCGCATGATATAGTCAGATTAAAAACTCAAGCTTCACCATCTTTTCATACTCGGGATACAACGAAATATTAGCATCCCCCATCAACTTGTGAACCTTCTCCACATCCTCACTATTTGTCATTCTACTAATAGTAGGATCAAGCATAAATATAGATGCACCATCATTATGACCAATAAATAAAAAAATATCATGAACCATTTGTTCCACTCTTTCATCATGTTGATCGCCTCCTTACGGTCTGCCCTCATCATGTTGATCTCAATAAATTTCATCACCATATTTAAAGCCATAAATAGTGAGATGATCATTTACATCTTAATGATGTAGCCACGGTCCATTCATACACTTTTTATAAGGATATTAGATAAGTTCATGGTCCCCAAATTTTTTTATAGCAAAATCAAAAAAATTTTGAAGTTCAGCCTTATATTCTGATGAGAGTCTACTAAACTTCATCCACTCCTTATCCATTACAAAAATTAATGATACTGCAATTAAAACATACGTAGAACTTATATTATATACTAATGCATTATAAATAAATATGTATTATAAATAAAAAATGCATCATAAATAGGGATGAAAATAAATATCATGTGTGAAACTTACATTAAATATCATTTTTAGATATGCAATAAATACATCCTATCACCAACTAATAGGTAAAGATAGGTCCTATTTTATTTAAAAATTATATTAATTTTATAGATTTATTACAGTAATCAAATGATATACAACAAAGATTAAATAAAATTTTGGTACCATTTCTCCTTAGTTCTCCCATGTAGGAAGAACAAAAGAAAAATACTATCCAAAATTTCATTCGAAATCCTTAGCATACCGTTTGATTACTATAATTATCTATAGAATTATTTATAATTTTTAAACTATTTAAATTAGATAATTAATTGATCATTGTACATAATTCTTTCATCTGTATAATTACATATAAATGTATGGATGTTGGAGATTATGTACACTAATCAATTGATGGGTCTATCATTATACAATGTAATAAACAAAAGCAATAAGATATAAACATTCAAAAAATATTATGCAATAAATTCTGCAATATAAATTACATTCATAAATAATTAAGAATGAGCAAGAAATAATTTTATTTTCTATTAGCAATCGGAGGTTCTCTAAATGGCCGGCATGGCTTACAACCGCGGGCATGGCCCGAAACCCATCGGTGGGGGTAAGGGTTCTCTTAGCAACCAGCATAGCTCACGATTGTCGACATAGCCTAGAACTCATTGGCGATGATTTTCTTATCGGTCGGCATGATCCAAGGGCTATCCATGACCGCTGATATGACATGGTTCAAGGCTACTGCCATGGCACAATCCAGAATCCACTGACTGGGATTTTCTTATCGATCAGCATAGCCTAAGGGCTGTCCATGGTTGCCGACATGGCACGGCCCAAGGGCTGTCCATGGCCCTAGACACGACATGGCCTAAGGGCTGTCCACGACCATGGACATGGCACAGCCCCATCCAAAATCCATCGATACAGTCCAAAACCAACCAACAGGAATTTTCTTATCCACCAACATGATCCACGATTGGTAGATAATTATAATATTTATAATAAATATTTATAATATTTATTATAAAAATTTTAAAAATTATTATAAATATTATAAGTGATTAATAAATAATACTATGAAATTAAAAAAAATTATATCGCAGCTATGGAGAGAGGGTCGTATTGAAAGTTTCCAAGGTCATCGGTGACAGTGCTAGAAGAAGATGATGGTGCTAGAGGTAATCTATGAAACAAGAGCAAGATAGTAAGATAGAGAGAAAAGAGAGAAAGAGAAAGAGAAAAGAGAGAGAAAGAGGGGAGAAAAAGAGGGAGAGGCGGCCCGAGGGGGCGCCGTGATGGGGAGGCTGGGGGAGGAGGTGGTGCCGCCGATGATGGGGAGGGGCGACCCAGGGGTGGGGGTGGTGGGGGTTGGGAGATTGACCGGGGAGGGGTCGTGAGGCAGGGGCGGCTAGGGATGGGGGGTCGGGGGTGGGCGCGATGATGGGGAGGCCGGGGGGGCGTGCGTAGTGACGAGGAGGGGCGGCCCGAGAGGTGGGGGTGGCGGAGGTTGAGAGATCGACCAGAAAGAGGTGGGGAGGGACTGAGAGGTGGGGGTGGCCGGGATGTGGGGCTAGGGGTGCGCGTAGTGATGGGAGGCCTAGGGGGTGCGTGGTGACAGAGAGGGGCGGCTCGGGAGGTGGGGTGGTGGGGTTGGGGGCAGCCGAGGATGGGGGTGAGCAGGGAGGAGGGGGCACCGAGAGGTAGGGGTGACCGGGGGGGAGGAGGGGCGGCGCCAGCTGGAGAAGGAGAGGGCAGGGTCTCACCGACGGTGGAGAGCAGAGAGAGGGGGAGAGAGAGAGAGTGCATGAAAGAAAATCCAAATTGAGGTTAATTTTAACCTAACCTATGACAGCGATTTTCGAATCATTGCCATAGCTCTATGGCAATGGTTTTCTAATCGCTGCCATAGATCTATGCAACAATTTTCAGTAACTGCTGTCATAGGTTAGAAATTAATTTTTTATATTTTTACTCTAAATATTATATAATTTTAAAATTTAATATTCATTTTCATCATTCATTATATAAATAATTATCATTAGAGTATCATCACAAAAGATCGTCTCGATTCGATGGCCCTAGCTTTATCGATTAAAAAATTTGGTTTCAATGATCACGAACGATGATGCGATGATCTGATAGATAAAAATTTTCAATGGATCCAAAAATCTGCAATGATGATCTTGGTGATATTTATAGCATACTATCAAAGTTTTACTTTAATCGGATATCGTTATCATGATCATTTTTGTACAGAATAATTTTGACCGTTAAATTAGAAACAAGTGATCAAAGGGCTAAATAGTATCTAATTACGAGATAATTTTTTAGTTAAATGATATTTGATATAATTTTAATGGTTTTATATGGTAATGATCATAAAATTTAAGTCATTTTGTATAAACTATTTACGTTAAGCAGATCTTGCAAAAGCACGAGCGTAATTATTAACGGAGTTTAAGAATGATTATCAAGCGATGTATAGTTTTTGATCATTCTTAGACCTATGAGTTGAATTTTATGATTACCACCGTAAAATCGATTAAAGTAGTAGCCAAGATCATTTATGAAAAAAATTATCTCATAATCGGATGTCGTCTGATCTTTTGATCACTCATTTATCATTTAATGACTGAAATTATCCTGTACTAAATTGACCAAGATAACGATATTCGATTAAAGTAAAATTTTGATAGTATGCTACAAACATTATTAAGATCATCGTTGCAGATTTTTGGATCGATCTAAGATCTCCATCTATCAGATCATTGGATCATTGTTCGTGATCGTTGAAATCAAATTTTTTTTATCGATGAAGCTAGGGCTATCGAATTGAGGCAATCCTTTGTGATGACACTCTAATGATAATTATTTAGATAATGAACGATAAATATAGATATTAAATTTTAAAATTATATAATATTTAGAGCAAAAATATGAAAAAAGATATAGTAGTGCCTATAAATCTTGATAGACCATATAAATTAACCTAAAAATGCCTAAGATCTTAAAGTAATATTATTTTAAAAAGAAAACTTATTATTAATATATTTTGTCTGGATTGTGCACAATTTGGTTAAGAAAATTTTTTATTTTTCATAAATTGATTTGTATGTTATCTCTACCTCAACTATTTTTATCATGCATATTATATGAACTAATTTATTGCCTAATTTTTTACCTACATTTAAATAGTAGTCTAAATATTTGAAATTCAAGTTATGAATATTGTGTATGCATATGTATATATTTAAATTAAGTATTGTATATGCTCTGGATATAAATGAATTTTAAAATATTAGATCAAGCACGAAATTATGATTTGCATGGCATAAATTGAATTTTGTTGCATCCAAATTCATGTTGTAATCAGTTGTGATACTTGCTCTTTGGTTTGTCTATGACCACACGAGTTCATGATTTAGTTTTCTTTCGAGCTATGCTAGTGAAGCAATCATTGGTGCCGCATGATGTCATAAGTATATTTTCTGTATGATTTTAGAGCTAATTTTCTTCCGAAGTATGCTAGTGGGGCGATGAATGGCATATGCTATTACAAGCATTTTTTCTATATTATTTTAGAGCTATTTTTTTTTTGTGCCTCTAATAGGGAGATAATTGACATATGCCAATTAAGGACATGTTATAGTTAGGAGCTAGTCTCTTTCATAACTTGCCATGGGTTGATGGTGACCATAAACATAAAGGCTATGAGAGAGGATAGATGGTTTATCTATATTAATTTAGGAGCATTTTTTTATTAGATGCATTAAGTATTTAAAAATTTATATTGACAAGCATACTTTGTATCATGTATTCATCAGCATATTTTTATTTACGATAGAAAATCTTATATTATGAAAATTGATATTTCATGTATAATATGCTTCATGATAAAGATAACTTATTGATCTCTAGCTTACTCTTCTCTTTTTATATTTTTAAGATACCAAAAAATAGATTGCATGGGGACCATGGGTTGTGTGGAAAGGAAACTAGGATTTAGTTGACTGTTTATGTACCTTCCTTAAGTTAATCAATTTTCATATAGTTATATATATTTTTTATTTTAAAGATTATCAGAATAATTATTTTAAGTTTGTCATATTAGAAATATTGCGGTGTACCATTACTTGGATTTTGGGTTGATATATTTGTAAATAAAGGCAACTGTTGCATATCTAATAGAGATTAAGCATTAGGGATAGATAGGCATCTGTGCTCGGCTCATACTTTTGGGTCAGGACATGATAGCCCACCTCTTCATCAAGATTACAAATTCTAGCCTCGCTAGCATTTAGACCTCTAGCTAACTGATAAGAGCTATAAAACTTGACTTTTTTCTTACTGTTAGTGGAGAGATGATGGTGATGGAGCTTAAGAGGCCAGAAATGCCCAAGATTGAGCATGCTTCATAATGGAGGTGGCTTGTAGGTGATGGACGATGAGCTTTCCTCGTTGTTGTTGCTAGCTAGTGAAGGAGCTATATGGTGCCAGTGTAGAAGGTGGAGGTTGGGTGTTGTTTTATAGAGATGGGTCGATGAGAGAAGATAGGAGGAAGAGAAAAGAAGATGAGTCTTGCGGTCTATATGTGATCTAGGATGAGGAAGAAAGGCCATGGAGGGAGGGAAGGGTTAAAAAAAGGGAGCCAACTAAAAGAGGTGCAAATTTTAATTTTATTCTTGAATCTATTGTCAAGATCATGTCCTTGCAAAACCTTTATAACAATTATAACAGCTATTATTTCCTTCAAAAAAATACTTTTCTAATTTATTAAAATAATTACTAAAATGATGACCGTTATAATAGTAACTATAACAATGGAAAAATAGCAGTATTACTTTCTTTCTTTTTTATTAAATAAAATAAAATATTTTGATATGTAAAGTCATTTTTTTGATGGAATTTAGGGAGAAAAAGTTGAAATAATATTATTTGATTCAAAAGAAGGCATAAATAAAAATAATTGCTGTTGCTTTTCTCACGTTATTTACTCCAATAACATAATAGGGGTTGGTAAAATCATTATTATACGGCTAGTCACCAAAAAAATCATTATACTGGCCATTATAATGGTTATAACGCGGTTATTTAAAACCACAAATGGCATGGCTTATAAGTTCTCGACATGAAGTGGATGGACAAAGGCAAAAAGTTATCCAGTTTCACATACAAAAAACATTTTTTAGTTACCAACTTTGGTACTGCAAAAAAGGGAGACTCATCAATATAGAGTCACTATTGTGATTGTGTGCGAATCAAAATCAAGAAACACAACTAAATATATATCCTGGGATTGAGAATAAAATTCAGTAAGGAGCTTCCATCGGTTTCATCTATGATCTAATTCTCTGCCTTCCAGGTTTTATTCGATTCTTATTTCTTGGGTCGGTTCCTAATTCTGGCATGACCTATCCTGAATGGCTCATCTCTTGCATGTGTTTGCCATTAGGCGTGCTTCCAAGTAAAGCCTACGTCTGAAATTAGCTATACTGGATGTTAAATGTATTGATTGAGGCTTAGCTAGCAGCCGAAGAGAGATTATTTTTGAGTGCTACGAGGACCCATCCAGAAATCTGAAATTTTCTGATGAAAGTACTGTACATTACATGGATAGCTTTATGTGAAGCATTGGATGTACTGATCGGTCACATGAACAACATACAAACGCAGGGGGAAATAAGTTATTTAGTTACATATTAGCTTTCTTCTTTTTCTTCTTCTTTTTCCCCCGATGTAACTTGTTACGTAAATTTATAAACGAGAATGTAGAGGGGTTATAATCATAATACAGTTTGGTATCTTGCAATTTTTTTTTCTTACCCTCTCTCTCTCTCTCTCGATCTCTCTCTCTCGATCTCTCTCATACACACAAAAATACAGTGAATTAAGACAGAGCGGAAGTATCATGGTGGGAGCTTTTACTGAGAACAAGTCCTTGAAGTAAAATTACATGGTTAATGCCAAAGGGGATGTCCGCATAAAAGCGTCAAGCTTTTGGTTTTTTTTTTTTTTTCCAAAGTGTAGAAGCACTTGTGCATAGAACCTAGAACTAGAGACGGAGAGGGAGAAGAAGAAGGGATATATGCAGAAAGCGAAAGACAGTGTTTTCATCTCTCTCTCTCTCTCTCTCTCTCTCTCTGTTAATAAGGCTATTTAATTAAGGAGGTAATGAAGTCCCCAATGAAATGAAACCATGCATGAAGTGCTTCACTACTAAGGGGAACCTCACTCCATCACAGCTCCAGCCACCACCAAGACTCAGGCGGGGCTTATCTCAAGCCCATCCTCCTCCCCTTTCTTCCCCTTGTCGGGACCATTGGTCTCCTCATTTGCCTTCACGGCTTCCTTGCTGTCCCTGATCGCCTCAGCGGGCACCTGCAGCTCGACTCCAGCCTTTTGTACGTCGATGGCGACTATGTGCTCGAGCACCGCAGGTTCTACGACCACCTTCTTGACCATGTACTTGTAGACTACGTAGAGAAACATTTGGACGGCACCAAAGGCGAATCCCAGAACGTTTGGAAACTATGTTGGGCAACAAAGCAGCCACAAGCCGAAAGTTAGTGAAAGATATAGCTGATTTTTTTCTTTTTCTTTTTTTTTTGTTTTTGTTTTTGTTTTTGTTTTTATTTTTTTTTTCCTCAGTTTGGTGGACTCCATACGGTTAACGGATGAGAACAATACCATGACATATAGGTCGTTTGTGAGCAGACCGTAGCCGAACCATGCTACTGCGCTTATGGTTAGGAAGAGCGACAGAGTGAATGGCATGTATTCTACGCTTCTCGTGCGAACAACTTGCCTCTGTCGATTCAATTCAAGGGAAAAAAGTTTTTATTCTTATGTGTTCAATGCATCAAATTATTTGCGAGGAAGAGGAAGCAAACACACACACATTCTATTCTCATGCATGTATTCAATGCATCAAATTATTTGCTAGCAAGAGAAGCAAACACAAACACACACAAAGAGAGAGAGGTTTCTTTTGTTCTCACAATGATGCTCAAAGGAGCAGCGAAGACGGAAGCTGAGAAGCACATGCAGATCCAGCCAAGAACTTTCAGGCGTTTGGATCCTTTTGACAGGAGAAGAGTGGAGAGAAGGATCAAGAAAAACAGTCCCACATTCAATAGCAAGATAATTTTAGCAGTGAAGATCTGCAAATCCAAAATCATAAGTTGGATTACAATTTCATATGTGAACGGTTAACAATAGATTGTTTAAGAAAAGTTGAAGAAGATCATTCACATACCCTAGCAGATCTCGGGGCATAGGCAAGGTACATGATGATGTATATCATCTCGATGGCACACCCAGTCGAATTAATGGTAATTAGAAGGATGGAATTAGTCTTGACAAATGCATAAAAGATCCAAAGCATCGCACTGAACAGTGCAACTGAGTAAGGTACCGACTGGAATCCTCCTGTCGATCTCTTTCGATATACTTGATAGAATGTAGGCCTGTGGTTGCAAGAAAAGTAGACCTGGTTACTAGAAGACAGGTCAACTAAAATAGTAATGAAATAAAAGAAATAAATAAGAAGATAAAGAAAAACTAAGAGTAATTCTTACACTGGGGCAAGATAGACCAGGAAGGAGCTGACATTGCCTGCAAACAGATGAGTAGGTATCATTGTGTGAAAGATAAGCTTATGTATGAACTGAGCATAGTTATGTGATGGTATTTTATATATATATGTGTGTGTGTGTGTGCGCGCGCTCTCGCGCGCGCGCGCTTGTGTTAAACTTCGACAAAATCTTATAAAGAAAGATGATGTGCATTCGTTTGTTCAAAATCTTATAAAAAGAAGATGATAATGGACAAGGAAAGATAATGGATAAGAAAAATGGATGGTTCCTACCTCCCTTTATATTAAAAAAAAATGTTAATGGGCAAGAAAAGCATAGACAAAACCATGTCTTAGTTGATTTTTACGACTTCAAAAGCATATAATTAAGTAGAAGCGGACAGGAAAAGGATATTCCTTTTCGAAAATAAGTAGCAGTGGAATTTGGCCAGATTCATCATCAGAAAAATAATATGCCTAGAGTCCATTTCTCAAGTTAGTATCCCATCCACTGATGGACACCGACTTGTAAATTTTACTTAATTTAAGAAGAGTGGGGGCCATCTTCCTCTCCTAGACCCGCAAGCATGGCTACTGTATTTTTAGTACACAGTTCCAACTTTGAGTAAAAGGATAACTTATTCCGTGCCCTTCCAACAGATGAGAAAGAAACAATTAAAATGAGATTCTAACAGCCGTCCTATGCATCACGGACTCAGAACACAGCACACACACAAAAGAAAAGAGAGAGATAGATAGATAGATAGATAGATAGATAGAGAGAGAGAGAGAGAGAGAGAGAGAGAGAGAGAGAGAGAGAGAGAGAGAGAAGAATAAAAAAGGAAAAAAGATTATAAATTCAAGACAAGTGTAAGACAAATGTGGGAAGGATATAGTGAACCAGACCTTTTTTTAAAATAAGGGGGAGGGATCTTCAACAATGATGTAAGAAACATTATGAGATTCTATTGAAGGAAATAAAAGGAGGAAGCTCACAAAGAAAAAAAAGAAAAACAAGAAAGAGAGGGAGAAAAAAAGAGGAAGTTCTTCATAATGACTACCTATGATTCCAACAACGAAGGCCCAATGGCCTGCCATCTCTCAACCCCCAAAAATAGTCTTTAAGACTAGCTAGGAGGCAAGATGAGCTCAAGAGGAGGAGCAAGAGCAAGACAATCTTCCCCCTCAAAGGAAGAAAAAGAACCCCACTCTATTTCCTCTCCCTCTCCTTTCTGTTAACACAATTGATGTGGTTCTTAGGCCTTGGGGGGAAGGACCATTATATAGGGAGCATGGAGGATGAACATTTCCTTCTCAGGATCTCAGAAGTGAGGAAGTCCAAGTTGATCAATGCACAAACAAACTAAAAATAGAAGTCATGTGATCCTGCACACCGAAAGGAACATAAAATGGTTTATGTTTCATTTTAAATGCATAAAATGTTCAAATGTCCCATCGTACAACGCTAGCAAGAATGTAGACCGTCCGATTATGCAATGTAGTACACATATATTATATATACGTTACACCTTGTCCTCACGTGGAAAAGCTAGCCAAGGCTGCCTTTTCTTATATTAAAATGGTTCTTCCACGTCACCCCCTCCCCAACATACGCGCACATTCCCTTCTAGCCGTTTCTTCTCCAACCCAGCACACATACCTTGGACACTTAAAAACCATAACCTCCTCCTATATTCCCACCACCTTTACTTCCCCAAAATTCGCAATATTTTCTTCTAACATAAATAAAAATTGTCTAGATTCGGTGCATGGAAAACTCTGTGGGCACTAATACCTAGCAATGCCAGTATATATATATATATATATATATATATATATATATATATATGAACTCCAAAAATAAGTTGCCTTTGAAGTGTGTATATATGTGTCTATATATATACAGAGAGAGAGAGAGAGAGAGAGAGAGAGAGAGAGAGAGAGAGAGAGTGGATGTATCTATTGTTCAGATATGGTTGCATGCTATGAATTTTAGGAATGGGTCACAGAAGCAATACCTTGTTATTTGTACAGAACCCTTCAATTAGTATGTTTGTTGGCGGCGATAAGCTACGGCCCAACAAACATTCAAACTCTTTCGAGAATATTAATAAATGGAGAAGGGATTGCACGCATGGAAGGATGGAGATTTTTTAGTTGATTCCCCACCAATTCACGGAAAGCACCATTACGCCGTTGTCCATTCAATGTATAATGCTATGGAAGAAATAATGCTTGTTGTTGATCCATGTATAGAGGAAGTCCAACACAACTGGGTTAGTTGTCTGCAGTACTGTACCGCTTCTCTCTCCCATCGTATGAGGAGTGCATGATATACACAGTTTTTGACCATGATGGGCTTGGGAAAACCAGCAAACACTTTATCCAAGAAATCATGCAAATTTCCTGTAAAGTTTATTTTGGTAGTAACGCGTCTTGGACTTGCAACTTGTTAAACACGTGGTGTCCTCCATGAACTGCAGATATATATTAATTAGTGGTGTTTTAAAAATTGAGTCAATTGATCGGTTACTTTGACATAACTTCAGACACGTCATGGTACTAGCTCATATTGACCCCGAAACAAATGGTCAAAAAAATAATTGCTGGATGCATGGTTTTCTCCTATATCAGAATTTCGTTGACATGTATCATATTTTTATACTTAATTCATATTGTTCGTCTATCATTTTGAGAAGGTTGGACATAGGAAAGCCAAACCACCTACATATCCAGTTCAAATGCTGATTTGATTCTCATGACAAACGGGATGTAATTGCACAAAGTACGGAGCTGATTTAGAAAACCCACATTATGTACATCGTAGGTTGTTTTAGCTGAAGATTAAAAATCTTCTGGTGCATCATGCGTGCACAATAGAATTTCATATGGAGTGGGCATATTTTTACTAATACTCATCTCAAAGAGAAAATCTAAAAAGTAAAAATTAAATTGGGATGTAATTCATCCCCCCTATTAACGAAGTCCGTTAGTTCTATCACTTTAAAAAAAAAAAAATCATGCGTATAAAAAGAGGCTGTCTGCCTACACCCTCTCCTTTTCATCGTAAGGCTTTTCTCCTCGTCTCCAAGTTATTTTCTCCTCCTACAAATTTTCTTCTTTGTGAAGACATCTAAAATATGATATTCATAAGTACATAATACATGGCTAGATAATACGCATTTAGAAAAATTATCACCTATCATTCTAATATAATTCTCTAAGTAAATCGATATATAGTTTCCAGAATATTGCATTCACTTATATACACTACATGGCTAATTAATGCACACCTAGCAAAATAGTCATCCAACATTCCAATACACACTTTTAGGTAAATTGATATACAATTTTTATAATATGGTATTCATTAATATACAGTAGATGGTCAAGTAATATACACTCATTGGCTTTTAAGTATATACCATAAGCTTCTTTAGTATATATGCAGTAGTGACATAATACATACTTTTACATAAATGCATATACACTTTTCATAATATGATATTTATTAATACATAATATATCATTAGATGGTATACATCTAACAAAAATAATCATCTAGCATCCCAATATACACCTCCAAATAAAATGATGCATAGTTTTCAAAATAAGATATTCATCGGTATAAACTACAAAGCCAAATGATATGTATCAAGCAAAATAGTCATTCAACGTCTTAATACCTAATTCTAGATAAATTGAAAAATAGTTTTTAGAATATATTATTTACCAAAATACAATACATGGCTAGATGATACATATTTATCAGCTTCGTAATACATACTACAAACTTCTTTGATTCTGAAAAAGAGAAGAGGAGAAAGAGACTTGGGAAGAAGAAAGCCCCATGAATAAGAGATATGATAAGAAAGAGGATGGATAGAGAGAGTTGACAACAAATTAAGAGGAGAGGATGGCATCCTTTCATGCACATGATTTTCTTTCTTTTTTTTGTTTTTCTAAATCACAAGACTTATGGACTTTGTTAGTAGTAAGTGTTCCATTTCAATTTTACATTGGATTTCCTCAATAAGATATATAGGTGCTAAAAAAAATGTGGCAAAATAAGAAGCTTACCCATATGATATTCTCTAGTGTGCACACCAAGGCAATTTTGTTTTTAGCTAGCTAAGATTTTTTTTTTTTTTGGCCAAGCAGTAGGAAACTATATTTTAAGGAATTATAAAGAACAAGAGTACAAAAAGATGAAAAGCAGCCCAAAAGAAAGAAGAGAGCAGCTGCAAAACAAAACCTAGGAGCCCAAAAACAAAGATCCACCAAAGAAAAGTAACCACCTCACAACATTTTAGCCAAGGGGTTTGATGGGGCACTTGTAATTTGGTTAGGAGATCTCTGATGCCTTCTGCCAACCTTTCTTCCGCTTTAAGCTTTGCTCTTGCCGTTATAAGAATGAAGTATGGTTCCAAAGGCAATGATCATGGCTCCTTTTGTTCTCTGCCTTGCTTTGTAATATCCCTTTTCTATTTCTAGTACTGCTTGGTACTTTGGTTGTTGGGTCTACGTGCCAGCTGGGGTAATGCTTATTTAGAAACACCAATTAAAGGAATGAGATTGGATAAGAGATCTGGTTTGACTTTGCTTGCATGCACTCAAACCTTTCGGTTATTGGTTTTGAAAAAAGAAGATAGAGTTTTCAGTAATGAAGCTAAACACTTGTTGACCACTTCATACTCCAAGGTCTTCCATCTTAGAACTTCTAGGCATATGCTTGAATTCAAAAACATCCTCCATACTCGATAGCCCGCCCCCTTAATGTAATTTCATGAGAAAATTTTATAAGAATAACAAACAAAAGCAAAATATTCTTTTACCAACAATAAATTTTCTTTTAAAGTTGAAGATTCTAGAGATTCTCGAATTTTTGAAAGGGCTGATGCTTATGATATATGATCAATGTCTTTATCATATCCATGCAACAGGCCGCGTGCGTGCGTGCGTGCGTGCATGCATGCATGCTTAAATTAAGAGGAGCAAAAATTAATTTCAAAGAGAGGAAGGCCAGATGATATAACTAAATTTTTAGCTTGTTAAAGCCCTTTTTTGCACCTAATCCTGAGAGTATATGGCTTGGAATCAAGGTCATATTGCAGAACCAAGTCACTAGTCCTGAGAAATGAAATCCATGCATTCCCTCAAAAGTGTGAGCATTGTTTTTTCAAGTATTTGCATTCTGATGATTAATCCACACAGTTTGGATTCCTCTCATGTTTTATTGCGAAAACGCTATGCACCCCCCACTTTGTTTCCCTATCCATCAATTCCTACTTAATCCACTGCGAAGGAAGTGGCATCTAGTTCTGGAATCATATACCAATAGAGAATAAGTGTTTTTAGTTAACTCCTCCCATCTCAATCATGCTTCTTATCATTCTCTTAGGAGAAGACATACAATTACCTATCGAAGAGAGACAAATCAGATTCGATGTCTGATCCTTGTTTGAGGTATGAATCCATGATCTTGCGTGCTATGGTCAGGTTTTTCCATTGCTTGGAGATACAAACTACACTTGAATGGGAATTACACAAGGCATGCCAATCCTCCCAAAAGCATTGATGAGTAAGGCACTACGAGCAAATTAGAGCATATGGGGCTCTGGTCTTGGTTTTTCTCTGAGTGGAAATCTGGCTGTCATGTTGGATGCATATAAATATAACAGACAGCTTTGCAAATCTCTATAAAGTTTGTGCATGCTTTGTGATCACCATGGAGTTTTGACGAAGAGGTTTCCAAACAACTTAAAAAGGATCAGAGTATGCAATCAATCATCATTAGCTCAATGGTGTTCTGTTTTCATGCATACAATTTTAGCACAATTTCTAGCTTGAATACTCCAATTCCATTTGGAAAACTGTCAACAACTTTTCCACTCTCATCCATAAAAAGATATACAGTTGAATGCATAGGATAGATGCATTGGCAAAATTATTTGCTTCTATTAATTATATTTAGATGATTACTGTTATCGGCTTTTATGCTCCTTCATAAGTAAGAAGGATTGCGGAGACCCAATAGCAAAGTAGGATATTGGCTCATATTTCATGATTACGGATGAGCATAGAACTGTTTATTTCAGAAAAGTTGGCCTAAGATAACGATCACTAATGAAGTAGGATCCTATAATCCTATAGCTAAGACGTATCTTCCGCATATGATGTAAGTTCTCTTAATCACCAATTGACTTGTCTTGACACAATCATTTGTGGCAATTATTAATGAAAGTTGTAGCATAACAAGAGACTAATTAGAGTGTACATATGGAATCATACCATGGAGACTGCAATATATACAACCACTGATTTGATGCATGAATTCATGAAGAAAAAATTAAATTATTGCTGATTGGGCATTTCTTTTCGTAGGGATTGTATCACAGAGCAAGCATATCCTAGATTCTAATACAAACATGCAGTGCACCAAAACTACTTTGCTTCGCTCAAGCAAAATAGAACTATTTTGAGTTATACCACTTGACCTTGTCTGCTATTAAAAGATGTATTTCTTTTTGTTCTTTTCTAACTTGCTACTAATTTTGGGTGTGGAAGCTGGAGGAGCCGAGAATATTCTGACCACTTGGCTCAGTGGAACATGGTTGGGAAAGCACAAGGGGAAAGAATCCCGGATCGGTTAATAGAAAGAATGCTCTTAGTGCTTGTTTCACTGGCCTTGCCAATTTTACTTACCCACTCATGCGAATAAATATCCCTCTTGCTCTTGCCCCACTGGCTCATAGACGACCTGGTACATATCCATGGCCTTTTTCACTGTCCTACTCAGACTTTACACTCTAGCGAATATTTGAAAATCTAAAAGAAGATATCTTTGATCCACCATTTATCAACTACTGCAACTTGGAACAGAATCTCTTGTTACATTTGGTGTTTGACAGATCATGTGTAGCTTATATTGGCTAGGACTGACCTCTTAACTTTTCTGAGTAATTAATTAGGATTGCCATTTTGTTGATGCCATGATTTCATTTTTGCCATTGTTCCCATATCAATAGTTTGTCGATAGTTGGTAAAGTAGACTCTTTTGACATTGGAATGGCTTGGAGTTTGAGTTCTAAATTGCAGGAGGTGATCATTAAATTGGCTTTACCTAAGTTAGTTTGTCAAATTAGGACGAGCTTATTTATTTAGTGAACGTTAACAGAAAAAACTAGAGTAGGTGTTTAATAGATTTTTAGGAAATTAAAGCTGGTGCTTTTAGTAGATTTGTGGTTAAGATTGGGAGACTATGATTAATGTGTAAGCTCTTCACGTATTCCACTTTGATAGAAATCGCAACCAATTGCAAACAACCAAGAACCTATCTGCTCAAAAATTGACCTTAATCATGTTGTTTGAGAAAACAATTGAGTATCATTATTGCCTAAGGTATAATATTTAGAATTTTATTTTGGGAAATGATTTTATATATATATATATATATATATATATATATATATATATATATATATATATAGAGAGAGAGAGAGAGAGAGAGAGAGAGAGAGATGAATTAGGTTTCTTTTGAATCGATTTGGGGCCAAATCTAATCGAATCCCAGGCCGTTAGATCTGCATGAATAAGAACTTCCACTTTCCAACTTCACATTATTGTTAGCTATTTGGGAGAAGGAAAAAATAATATATCTATAAGGTAGGAAAGGAAGCCATATCTATGCATGCCTGTCAGTCTTTTCTTTTGAAACTACCAATCTCCCCCCTCTCTCTATGGTATAGAGCTTGCCAGCAAAGCCTCTTAGTTTGTCGAACTTGCTACTAAAGCCCTTCTCTCTATTGAACCCCCATGCTTTTGTCTCTCTCTCACCAGAAAGAATCCCGATATCTTTGTTTCTCTCTCGACAAAATAGAAGGAACCCCAAACCTCTCTCTTGCCTGGTAGGAAACCCAAACCCTTCCTCTTAGCTACTTGTCAGAACCTATCCATTCTCATGGAGAACCCCATACCTCTCTTTCTCTTGGCCGGAAAGAACCTCCAAATCCCTAAACCCTCCCTCTCCGCCTTTCGCTGGAATCTATCTTCTCTCCAGTGAAAAAGAAACCACAAAACCCTCCTCCACTCCTCACTCTAGGTCATCCCTTTCCGTGTCTCTCATCCAAAGGAAACTCTATAAGCCTTCCTCATCCACCCCTCACCATAAGCTATCCCTTGCTCTCTCTCTCTCTCTCTCTCTCTCTCTCTCTCTCTCACACACACACACACACACACACACACATACCACACACACAAATACATGCAAAGGAAACCTCCAAATCCTCCCTCTATAACATCGAGAAGCATCCCTCTCTGCCATTCATCTTATTATAAGCGGTCCTGTTCATCCACACTAGAAGATAACTTTTCTCTTTATTATTTCATTATAATTTGATAGCCTAAGGACAACTTTTTAATTATTTTTTATCAATTATTTATTTTAAATTGTATTGCCTAGAGATAGCAACCCAAGAGGGGGGAGGGGTGAATTGGGTTCTTAAATCTTTTCAGAATTTTGAAAACTTTTATTAACTTGAAAAATATTGAATAGGTGTGTGCAGCAAATAAATCAGAATAGAGAGAGGATTAACATTTTAACAAACTTCTAAAAATTATGCCAAAGTGTGAGTAGTCAATATATCAAGGAAATCAGAGAGTCAAATACAAATAAAGATATATACAGAAAAGCTAAAGTAAAAATTAGGATAGTCAACATACAAGTATAAACACGGTGAATTTATAGTGGTTTGGTGCCAACCCATGTACCTACATCTACTCTTCAAACTTATCTACTTAGAAATTCTACTATAATCTCTAGAAGATTACGGTCAAATTATTTTTCAGGCTCATAATGCTAATCCAGTTGATTTTTCTAGATTCACCAATCAAAATCTTTTCTCAAACTAAGTTCTTTAACTTAGCTTAATACAAACATCTAATTACAAGCTTGGATAGGTCTTACACCCTAAGTTTTTTATTTCAAGAAACTTATTACAATCACTAGTATATAAAAGATAATAAATTCAAAGCATAATAAATGAAACCCTTGGGGGTAATTGAAGTTGCAGCTTAAATGTGAAGAACTCCTTCAATGCTTCAATAAAAGCCTGCGAGTAAACTAGAAGAAGATTCTTTACAATAGGTGTTCTCAATCAATGTGCTTAAGCTTTTATTTCTCAATTGTGAAAGCTATTGAATACTCTCTTTGAGTGCTCTTCCTTTCTTAAGAATTTTCTCAAAATTTTTTAATGTAAAATTTCAAAAGTTAATCCAAAAGTTTTTTTCTTTCTTTTTTTTTTCAAACCAAATCCCATGGTTAAATAAATCTATGGAAGACTAAAAATTTTGAAATAACCATTAGAGAGATCAAACTAGCCATTTATAGCCATTGTAAAAAAATTGACAAGCTAGACGTTTAATTTTGTTAGAACTTAGTGGAGTTAACTCTTAATATTTAGAGTTAACTCAACTTCTGTTAGGGTCGACTCGAGTGTGGGGTCGGCTCTTAAAATCTCTAGAGTCAATTCTATCAAAAGAATTTAAATTTTACTGCTCTCTATCTTTCTGCTCTGAGATATTAGTAGGATCGACTCTTGGACATCTAGGGTTGACTCACATTTGGGGTCAACTCATGAAACTTTTGGAGTCAACTCAAGATGCAATGAGGTCGATTCAAGGTCCTTTGGAGTTGGCTCAAATTCTTGTTCTCCGAAACATAGCTCTCCATTTAGCATTTTGAGTCCTCACTCGAGTCGGCTCATGAAATAGTATGGTCGGGTCGAGTTTAGGGTCGACTCAAAAGGATATGAGGATTGGCTTGATATGAAGTAGGGTCGACTCGTCAATATTTTGGGGTTGGATCTAGTTTAGGGTCAACTTTAGAAAATATTGAAGTCGGCTCGAGTACTGCAGATCTCGAATACATTGTCCACGCTAGAGTATGCTACAACTAATTCTCTTTTTTATCAAAGTTCATTTTTGAGTAGCTTTACTTGATAAATAATATTTCTAAGCTAGATTTTCTTTATCAAAATGAGCAACTTGTTACTATAGAGAGTCTTCATATACACATATTCTCAAGCATTCATTAGTACCCAAAGTATGTAAGTATTTTGGCATCATCAAAATCAATTCTTGGGTCAACAATGTCTCCCCTTTTGATGATGACAAAACCCTTAGAATACGAGGAGTTTTAGAAGTATTCAATTTGAAGAAACTCTCCCTAAGTGAGTGAAAGATTTTTAATATATAGAAGGATATTTGAGCAATCAAGTAACCAGAAGAAAAAAATTCTTTTTCATACAAAGAGTGATACATGAATTACTTTTTCATGCAAAGAGTTATATATGATTTATACTACATTCACATTTATGCAATAATAATTCTTTCTCTCAGATCCAATAAAAATTCTCCTCCTTAATTTATTAGAATTCTCAATAATTCTCCCCCTTTTTGTCATTATTAAAAAGGTTGAGGAGTAGCAATTAAAAGTAACTCACCTTCTTTCTCAATTATCATTATATTGAAATGAGCTAAATATCCTTATTCTCTCTCCCTTCTTGTTGCAAGAAGTGCTATTACATGCTATTACATGGAGGAATACAATCAATGATAGCAAAAGTATTACATAACAAGATGAACACAATCATTTAATCATAATGTAGTATTTTCATTGATATAAGCAGAGTCTTTACAAACAAAAGCACAGAATATTACAAAAAGAGACATTCCATCCTGTCAAGCGACCTAAGCAAAGAGTGAACATTATAAGTAATAAACTTGGATGACTTAAAACCATTTACAGCAAAAAGAGTCTAAGGTTTTAAATTTTCAAAGAAGAGGAAGGGATAGGCTTTAGGGATCAGAGTGGCTAGGTAGAGTTGAGGTCGAGGATTCTCTAGTCTTCTTAAGCAAACCAGAAAATGATCTTGCAAGTAGATTGTCTACGATAGACTCTCAAGATTGTGGGAATTCTATCTGAAACCTTTTGAATTATTTCTTCATTCCGAGTCTCATTGATCCTAATTTCATGTCTCTTGCTGGGTTTTGCCTTAGATGATGTAGAGGGACGGGGTGGAGTAGGTTGTCTAGCTTGATGTGGTACCCCACCTTCTTTATCAGGATGATGCACTTTTATCTATATTCTTTTCACTTTTCTGTAGCCCATTCTACATAGGGATTTCTTATTATAAACATCTATATGCCTTAGATTAATTGAGACTTTTCCTTCCAAAGGAACTTTGTGGGCTCTAAAGACTTGAGTGAGAACCATCCCATAAGGTAGAGAAGTTCTTGTTCTCTCGGAAGCTTCTTGCATTTGTTTGAAGATTAGTAGTAGAAGGTTCAGAGGCTATTGTTGCATAATGTGACACATGACTAAAAGAAACCATGTTCAGATACAAAATCAAATCTATCGATTTTTGGAATAGAATTCTTGCAATCATGTGATGTAGTAGGTGCATTTTAATATACTATAAGAAAATCTAGTATTAGCAATGCCAGAAAAGCTATCACTAATAGTGCTCTTTATCGATAGTGAATTATGATCAAAAATTTTTTCATCGATAAAAGTTGTTAATTATTAGCGATGGCTAAATTGGTTATTAGTAACGGCTACACTGTCGCTAATACTTATTAGTGATGGAGGCTCAGCCATCACTAATAACTAATAATTTTTTTTTAAATTTAATGGTAATCTTATTAGAGATGAAAAATATTATTAGCGACAACATTGCCATCACTAATAATATTTGCGATGGCTATAATGATGATAATTTTTTCATCACTAATACTTATCCTATTTCTTTCATTTTTGCTCATCTCACCGTTGCCCCATCTTCCCCCTGCATGGGTCTCCCTTTTTCTCCCACCATCGGATCCTGCATCTTCGAGCCTTCGGCTGTCTGGCACCTAGATATCTTTGGCTTGGCTTAGGTCCAACCTAAGAGTGGGCTTAATACTGCTGGCCTGCATCCAACACAAAACTAATAGTACTCTATTCATAAAGAGGCTATGATGCTACCTAATGTGCCTAAAGAGTCTGGAGAGAGATGGAGGTGATATATTTCTGTTCTTGTTGTTGTAGTTGTAGGACAAGCTTGGATGGTCTGTTATATCACAGGCAACCACTTGTAGCCATCTCATGGTTAAAGGTGTAGAGAAACTTGTAATGCCTTATTTTTCAATGGCAGGTCTGAGCCTTCTTCTTTTCCTTTTTTTTTTAATTTACTTTGTTGGTCTTTGATTTAAGTACTGCTTTTAACTAGTGGCAGTATTTTTAGGCCAAACTTGGGTATGGATAGGGCCCAACCTAGCTCGGCCCAATTCCAGCTCTAACTATGATGAACATTTTGGATGGCTGATTTTTAATTAATGATCCTTATTAGAACATATATTACATTTTTTGAGTCTTTTTTACTGATCAATAATTATTCTATCATTAAAAAAAATATTAGTAATGATAATCGCATTGCTAATAAAAAATAATTTTATTTTTTTAAATTTAATAATAATATTATTAGTGATGGTGGGATACTTATTAGAGATGGCAAAATACCATTGCTAATAAATAAAAAATAATTTTATTTTTAAATATATTATTATAATTATTAGTGATGAAAAAATTTATTAATGATAATAAATTATCTTCTCTAATAAAAAATATTTTTTTAAATATATTTTTATAATTATTAATGATGAAAGAAAATTATTAGTGATGGTATTTTACCATTGTTAATAATTTTATTTTTTAAATATATTTTTATAATTATTAGCTATGAAAAAAATTATTATCGATGGTATTCTACCATCATTAATAAATTTTCATTGATTTTTTTCTCATTTTTTCCCATCATGCGCCCTCATTTTCCACCACCCCCTAGCGCGCCCTCATTTCCCCCCACCCCTCTCTCGATTTCTGGTTGGCTCCCTTGTCGATAATGAACCCCCTCCTTCTTCTACCTTGATCCTCCTGCCACCGCTCTCTTTTTCCCACCTTCAATCCCTATTTTTTCCCACCATGTCGATGGATCCGGTATCCTCAAGCATCCGACTGCCTCCTCAAGCCCTCGATCATGAGCCCTCAGTCGCCTCCCGCCTTTTTGAGCCTCCAACTGTCTCTTGCCTCTCTGAGCTCTCGATTGTGAGTCTCTGGCCGCCTCCCACCTTCTCGAGCCCCTAGCCACCTACCCCCGGCTCCACTTGGCCCCTCCCTCCGATCGTCGGTCTGGTCCCTCCTTTTTTCCTACCATTGGATTCGGCTTCCTCGAGCTGTCGGCCACCTTCCCGAGCCCTGAGCCCCAGATCTACCTCCCCTCGGCCACCTCCCTAAGCCCCCAACCAGAGCCCCTAGCAGCACCATCTCCTACCGCATAGTGCCTTCTCTATGCCACAGCACCGTCTATTGCTGTGCAGTTATGTTTGAGGTTGCCAAATATTTTTATTTTAAATTTTTAAATATTTTAAATTAATATTTATGTGATTTAGCTAAATTAGATTTAATATCTAAGTTAAATTAATAATATTTAATTAAATCTAATTAAATTAATTTTAAGTTAATAATATTTAATTAATTTAGATTAATAAAATTATTTATAAAATTATTATTAATATTATTAATAATATTAATAATTTAAATAAATAATATTATTAATTTTAAAATATTTTAAACTAGACTCAAGAAGGGATGTGGCCTGGCCTAGCCTAGCCCATATAGCGGTCGCCAAATGCCGTGGTTGTAATTAATTACTCTAATCAACTATTACCATAGTTTCTTTGATTTTGATTTTTTTGGATTAATTGCTATAATTACTCTAATTGCTATAGCTTTAGAAATCTAATTAGTTACTTGTTTTGTACTCTTTCGATTTCTATTTTTTATACTAAATGTCAAAATATGTAGTATGATCTATGTGCAGAGGTTTGCTTCAAGGTTTGTATATGGAGGCTATGATAATTTTAGGATATTTATTTATTAATTAAATTATTTCTAATAGCAATAATCTTGGATGGCCTTCTTCTACAGGTAGCTTGTCATTTTGATTTAGTTAGAGATGAAATATTAAATCTGAGCTGTTAAATTTCATTATATGATGTTCTAACTATTTTAATTTTTTTTGTGGTTAATATAAACTTACATTATATGATGGACTGATTATCATTTTTAATTTTATTATATCTAAAAAAATAAAAATTAGATTTAGTTAAATTAGATTTAATATTTAAATTAAATTAATAATATTTAATTAAATTTTATTAAATTAGTTTTAAAATTTTTAAAAATTTTTAAAAATTTTAAAAAATTTTAAAAATTTTAAAAATTTTTAAAAATTTTAAAAAAATTTGTATTGCATGAAACCATAGATCTATTTTTGGATTAATATATATATTCTACTGTAGCCATATATTTATATATTTTCATATGGATGGTAAAATTATATACATTAGTCAATTGATTGTCAAGTATAGATAATTTAGAAAATATAAGTAATTCTATAGATCATTACAGTAATCAAACAATATGCTGAGGATTCAAAAAATTTTTGGACAGCATTTTTTTTAGTTCTTCCCACACGTCTTTAACCATATGAAAAAACTAAAAAAAATACTGTTAAAATTTCTTTCAGCCCCATTATGTATCATTTAATTACTATAATTGACTTATAAAATTAATACATTTTTTGAGTGGGATAGAACCTTCTATATCTATTAGTTAATAATAGAATACATTTATTATGTAAGCCATTTTGAATGATAAAATAATTAATTAGCAGTTGCCTTGTATTTATGTATATGCATAATTATTAGATAGTGTACCATGGACTATAGTTGGATGGACTGTTGAGTAGTCAACATGATGATTTTTGCTGAATATAAGGAGGGTGTAGAGGACTTCTACAATTTTGCTTTTGAGAATGCAACACTCTTACATCAAGGATGGGCTTATTGTCCTTGTAGATGTGGCAATAAAGAAATGTTTGATAAATATACAATTACTACCCATTTATATAAAAGTGAATTTATACCCAACTACAAGCATTGGTACTTATATGGAGAGATATGGGAGAAAGTTGCAAGGGTTAGAAGCGATCGGGATAGGAAAATATATAGAATGGTAGACATGGTAATGGATACAGCTGGTCCTAAATTTAACTAGAATATAGAGAACGATCCTGAAGCTGGCAGTGATGACTTCTATCATATGCTAAAAGATGTTGATGAACTACTATATTCGGGATATAAAACATACACTATATTATCAGCTATGTGAGAGTTGTTGAACTTGAAGGTCGAGCTTAATATGACGGTCAATTGTTATGATAAAATGATAGTACTAATAAAAAAAATGCTATCGAATGATGAGAACCTTGTTGGAAGCTTCTATACTTCGAAAAAAATAGTGAAAGGATTGGGCATGGGATATAAGAAGATAGATGTATGCTATAATGATTGCATACTTTTCCATAAGAAGGATCAACTAAAGAGTTCATATGACGTATGTGGTGAAAACTGATTTAAGTTGAGACAAGAGGATAGGAATCAAAAGAATGTATCATACAAGATTCTTCGATACCTTCTTCTCACTCCTAGACTTTAGTGGCTCTACTTGTCCCACAGTACTGCTAGGCAGATGAGATGGCACGAAGAATGGATTCACAAGTACTCTGATATGATGAGTCATCTATTAGACAGTGAGGCATGGAAGCAATTTGATGCTTACTATGCTTTATTTGCTCAGGAATCACGTAATATCCAATTGAATCTATCTACGGATGGCTTTATACCGTTCAGTCATGCAGCGGCCCCTTATTCATGTTGGCCAATTTTTATTACTCCATACAATTTGCCATCTAGGATATATATGAAAGAATAAAATATCTTTCTTATATTAGTCATTTCTGAACCACAACATCCTGGTGGAAGCATTGATGTATAGGGGTGTGCAAATGGTTTGGTTAACCGAAAACCAAACCATACCATTAATTATTTTGATGTTTGGTTTGACTTTTTTCTTGAAAATTTTGGTTTTGGTTTAAAATAGAATCAAAGTTTTTTAATCGGTTTGGTCCTTGGTTTTCAATTTGATAACTTCAGTTAACCAAAAATCAAAATTGCCAACTTATGATAAATATTATATTGGTAGATTACAAAGAGCTTAAGATAATTTTATTGAATTAAGTTTTTTTAATGATTTATTATTGATTTAAATTTAAATAATAATACTAAGTCTAAGTATAATTCTATAGTTCAAATAATAAAACTATTAAAGAACTTAATAAGTCCTAACCAAAACCAAAAGCTCAGCATAGGGAAGCCCAAAATCGAATGATCAAATCAAACTAAACCAAAATTATTTTGGTTTGGTTTGTTTGGTTTTAGACTACTTTGGTTCAATTTTTGGTTCCATAAAATACAAGTTTGAAAGTTCAGTTTTTCAAAACTTTGGTTTGATTTGAGCTGAAAAAGCTAAATGCACACCCCTATTGATGCATATCTAACGCCTATTGTTGATGAACTAAAATTCTTATGGTCCAATGGCATACATACTTTTGATGCATCGAAGAAGTAGAATTTTATAATGAAGGCTATATTGATATGGACCATTAGCGATTTTTCTGCATATGGCATGTTGTCAAGATAGAGCACTCATGGGAAGCTTGCATTTTCCTATTGTATGGAGAATACAAAATCATTTTAGCTTGAATATAGTCATAATCCCACTAGTTCGATTATCATCGTCAATTTCTCTTCGAGCATTATCCTTTTTAAAGCAGTGAGATAGTTTCAGGAGGAATAAGATATAGAAAGACTATGCATCCCAGCACCTTAATGGTATGAAAGTATTTCAAAGAACATCTCAATTTGATGAAGTCTAGTTTGGCATGCTATTTGACAAGCAGAAGCCTTAAGGGTTCAATAGAACTTATAACTGGGTGAAGCGAAGTATCTTCTAAAAATTAACGTACTAGTCCATCAATTTGATCCATCATAATCTTGATGTCATGAATATTAAAAAAAAATATTCGATAATATTTTCTCCATTGTTATAGATGTCAAGAGCAAGATGAAAGGCAATCCTAAGGCTCGAGCAAATATAAAGAACATATGCAAGCATTCTCTATTAGAGCTGGTTGAGGTATCACCTGAAAATTTTTTGAAGCCGAAAGAGCAATTGAAGAATATTTGTGAATGGTGTAAAAGTCTTAAATTTTTAGATGGTTATGCAAGTAATCTAGCTCAGTGCATTAATGTCAAAGATTCAAGTTCTATAGGCTAAAGTCCAATGACTGCCACGTCTTCATGCAGTAATTACTTCTGTTGGCTTGGCGTAATCTCCTTTCCAACTCTATATGAAGTTTTTTGATCGAGCTTAGCCTTATCTTTAGAGATATTTATGCTATCAAACTATCCACCAACTATATCTTTAGTCTTGAGGCTAGCAGTGTAGAGACCATATGCAAGTTGGAGAAGATATTTTCTCCTAGCTTCTTCGACTTCATGGAGCACCTCATGATTCATCTAGTGTGTGAAGCTAGGGTGGGGGGACCAGTGCAATATAGATGGATGTATCCTTTTGAAAGATATATGCACAATCTCAAGAGGAAAGTGAAAATAAGGCCTAAGTTGAAGTTCTACTATGGAGACTTATATAATAAAAAAAATTTCAAATTTCAACCGACACTACTTTACTCCCAGTGTGTAGATAAAGCTGACTCAAGTGGATCGATGGTGGTGGTAAGTGATCAATGTAGGAGATCTCAATATTTGCCTATCTCGCTTATGATTTGGGCACGAGGTTCGTCGAATTTTCTCTGATACTAAAATTCGACAGGCATAGACATATGTTTTGCTAAATTATGAGGAGGTAGACCCATATGTCCTGTAAGTGTCCATCACAATCCCAACTCTTTAATCATTTATTTTAATATATACTTATCTTATATATGTATATTTAGACAATATGATGAGATGCTAAGATGGAACAATCCCAGGATAAGTGATGAAGAAATATCCATATAGTGCTCATAGAACTTTGCGTATTGGTTCCATCAATAGGTAAGCATTATTATCATTTTATATATTTTATTTTTCTTTTTAATTTATGCTTTTTATGATACATAGGTCATGCAAGGGGCCAAATCTATACCAAAGAAGTTGAGACCATTAGGTTACGGGCTAACAAATTACATGACATGCCATAATGGTTGTATCATAAATGGTTTCAAATTTCACACCCAGCAATATGAAAATCAATAAAGTATAATGAACAGTAGTGTGTATGTAAAGGATAGCTGGTGGGAAGAGGCAGAGAGTAGCTACTATAAAATCCGCAAAGAAGTGATCAAGATGACCTACATTGGAGGTAATAGTGTCATTCTATTTAAGTGCCAATGATTTGATAACAACAATGGTATGAAGGTTAATCTACGGCATGGGCTTATTGAAATCAAACATGGATCAAAAGCCTATATCAACGAGCCATTTATGCTTGCTCAACAAGCTACTCAAATATATTATACTTCTTTTCTATCAAGAAAGAGAGAAAGAAAGAAAAGATTGGTGATCTGTATGCCGAGTTAAATTTTGAGCTATTTATTACACACTCGAAGAAGAAGAAGAGCCCTAATTATCAAAATACTTTTAGGAGGATGAAACATTAGGGTTTCATCGGTCTTCAAGAGATGTTAAGTTGGATGCTCCAAGAATTCTTGTACATGATGGCCAGTTTGAGGAGGTAGACTCAACTGATTTTGCTTTAAAGGACAATCCTATCCAAGAAGGAGAAGAAGAGGAAGAAGAAGAACTGGAAGAAGAGGAAGAGGTGGAAGAATAGAAAAAAGTGGAAGAAGAGGAAGAATCGAAAGAAGAATCCAAAAGGTACCAGACATCTGAAGAGGCCGATGAGTAGTGCTAAGTATATAATCCTTGAATCATTTTAATTATTTATCTTACATTATTTTAAATCTTGCATTACCATCTATAATTGTATAATTAATTTGGTGAATCTATTTATTTTTATTTTTAGAGATTATACATCATGTCTTCCAAAGGCTGAAATCGTTTCAACCGAAGACAAAGCTCTCAATGAGAGAGCGATCATTCGGCCAACTTGCATGGTTCTACATCTCTCACGTCAGGTGATAAACTCTAATACTTTAGATATTCTTATTGATGTTATTTTATTTTTTGCTAACTAATATAATAGTCTTTATATTAGATATTTTATGCTTAGGTTCAGACGATAAGGGGTCATCAGTGACCCCACAGTTACACGTAGCAGCGATTGGCTCCCAGATATAGAGTCATGATCAAGAACCCCATCGGCTCGTGGTACCTCCGACTCCACTAGAGGATAGACAGCTCATCCATGTTCAGAGCTACTTATAAGTACTACAACTTTAATTAATATATTTAGAATTTAGCCATTCTAGAATTAACATTTTTTTGTCAAAATCAATTTTGCAGCATGTTTAGAGAGTCTAGAACATCACGTGTGGTAACTGACATCATCTGATGCTTGATGCTTGGGCCATGAATGAGTTCTCTAGCTGGCCGTCTAAAGCTCATGATGCATCATGGGAGATGTTTCGGATAAGTCAAAAATATTTAATTTTTAAATTCACTATAGGTTTGTATTCTATTTATTAATACATGGTTGCTTCTACTTGCAGGAGTACTATTGATTTGAGACTCCTCAGGATGAGGAGGCTGGATGTCGGACCTTCAAGAAGGTGGTCATGTCGAGGTTCTAGGATGGTTAGTACAGCCTTCAACAACCCACCATTGAGCATTCCAGTTTCCAATCACCATCAGATTGGAGGTCCTATAGGGATCACTGGATGCGGGTGGATGTATGGGAGACACTCTATGATCAGTGGAGCAGCGAAGAGTACTCCAATAAGTGATAGAGGATCCGACAGAACCAGGCCACCAGCAAAATCCTATCAGGCACACGGATGGCTCTATTGGCACACATGTTGTGATTGATAGACTAGTAAAAAATCTATACCAAAACTCTTCACTAGAACCAACAAAAGTCTTATATGTATGCTTTAATTAATTTAATTTTATTATTGGCTTATTATAGACATGGTAGCTGGGTCATCCACCAGGTCAGCTGTAGTTGTGGAAGGCCACACACCAATCTAAGAGGACTAGTGATTACTTATATTCTAGGTCATGATAGAATGTGGTAAGAATTTTAAACTATATTTATTAAGTTGTTACAAGATCTGATATGTATATTCGAACTAATATATTTTTGAACTATATAGGTGGATTACATTGTAACACCCCACTTCTAAATTCGGATGATGGTGCCACATCCTACCAGGATTTTTAAACTATAGCTAAGCTGAATTATAACATCATTTAATAATCTACTAAAACAATTATCTCATTATACTTAACATTTAATAAGGTCATCTCAAGGTTTCATATATCAAACTGGGTTTAACACATATAACTCAATTATAGAATATATCCAGTTGTATACAGCTTAAAAGACATAATATATACATCCTAAGACTTAACTAAAAGTAAAGCCTTCACAAGCTAACATATACAATCCAAAATGCTGATACAAAAGTTTCCTTATGCTGATACTAAATTAGTATACTCCAATCTACTAAGAGAAGAAAAACATAAAATAATATAATGAGATTAAAGTCCTAGTGAGTGCATATCCAACTATCAATGGGGAACATACTATAATTCTTATAATATCATGAGTAACATGTTATTAATATGCTTTTAAACAATTGCGTAAAATATGAATAAATCACATAAAAGATTCTTGTAAAATACAAACCTTTGCTTATCATTGACAATACTACAACAACACTCTCCCCTGGCATTTCTTATGAGCAATTGCACCACAACAAACTCTCATATGAGCAGTCACATCACGACATCCTCTCATATGAGCAGTCATACCATGACACACTCTCATAGGAGCAGTCATACCACAATGCACTCTTATATGAGCAGTTATACCATAACACATTCTCATATGAGCAATCATACCACAACACCATGATTAATAAGCCCTTTCGGCACATAAACCAAAAGTTAACAATATAAGAAATTAAACCATATAAGTGATCCTGGTAACATATTTAAAATTACTGAAGTGTGCTATTTAAACCATGTGCACCTTTACTTGTTTATGAAATACACAAAAGCTATCAAATAACCCTTCCTATTTTTATGCCTCTCTCTCTCTCTATATATATATAACAACATAAACTGTATAGTATCAAGAGACTTTCTTGCTTTTCAAATAATCTTTATACATATTAAAGTACATTAAAACTCTATAGATAGATGGAATTCACTTACCTTAACTGGCTATTGAATTATCTTGCTGTTTGGCTCACCCAAAGCACTCTTTGAATTTTCTTTGCCTTTCCTATTAAATTGACATACACTGATTAACATAGCTCCACATAATTCACATCTAGAATTATGCATGCTTTGCTTATAAATTGATTTCTTAAAACTTTCTAACTCTTATCTTTATTCTATCTTGCTTGCTTTAGCTTAGGTTTAGCTAAATTTTGACATAACTCAAAAATTTCTAGATACTTAATTATGTTTTCATTCTTACCAATGGCTTCATATTCATCTAATAACATCTGAACTCATAGCTAAATTTGTTCAAATAATTTCAGCAAGATAGCAACATAACTTACCTTCTACTTCAGTTTAATTTGCCTAACTTGCTTTATTATTTCATTCCATCTAACAACAATACTTGAAAGATCAATTTAAACTCGAAGCTTAAAAATCTTACCACAATTGAGTAAAATACTACTGCCAGCAAAACAAACCCTTTGCTTTCTTAATTTCAACAACCTTCTTTCTTCCTTTTACCCAAGTATCACTCGATTCTTTCTTATCAACCAATTTTTCTTTGACTTTTCATTGAAAATAAGACCTTCTCTAACTCTTTTCTCTTCCCTAACCTCTCTATTTAGCTTAGAAACCCAGACTAGCAAATATAAAGGAACCGGTGGCTCTTATGTTTCGGAAAAGAATAAACTAGGAAGAACTTGCTAGGTGTCCATACCATGAATTTTTCTTAATTTTTAGACTTGCTATGGTGTTGTCACCAGAATTTTCTAGCTCTTTATTTATGTTCTCAACCTGCTCAGTCATCGCATGAATAATTATTTTAAAAACATGACTTAAAAATCTCTCGGCTAAAATCTACTTCCAGAATTTTTGTGATTAGGGTCGATAGTTCCTAAAAATGAGTTGATACCAATACACGTCGTCCCCCAAGTCAGCCCCTCTCAAAACAGCTTATCCCATAGGTCAACCCCCCCCCCCAACGTAAACGAGTAGACACTTTCGAAAATAGGTCGACCCCATAATGTACTGTCATAGTTCTACCTGAAACTTCCTCTCTACTCTCTCAGATGGAGTTGACCCCTTAAAAATAAGTTGATCCTTCCCCTAGGTTTTGACTGAAAACTTTTTATCTTATGCTTTCCTCAAAGTATCACTCATTCTAGATTCAATGACTACTAAGATTTGTAATGCCATCATTTTTTATCCCATTCCTCAATCACTTTCCTTCTTAGTTTGTATATGCTTCATTATACTGCTTAATAGATGTTCATATGCTCAAGTATACCATTATTAAATTACTATGCTACATATATTTGAATACAAATCTTTTAATTTATCATTTTACTAGTTTGGGGTGTTACATTCCTCCCCCCTAAAATAAATTTTATCCTCAAAATTTGCATGCATTAAAATTAGAATACTAAAAAAAATTATAAAACTCTTATTTCATTCATGAACTCTTGACAAACAAATTCATTTGTTCAATTATAGATATCTTTCCTGATTTCACAATAAGGGTAACTTACATCCTCTATCATTCTTCTTACTTCAATATTTGATCTTGCTAATATATGTATTAGTCCTCACTTTACTCGCTTGTACATTAGTAAGTAAAACATTAGGCTTTGATGGGCATTTTTTAACTGGAGCCTTATTAGGACAATTCCTTCTCTGATGACCCATTTATCTATACCGGTAACATCCTCTAACTCTTCTTGATACCCCACTTTCTACAGACTGTAACATCAACCTCTACTCAGTCGTTTCCTACTTTGGGCTAATAGAAGTAAAAAAACCCATCCTCGACTCTACTGGTGCTCTAAAAGTATGATTAGGTTGCCTAAAAATATTTATTTTTTTTTGATAGCTGACTTTCTCTTATACCCCAAAAAAAATCCTATACACTTCTTTTACCTTTTTCCTACCTATGATCATAAAATTTTTGTTTCCACTTCTTTCGCTCTACTAGCTCCTACAATTAGTTTAGCAAAACTACTATAGTTATGCATTTTTGTTGTTGCTTTGATCTCTAAATATAACCCATCTTGAAAGAGTCTACATTTTTCCTTTTCATCTATAATAATTGCTGGCGTAAAGTGTGACAACTCAACAAATTTGGCTTCATACTCAGCTACTGACATTCCTTCTTGAGTTAAATTGAGAAACTGTCTACTTTTCTGATCCTGATACACTATTAAGTAATACTATTGATAAATTTTTTTTTCTAAAATTATTCCAAGAAATAACATAACCTTGCGGTTGCTGATCAATATAGGATTTCCATCAATATTTGGCTCAACCTTCTAAAAGAAAAGTAGCAATATTCATTTTTTTTCATCAGTATTCTTCATCAATACAAATATCCTTTTCATACTTTGAATTTTTTTCCTTCCTCCATTGGGTTTGTAGTACCTGAAAATTCTATTGCCCCCAACTTTTTAGCTCTCTCAAAATTTCTTTCCATATCTATGCTTTGAGACTGAAGATCAAGAGTAGAAGTCATTACAATATTGACAACTTGAGTAATTATATCTATCAATTTTTGAAATCTAGAAATAAGTGCCTGAATCTAAGATAGGAATACTAACAGTAATTCTTGACTGTTGGGGTTAAAATGGCTCCCATCGAAGTTTGATAAAGTTCGATCTTGGTAAAATGCCATCTGAAGTCACAAAATCTAGGTCCAAGGTTCAATTAAGTCATCTTCTGGTCTAGGCAAGTTTCAGAGGATCAGTCTGTTAGATATATGTGCCCTAGAAGCCAGAATTGGCTGACACTTGTAATACACTTCTAGGGGCAAAATTATAATTTTGACTAAAATCAATAAATGGGTTATTTTCTATCACATATGTGTATTTAGTGTTTGTAATACATCCTTTGAGTTAATGGTAATGATAATTCATATTTTCAAGAGTTAAAAATTTAAGACATGAATAATCATTATTAACTCATAAATTGCTCCTGACCATAGGATCATCACGAGGATGGTGATTGATCCAGAAGGTTGGTGTACAATCGCTTCTCTTTGGTAGATGAGTCTTGAGTCTACGGTGTGGAGACACCAGAGCGAGAGTACAGGTACTCGTTAGAGAACGAGGGCACTGAGCGTGACCACCTCGAGTAGTCATTAGGGAGTCTACCTTCTCGTCAATGACTGACTCGATGCTGCAGTAGTGTGTCTGGTTCTTTGACCTGAGATGCATCGGTAGTTCACCTTGAGGGTGTTATAGTTTGACTACACCATTACTCGGTCTCCTAGCCATATGGAACCCTGAGGTGTATGTTGGCTATGACATGTTCATTGTAGGAACTGGATTGCATCAAGATGGAATCTATCTACCTCGGTGGTAGAGGAGTAGCCCTATGATGATCATGAGAATCAAGTCCAGAAATCCATGGCCATGGTAGAGTGAAATAATAGAAAGAGTTTCTATTTAGATTTTCACATTGGACTTGAATCGAATGATTACATCATATGACAGAGACTAGGGTTTGACGAGTTCACCTTAACCCTAATCTGATCGGGGCTCAAGATAGAAGAACTGAATCACACAGGTAGCTGCACCAAGAGGTTCGCATTCAGCTCTGATGGGTTGCCACCATATACTGCTAGGTGTCACTGGTGGATTTTGGGAGCAATTAGAATGATTTAGATGATCGATCATTCTAGCTGTTCGAATCAGAAGAGTTCTGATCCATCGAAAGGAGTTTCGATGATGTCGATGATGATAGAGATCATGACATATCCCATTACCATACAGAACTGAACCTAACTGGGTCACACAAACAAGGGTTTGAATCTGGTGATCATCAATTGAACTGATCTAGTTCAATTGATCTGAATGAGATTCAATTAGGTTCAAGGAAAATCGTGCTAGCACTCGATTGAACCTAACGTTCTTCTTTTGCTATCATAAATAAGTTGTCCTGTCTGAGCCAAAGGAGTTTGTGCTCAATCAGAGGCCTTCATATGGTCTGACTGGAGGTTGTCCAAGTCAGAAAAAGGTTGTCTTATTTGTAAGACATTACCTGCCATTTTTGGTCACCTGCCATTTCTTGTTCTTTGACTTTGGTCAAAAGTCTACCTTTGACTGGTCAAACGTTGACCATTGACACTTTGACTTTTGACCACATGTCATGCACCTATTGGAGAGCTGGTGGGGGCCTGTCCCCCTGCCAGAACCTGGCAAGGAGAAGGGCGCACGCCACCCTAGGCGTGTGCCCAAGTTGGAGGCGCCTAGGAGTCCTTGTTGGACAAGGACTCCATCTCCTTTTTGGATTCCAATTAGAGTTCTTCTAAGAACCAACTTTGACTGGTCTTAGGCACCCTCTAAGGAGGAATCCAGGGGTCTCTATTTCCACCAATCAGATTTAGATCTGATTTCACAAAGGGTTGTGATTGGTTGGGAGGAAGAGGAGTTGGATCACGCTTAGTCTATAAATAAGACCCTGCGCCCAACTCAGATTAAAAAAAAAAAAAGCAATTCAATTGAGAAACCCACGCCCCAAGGCTGCCTCTCCCCTCCTTCTCCATGCCATAGTCTCTTCTCCCCTTGCTCTCCACGTCCAAAAGTTTTGGACCTTGGTTGGTGCGATTCAGATCAAAGAAAGGCGATCAAAAAGCAAGAAGGCTGCGCTGCTGCAAAGGACGACTGCTCATCTTCAAAAGAGTTTTGAAGATCCTCCAGATCAGATCCAGATCTAATTTTTGGAGGTGTGATAGAGAAGAAGAGGATCTCCAGATCCAACCCGAGTGGATACCGGTAGAGGCCAGGCGCTTGCGTGGCTAAGATCCAGAACCTTCCGCTGCAAATCAGGATCATCAACAGGGTAATAGGATTACCCAAATCAGGTAAATTAAATTTGATTTAATTTATCTTTTAATTTTATTTTATTAAAATAATAAGAATCAGATCTAAAATATATCAAGATCTGATTGGATCAAGAGAAAAATTTTTGAAATATATCTCTTGATCTGATCAGATCTGAACGAACCTGGACCGGAAAAATCAGGATTTTCCCTTCAACTGGTATCAGAGCCATGGTTCTAAATTGTTTAGATCTGATTTTAAATTTATTTTTTAATTAGAAAAATAATTGATTTCAGATGTCACATGAGATGTGATCAGATCTGAAATCAGAAAAAATTAAAATTAAATGATTTGGATCTAAGATTAGAAGATATGCATGACTAGTTCTAGAATAGAATAGTTCTATAGAATAGTTTTGCATGTTTTTGATTTAATCTGATTAAATCATATTTTAGATCTTTTTATTTACTATTTTTTGATATTATAAGTGTTATAATAACATCTAAAAAATAGCAAATAAAAATTATTTAATTTTAAATATCATATGAGATATGATTGATGCATGTCTAGACTAGTTGTAGAATAGTTCTACATAATTGTCTAGATTAGAATTTATTTTGATTAGATCAATTTAAATCTAATTTTTTAGATTATTATGAGATAATTTAGATCTGAAAAATATGCATGATTTGATACATGAGATGTATGCAAAATATGCCATGATTAGATCTAAACTTTATATATATGAGATATATGATATAGATCTATAACTGTTTTGTAGTATTGAATGTTCCTGATTAAGGCGTTCCTCTTGGCCGTCCGGTCATAAGAACGAAGAAGGGTTTAAAGGCCCTCTCTTTCCCATTCGATGGGGTGTTCTTATGATGTGTAGGGGTGCTGCGTGTTCGTCCTTAATCAGAAACCCAAAACTTACTTTCTGCAAAACCCTAGATCCTGAAACCCTAGGATTTATTGTGCATATTTTGTTTATGAACCCTAACTTAATTAAGAATTAAGTTTATGGAATATTAATTAGGTCTAAAATTGAGAATTTCAGATCTAAGACATATTCATAATACTGGGTTCGGGCTTGGGTAGCTCAATTAGGTCTAAGCGGTTGATCAAACCGAATCAAGAGTTGGTTAGATGGGATCAACAATGCTTAAATTGACCAGCCTAATAGGATTAAGTCTGGGTCAAGATCGAGTCACGATCAAGCAAGACCTAATTAGGCTCAGAGGTTAGAGTCTGGATTGTAGGCTAACCCAATTGGTTCTGACTCAACAATTTGGTGTCTAAGGTAAGTTTGGCACATAGACGACCGACTGGTTTTTAATTGGAAGCTACTCGACCTGAATGCGTTCTTGTACGAGTTAATGGCATATTCCTTCCACCGGTCTCACTTACCTGGCCATATCTGTTGACACAGTTCTGATCTGAGGTGGTCAATAATCCGAGCTAACCCATGCCACTAGGTTAGTCATAATTGTTATGACTAAGCCAAGTCTAGTTTAATGAGACCTGAATCAATTCTCCCTAAGAAAAGATTAAGTCTGAGGTCTTCCACCATTGTAGATGTGCGGGCCCTTCCCGGGGTTGATTGTTCTCGGCTGGATACAGTGGCTCAGTTGCACCGGGAAGATGCAACCATGTCTATTAGGCATTGGATGCTATGGGCTGGAGGATGAGTTGGGCTCAATATTCCGGATACGGTGAGAGACTCAATTAGGAACCCAGTCTATGCAAATGGTGGGTCTGACTTAACTAAGGAGTGGATCAATATTCCGGATACGGTGAGATTCATGAATTAGAGACCAAGTTTGGGTGCACCATGATTAGAGAATCATTGAACAAGAGTTGTTCACTCATTGGCTAACCCATCACCAATAACTGTTAGGTGAGGTGATGAGTCAGTTGGTGAGACCGCACCACCCACTAGAAATCATTAATCGTGGAGATTTTCGCATCTCTACAGAGGGAGTGTAGGGATCCGAGAAAATAGTGGGAGCTAATTTGTTTAAAAATAAAATCCCTAAATAAAATTGGTCAAGTCAAAATTACAGTATCTAACTAGAATCTTTGACTCTCTACAGGAAAATGTCTGCGTCCAACCCATTGGCACGTATCCTAGACACACATAGACTGACTGGACCCAATTATAAAGATTGGCTCAGGAACTACAAAATTATTTTGGGTTCCGAGAAGTTAACCCATGTTTTGGACCAGGACCCTCCCACCTTACCAGCCCGTCCATCCACTGAACAGAGAGCGTCTCTGGAAAAATGGATTGACGAAGATAATAAGGCCAGATACTTACATGTTGGGCTCGATGTCTGATGAGCTCCAGCGCCAACATGAAGATATCGGGACTGCTCGCCAAATGTTGGCTCACCTGCAGGAGATGTTTGGTGAACAGAGTCGCGCAGCCAAATATCAAGTCACGAAAATGACTTTTTAAGGCTAAGATGCGTGATGGGCAGTCAGTCCAAGATCACTGTCTGACAATGATCAAGGACATGGAAGAGCTTGAGAAGCTCGGTGTGAAGTTGGACTTGGACCTTGCAGAACGATATTATTCTGCAATCCTTGACTGATGCATATGGGCAATTCATCATGAATTACCACATGCATAAACTTCAAAATTCCTTGGCCGAGTTAATGAATATGCTGGTTACCGCTGAGCTTTCTATGAAAGGTTCTAAAGGCTCAGTTCTTGCTATGGAACGGACTTCTTCCAAAAGAAAGTCTTATGGAAAGAAAAAGAAGTCTGTGAAAAAGCAAAAGGTGGAAGGATCAAAGAAGAAGAAGGCAGAACCGAAGAAAAAAGGTCGATGGCAAAGGAAAGTGTTTCCATTGCAACAGCGACGGCCATTGGAAGCGGAACTGCCCTACTTACCTGGCCACCCTGAAGAACAAGAAGGAAGGTCCTTCTGGAGGTATGCTCGTTATTGAGTCTAACCTTACGGTTTCTTCTGCATCCAGTTGGGTGCTTGACTCTGGTTCTAGTGCTCATCTGTGCACTTCTATGCAGGGTCTTGAGGATAGCAGGAGGCTGAGGGATGGAGACATGATCCTACGCATCGGTAATGGAGCAAGAGTTGCTGCAGTAGCCGTGGGAACATACCCTCTTCGATTACCATCTGGTTTAGACTTAGTTTTGAAAAGACTGTTATTATGTGCCTGCAGCTAGCAGGAATTTGATTTCTGTTTCATGCTTAGCACAAGAAGGTTATGTGATCACCTTCTTTAAGGACCATTGTAACATTCTTTATGAAAGAAATAAAATTGCAAATGGTTTCCTTATTAATGGTCTTTATCAGCTACATATTGATGTACCTATTCTTAACTATCGAGCAAACGTGAATGCCAAACGACCTAGGGATAGTCCAAACGACAGATATCTATGGCACCTGAGATTAGGTCATATAGCAGAAGATAGGATCAACAAATTGGAGAAAAATGGGCTATTGAGTCCATTGACTTTTGAGTCATATCCAACTTGTGAATCTTGTCTTCAAGGCAAAATGACTAAACTCCCTTTTGTTGGACATGGGGAGAGGGCCACAGATCTCCTTGCCCTAGTACATACTGATGTGTGCGGCCCATTTGATGTGCCGGCTAGAGGCAATTTTGTCTACTTCATTACCTTTACCGATGATCTGTCTAGGTATGGGTATGTGTATCTTATGAGACACAAGTCTGAAGCTTTTGAAAAGTTCAAAGAATTCAGACATGAAGTAGAAAAAACAAACTGGAAAACCCATTAAGGTTCTTCGATCAGATCGAGGAGGTGAATACCTTAGCCGGGAATTCCTAGACTATCTTAAGGAAAATGGCATAGTCTCTCAATGGACTCCACCAGGAACACCTCAACTCAACGGGGTTTCAGAACGGAGAAATCGGACTCTATTGGATATGGTTCGATCCATGATGAGCTTCACAGACCTCCCTGATTTTCTTTGGGGACACTTCATTGTTTAACTTCAATCTATCTACTGAATAGGGTTCCCTCTAAAACCGTTCCTACCACACCGTATGAGATATGGCACGGTAAGAAACCAAGTCTGAGTCATCTCAGAATTTGGGGTTGTCCGGCTCATGTCAAAAGACAACAAGCGGACAAGTTAGAGTTTAGGTCCTTTAGAGCTCGATTCATAGGATATCCTAAAGAGTCATTAGGATACTATTTCTACATTCCAGAAGACCACAATGTGATTGTGAGTCGACATGCCATATTTTCTTGAAAAATAGTTTATTCAAGATAGCGGCATTGGAAAGCAGATTAAGCTTGATGAGAAAGTCTCACAAGCAGAACGAGCTAAGGACCAAGTGGAACCAAATCAGGTTGAGCCAATAAGAACACTACCTCCTCCACCTCGTAGATCGGAAAGAGTTTCCCGTCCCCCTGAAAGATACTTAGGTATTATTTCAGAGGATGTAGAGGAAATGTTCCTCATAGGTAATGGTGCTCATGGTGATGATCCCAAAACCTACAACGAGGCGATATCAGATATCGACTCCGAGAAATGGCTTGAGGCAATGCAAGTCAGAGAATTGACTCGATGCACTCAAACCAAGTCTGGACCTTGGTAGATCCACCAGAAGGTATAGTACCTATTGGGTGTAAATGGATCTTCAAGAGAAAGATTGGTGCAGATGGGAATGTGGAGACATTCAAGGCTAGACTGGTGGCAAAAGGTTATAGTCAACGTGAAGGCATTGACTATCAGGATACCTTTTCCCCAGTAGCTATGCTAAAATCCATCCGCACATTGCTTGCTGTTGCAGCCTATTTCGATTATGAAATATGGCAAATGGACGTGAAAACGGCATTCCTAAATGGATATCTTGAGGAAGATATCTATATGGAACAGCCGCTAGGTTTCACATCCAGTGATACTGATCACAAGGTTTGCAAGCTGCAAAGGTCCATATATGGACTTAAGCAAGCATCTCGGAGCTGGAACACTCGTTTCAATGATGTGATCAAAAAGTTTGGTTTCATCAAAAATGAAGAGGAACCATGTGTTTTCAAAAGGGTCAGTGGGAGCGCTGTTGTCTTCCTCGTATTGTACGTGGATGACATCCTCCTTATTGGGAATGATATTCCCATGTTGACATCAGTCAAGATGTGGTTGTCCAAGGAATTCTCCATGAAAGACCTAGGTGAAGCATCCTTTATTCTAGGAATTAAGGTCTATAGGGATAGACCGAATAGGATGCTAGGACTTTCACAGAAGATGTACATAGAGGAAGTACTAAAGAGGTTTAGTATGGAAAACTCTAAGAGGGGATTAATACCCTTCAGACATGGTATTCATCTTTCCAAGAAGATGTGCCCCAGCACACCTGAGGAAATAGAACGCATGAGCAAGATCCCTTATGCTTCTGCAATAGGGAGCCTCATGTATGCCATGCTATGTACACGACCTGATATAGCCCATGCTGTGAGTGTCACAAGCAGATATCAGTCAAATCCAGGTGAAGAACACTGGACTTCTGTGAAATGTATCCTTAAGTACTTGAGAAGAACTAAGGATATGATGTTGGTCTTTGGTAATGGAGAACTCCAAGTCCAGGGATACACAGACTCGGACTTTCATGTCCGATATAGATGATCGAAAGTCGACATCTGGAAGTCTGTTTGTGTGCAATGGTGGAGCTGTCAGCTGGAAGAGTTCCAAGCAAACTGTGATAGCAGATTCCACCATGGAAGCAGAATATATCGCTGCATCAGAGGCTGCGAAAGGAAGCATTCTGGTACAAGAAGTTTGCTGCAGAAATTGGAGTAATGCCATCAGATGCCATTCCTCTATACTGCGACAACAATGGCGCCATAGCCCTTGCTAAGGAGCCGAGGTCTCACCAGAAGTCCAAGCACATTGAGCGGCGATACCACCTCATCCGCGATTACCTCGAGAAAGGTTACGTCGAGGTCAAGAGAGTCAACTCCGCAGATAATGTGGCAGACCCACTTACAAAGCCGTTGGGCCAGCAGAAGATCGAAGCCCACCTTGAGAAGATGGGACTTAGACTTGTAGCCAATTGGCTTTAGGACAAGTGGGAGATTGTTAGATATATGTGCCCTAGAAGCCAGAATTGGCTGACACTTGTAATACACTTCTAGGGGCAAAATTATAATTTTGACTATAATCAATAAAATGGGTTATTTTCTATCACATATGTGTATTTAGTGTCTGTGATACATCCTTTGAGTTAATGGTAATGATAATTCATATTTTCAAGAGTTGAAAATTTAAGACATGAATAATCATTATTAACTCATAAAATGCTCCCGACCATAGGATCATCACGAGGATGGTGATTGATCCGGAAGGTTGGTGTACAATCGCTTCTCTTTAGTAGATGAGTCTTGAGTCTACGGTGTGGAGACACCGGAGCGAGAGTACAGGTACTCGTTAGAGAACGAGGGCACTGAGCGTGACCACCTCGAGTAGTCATTAGGAAGTCTACCTTCTCGTCAATGACTGACTCGATGCTGCAGTAGTGTGTCTGGTTCTTTGACCTGAGATGCATCGGCAGTTCACCTTGAGGGTGTTATAGTTTGACTACACCATTACTCGGTCTCCTAGCCATATGGAACCCTGAGGTGTATGTTGGCTATAGACATGTTCATTGTAGGAACTGGATTGCATCAAGATGGAATCTATCTACCTCGGTGGTAGAGGAGCAGCCCTATGATGATCATGAGAATCAAGTCCAGAAATCCCATGGCCATGGCAGAGTGAAATAATAGAAAGAGTTTCTATTTAGATTTTCACATTGGACTCGAATCGAATGATTACATCATATGACAGAGACTAGGGTTTGACGAGTTCACCTTAACCCTAATCTGATCGGGGCTCAAGATAGAAGAACTTAATCACACAGGTAGCTGCACCAAGAGGTTCGCATTCAGCTCTGATGGGTTGCCACCATATACTGCTAGGTGTCACTGGTGGATTTTGGGAGCAATTAGAATGATTTAGATGATCGATCATTCTAGCTGTTCGAATCAGAAGAGTTCTGATCCATCGAAAGGAGTTTCGATGATGTCGATGATAGAGATCATGACATATCCCATTACCATACAGAACTGAACCTAACTGGGTCACACAAACAAGGGTTTGAATCTGGTGATCATCAATTGAACTGATCTAGTTCAATTGATCTGAATGAGATTCAATTAGGTTCAAGGAAATCGTGCTAGCACTCGATTGAACCTAACGTTCTTCTTTTACTATCATAAATAAGTTGTCCTGACTGAGCCAAAGGAGTTTGTGCTCAATCAGAGGCCTTCATATGGTCTGACTGGAGGTTGTCCAAGTCAGAAAAAGGTTGTCTTATTTGTAAGACATTACCTGCCATTTTTGGTCACCTGCCATTTCTTGTTCTTTGACTTTGGTCAAAAGTCTACCTTTGACTGGTCAAACGTTGACCATTGACACTTTGACTTTTGACCACATGTCATGCACCTATTGGAGAGCTGGTGGGGGCCTGTCCCCCTGCCAGAACCTGGCAAGGAGAAGGGCGCACGCCACCCTAGGCGTGTGCCCCAAGTTGGAGGCGCCTAGGAGTCCTTGTTGGACAAGGACTCCATCTCCTTTTTGGATTCCAATTAGAGTTCTACTAAGAATCCAACTTTGACTGGTCTTAGGCGCCCTCTAAGGAGGAATCCAGGGGTCTCTATTCCCACCAATCAGATTTAGATCTGATTTCACAAAGGGTTGTGATTGGTTGGGAGGAAGAGGAGTTGGATCACGCTTAGTCTATAAATAAGACCCTGCGCCCAACTCAGATTAAAAAGCAATTCAATTGAGAAACCCCATGCCCCAAGGCTGCCTCTCCCCTCCTTCTCCATGCCATAGTCTCTTCTCCCCTTGCTCTCCACGTCCAAAAGGAGTTTTGGACTTAGGTTGGTGCGATTCAGATCAAAGAAAGGCGATCAAAAGCAAGAAGGCTGCGCTGCTGCAAAGGACGACTGCAGATCTTCAAAAGAGTTTTGAAGATCCTCCAGATCAGATCCAGATCTGATTTTTGGAGGTGTGATAGAGAAGAAGAGGATCTCCAGATCCAACCCGAGTGGATACCGGTAGAGGCCAGGCGCTTGCGTGGCTAAGATCCAGAACCTTCCGCTGCAATCAGGATCATCAACAGGGTAATAGGATTACCCAAATCAGGTAAATTAAATTTGATTTAATTTATCTTTTTTATTTTATTTTATTAAAATAATAAGAATCAGATCTGAAACATATCAAGATCTGATTGGATCAAGAGAAAAATTTTTGAAATATATCTCTTGATCTGATCAGATCTGAACGAACCTGGACCGAGAAATAATTCCCTGCGCTCAATGGCAAGTCCACTTCACTGAAGTGCTCATCAAAATAATAACTCTATCAATCCAGTCTTGTATCTTGCTTTTACTCAATCCCACTTATCTGTGAGAGAATTTACCAAGGCTACATTGTGAATTTCAGCCAGACGAACTTGGACCAGCAAAAATTTTTTTCATCCAGTAGATCTCGATCCCTAGCCTGGGGCAAGCAACAACCACACCACAAGCACTAAACCTCAGCATTATCTAGTCCCAACTTTGGGCTGACTTTGAGCATAGGCCGAGCTTTATCAGAGTAACTAAATCATCTCCAACACAAAACCTGTTATTCTTTTTTGACCTCAAGCTCTCTAGACTAAAAGTACTAGTGCCGATCATCGACCGACCTTGAAGGTAATCGAGCTTTCAAAAGCTATCAAAGTAGTTCTGCCAAGGTTCAAACTCAGAATCTAATCTATAAACTCATCATCCTCAACTTAAAGACTGATTTTTAAGCTTAGTCAGTTTGATCCTAAGCTCCAACAACTTAATCTTAGTATGAATTGCTTATGACCAAGCTTAGAAGTATCCGACCTCTCGTATAAACTTCAGTAAATAATATTCAACGATCAAGAAGTCATGATAAATGATAGCTCACTCTCCGTAACAAACTTTGAGCGGTCCAAATAATCTACTGATATTCTATTGTGGCTATCACCATCAATTTGTTATGAATTTTATTTATAAATAGGATCCTCTAGATATATTTTTCTCTCTATGCTCACTTTCAATCTTCAATCTTTTGAGTACTCAATTTTTGTTGGCTAGAATACTAACTTGACCATCGAAGGATCCATACCGGACCACCTTTGATCAGAACTTTATCTTGCAGGTTCTGACCAACGAGATCCTAGATCCCACCTCTAGCAATCTCTGGTGGTCAATCATTTTCTGCATCAACAAGATTGATGCTGGTGAAAGGGCCATGTGAACCCTTATTCTAAAAAGAGTACCCGATCGAGAAATCTTCTTCTTCTTTCATTCAAACAAGATGCCTCCTAAGAAAGCTTCTTCCCGAAGATCCATCGCTATCGCTGCTTGATCCAACCCAAAATCGATCGATCAACTAGTTCTGGCTCCATCATCTATGCCTTAACCTTCTTAGTCGACAATAATGGTGGATATGAATCAGTTCAACCTACTGCTGCAACAGATGAGAGGCCTTATGGAGGCTGTACAGGTCATGCAACAAGCTCCAACACTAGCACCATCGAAAAGACCATCACTGGAACATTGAGATCTAGTGCAAGGAAGGCCCACCTAGAGAGGCCAACCAAAGAATCCTAGAAAGAAAAAATAAAGAGTAGAGAGCTCCTGCTCCAAGCATGACTCCACCCCTGGAAGGTCTCTACCTCCGTCAAGTCTGCCACATATTAAGATCCATGATGGAGATGATGCCCTCGATCAGAAGCTTTAGAAAATGAGCTAGCGAATTGAGGAGCTCTACCATACAGTCCCTGCCTAGAATGATGACATCTACACCAATCTACCTTTCACTGCCTAGATCATGTAGGAGTCCATCCTGTCGTACTTCAAGCTCTCTCAATTTAAAAATTTTGATGGAACTTTGGATCTTGTCGATCATCTCAAAGTTTTTCAAATAATGATGCTGCTCCATGATGCACCGAATGTCATCTTGTACCAAGTCTTTCTATCAACCCTGGAGGGCATAGCAAGAAACTGGTACTTGAATCTTAAATCGGATATCATTTATTCTTTTGATCAATTGAGCCATCAGTTTGTAGCTCATTTTGTCAGCAGTCGGCATTAGAGATGAGGCTCAAACTTCCTCATCAACATCAAATAGAAGAAAGAAAAGTTCATTCAGGTCTATGTCAGCCACTTCAATATCACTATCTTGGAGATCTAAAATTTGGACCAATATATTGCTATAGCCGCTCTGAAGGATGGCCTTCTAAAAAATGATCTCTTTTCCTTTTAGAAAAGTACCTCTGGGACTTCGCTAATATGCTAGCTCAAGCTTAAAGCTATTCTCAAGCTGAGAAAACTTTCAAGCTTTGGGATGATGAAACTGCAGAAAAATGGAAGGCAGGGGATCTAGCAACCCCATGCCTATGAAAAAATCAAGCAAAGCTCGGCCACATTCTACAATCTCTCTTGAGCACAGACAAGCTCGAACTCCACCTTAGGCTCATTGACTAAGAAGCTCGGATGGAAGGATGTGGTGAAGCCCTTCTTCCAAAAGGTTCAACAACTATTCTCCCTTGAATGCTCCAAAAATTCAAGTGCTAATGGAGATCAAGAAACATCTATCAAGATTAGATAAGATGCGGTCTCATCCAAGTAAGTACAATCTAAACAAATACTTTCTCTACCATTGTGACCATGGTCATGATATTGAGGAATGCATCTAGCTCCAAGATGACATTAAGAAGTTGATCAAATAAGATCGGCTAGATTGATTTTTGCAACATCGACTGGAAAGAAGAAAAAATCGATCGAGAGCTCTCCCACAGTCGAAATCGCCTCAAAGGGAAGAACCCCAAGGAGACTGACCCCTACTTGAAATCATCAACATAATTACTGAAAGACATCGACAAGAAGAGGCTAGTGGATCGATCGAGCCAGCAAAGAAGCAAAGAACTGAAGAATGCATCACTTTCATCGAAGAAGATGCATCAGGGATTCAATTTCTATATAATGATGTGATTGTAATTTTTTTAAATATTATAAATTATGATGTATGTTGTATCTTGGTAGATAATAAAAGTTCTACTGATGTCTAATTTTATGATATTTTTTATTGGTGCAGAAATTTGTGAGGACCCTAGAGGCAACTGGAGTGGGGGAAGGTGAGGCTGTCGACTGGATCTGTAAAACAAAAATTCTAACCAAAGGTGGGTGGCTTTGATAGGATCCTCTGATGCTCAAGTTAATTTTCTGGCCAACTGAAATGAAGTGCTCAGAAAAGTAGAGAAGCAGAGTAATAGAAAGGGAGAGAGAGCTTAGAGAAAAATATATCTAGAGGATCCCTTTTACAGATGGAGCGTGTAATAAACTAATGATGACAGTCGTAAACATCTAGTAGTGAATCGTTTAAGCCACGTAAAGTTTGTTATGGAGAATGAGTTATCATTTATCATGACTTGTAGACGGTGGAGATCTCTTTGCTGAAGTTCGAACGTAGGTCGGAGATTTTGGTGTATGTGGTGAACTTATGATCAGTCGAGGTCCATTAGGGGCAACGTCTAGTGGCTTTAAGAAGTTTGGAAGCTTCTTAGGCTGTGAGCAAGTAAGTGTCTCCTAAATTGAGATTTGAAGTTATGTGCTCTATCCTTCATGACTAGAGAACTTCGTCCGAAAGGAGCACGACTGGAGGAGTTCGTCCAAAAGAAGCACGACTAGAGAAGCTCGTTTGGAAGGAGCGTGACTGAAGGGGTTCGTTCGGAAGGAGCACGATTGGAGGAGTTCGTTTGGAAAGAGTGCAACTGGAGGAGTTCATCTAGAAAGAATTTAATTGGAAGGACTTTGTCTAAAAGAAGTACGACTGGAGGAGTTCATCCATAAAGAGGGCGACTGGAGGAGTTTATCCAGAAGGAGTACGATCGAAGGAGTTCATCAAAAGAAATTTGATTGGAAGGAGTTCATTCAGAAGAAGTGAGACTAAAGGAGTTCGCTCGGAAGGAGTGTGATTGTAGGAGTTCGTCCAAAAGAAATTCGATTGGAAGAAGTTCATCCAGAAGAAGTGTGACTGAAGAAGTTCGTCCGAAAGAAGTGCGATGGGAGGAGTTCATCCAAAAAAAATTTGATTGAAAGGAGTTTGTTCGAAAGAAGTATGACTGGAGGAGTTCGTCTGGAATGAGTGCACTTGGAGAAGTTCGTCCGAAAGGAGTGCGACTGGAGAAGTTCATTCGAAAGAAATTCAACTAGAAGGAGTTCATCCAAAAGAAGTGCGACTGGAGGAGTTCATCCAGAAGGAGTGTGACTGAAAAAGTTCGTCCGGAAGGAGTGCAACTAGAAGGAGCGCCACTAGAGGAGTTCGTTCGAAAGGAGTGTGGTCGGGCCCCAAGCTTGTCATTTATTCTAAGTTAAGAAGAAAAATTAATTAAATAATAGTTCTTCTTCACTGTTCAAGATTGTATCGTTGGACTTCTATGTGCTTTTGTGAGATTCTATAGTGTGAACTTGTTACTAAGGGGACCGATAAATTCCAATAGGAGAGAGGTCAGCAACTAAGAACTTTGGCTAGGGACTTCGACGGAGGTTATTTTACCCCCAACACTTTCTCTAAAATATCTATACCTGATAGTCACATGGGGCCACTAAGCTCTTTGTTAGTAGGGTTCACTAGTGATACTATACCAGTTGAAGGAATAATCACCTTACCCATAGTGGTAGGTCAGTTTCCAAAGCAATACAAGGCTCAGATTGATTTTTTGGTGGTAAAGACTCCTTTTGACTATAATGCCATTCTTGGATGATGCGGGCTAAATGCACTCTAAGCTGTCGTATCGACATACTATTTGAAAATGATGTTTCCAATGAAATTTGAAGTCAAAGAAGTTAGAGAAGATTAGGCCTTAGCACGATATTGCTATATAAGGATTGGTGTTATGCTTCCAAGTCTTAGGAGGCCATGGAAGGAGTCAGGATGATGACTCTAGGAGACTAGGATAGGTATGGTCCTAAGGCTAGGATATGAGTTATCCTCAGTTGGAGGTGGTGTGTAGCCCTTCATAGGCTTGAGGTTTAGGTATGAGGATCTTGAGGAGCTTGGTTGGTGCTCCAGAGACTTGAGGATATAAAATGGAGCAAAGAACTAAAGTCAGAAAAAAATTTGTCAAGAAAGGGGTTGGCATGTGGTTAGAGATGTCTCAGTCCCAAGTGAAGATGACTCATTTCTATGGAGTTCTCTCGGGGATGGGCCGAGACATCTCGCTCTTAAAGTTCATCCAGACAAAGAGTGGCATTTGGCACAGTCCTAGCTAGAGATGACTCGATTTTGAGATGAGTCATCTCGAATGCAGACGAGACATCTTGGTCTCAGTTAGAGATGTCTCGATTTTCATGGGCAGAGATGCATGGGAGTTCTATTTGGGTTTAGGATAGGAGTTTATCCTCAGGGTCTTAAGACCTGATTTGAGAGGTTTAAAGGGGGTTAACTCATGTATGGACTGGATTTAGATCTAGGGATGAGAGCATGAGAGACATGGGTGTACATGGGCTCGGTAAGTGCTTTCATATATTGGGTTAGCTAGAAAAATTTTTGGTTGGACCTAATGGTTATGTATAAATATATAGATTGTATTAGGATTTCAATATGCTGTGGAATACAGATCTTTTCTTCCTCAATCTCTCTTCTCTCTTCTCTCTAGTATTGGCATCAAAGGATTCTTGAAGAAGCCCTAGAGACGGGGGTGCCTCCCTTAAGCCCTAAGAAGAAGGAGCCCCATCATAGATCTAGGTGGTGGATCATGTTGGGAATATACACTCTTCCCATATGGATCGGCATGGCCGTCAGTGATTAGCCAAGCAATCAAGGAAGTACTTCTTAGAGATCTCTATGGAAGCATGATTAAATAAATCAAGAAATAAAGAAGAAGAGAGGAAGAGATTTTTAGGAGAAAAGAGCTTTTATTCAGTATATTTCAGCACTCTTACAATCTTGACCTATTTTTAGTATATATACTTTACAAAGGATCAAGCTCAAGTTCATAGAAAAACTTTTCAAACCCAAACAATCTACGTACATAAAATAATAACCCATAAAAACTGAGCCAACCCAATTTCAGACTGAGCCGGCTAACCTGCAACTGGGTCAGCTCAGTCCCAGTCTTAGCCGACCCGATTGTGTACCATGCCAACAGTCCAAAAATACTGATTTTTGTCTGAATTTTTCTCTAAGACCTAGCCGATCTAGTCCTGGACTGAGCCAACCCAGTTTTCAACTGAGCCGGCTTAGTCTCAGAGTGAGCCGGCTCAGTCTCAGAGTGAGCCGGCCCAATTTCTGAACTTTACTATTGAGACTGATTCTTCTTCCGGCTTGCTTTCATCTTTCCATGACCTATCTTTTCATGTTTTCAAGACTTAAGAGTGCCACTTCTAAGCTCGCATTCTCCTCCTTGGTGCTTCTAAGTCCTTATGAACTCATCTCTTCTCAATAGATCCATCTGTGCCATACATCTCTGAAAGCTGTCTCTAGGGAGTACCTTCATGAGTGCATCAGACTGATTCTCCTTGGTATGGACCTTCATCAGTTCCACTTCACCTTCCTCCACTAGCTTTCTGATCCTATGGTACCTTACGTTTATATGCTTTGTGCATGCATGATAGACTGGGTTCTGTGCCAACAACAGAGCACTTTGACTATCATTGAATAGTATAACCTTGCTCTGTTCTACCCCCAACTCATCAATCAGCCTCCTAAGCCAAAAGGCTTCCTTTGCAACCTCTGTTATCCCAATGTACTCGATCTTTATGGTAGACAAGGCCGTGATTGATTGAAGGATTGATCTCCAAGATATTAGTCCACCATATATGTAGAAGAGGTATCCAGTAGTAGACCTCCTTGCATCAAGATCACCAGCATAATTTGCATCAACAAACCCTTCTAGAGGACCTGAACCTTCACACATCTTCATAAATTGTTCTCCAAATCCTCCTGGCTATCCACTAAATATCAAACCATAATCCCTTATTCCATGCAGATATCTCAATATCCATTTCAATGCTTTCTAGTGTTCCTTCCCAGGGTTAGCTATATATCTACTAACCATGCTCACAGCATATGCTATATCTAGTTTACAGTACACCATAGTGTACATCATACTATCTACAGTATTTGTATAAGAAACTCATTCCATGTACTCTCTCTCCTCTTCTGATTGGGGGCATTGTAACTTCGAGAGAGATATATGGCTCAACAATGGCATCTCTGTAGGTTTGGCCTTCTCTATCCCAAACCTCTCCAAAATCTTCTGGACATACTTTTCTTGTGACAAATGGAGCACTTCTTTGTATCTATCTCTGCAAATCTCCATTCTAAGGATTTTCTCAGCTAAACCCAAATCTTTCATCTCAAATTCAAATAATAATGCCCTTTCCAACCTTTTCACAGCATCCATGCTTCTACTGGCTATGAGCATATCATCTACATACAATAACAGGTACAGGGCATCCTCCTCATCTACATCTTTGACGTAGAAATAATAATCATGTTCACATCTGCTAAAATTCAGGCTCAAGACAAAGCTATCAAACCTTCGATACCACTGATGAGGAGATTATTTCAAGCCATACAAAGACTTCCTGAGTAAACACACCTTTTCTTCCTGCCCCATCTTCATAAAACCATCTGACTACTTCATGTAGATTCTTTCCTCCAAAATCCCATGAAGGAAGGCTGTCTTCACGTTCATCTGTTCCAATTTCATGTTATGTTGTACCATCAGTGACAGCAAAACTCGAATAGATGTATGATGCACCACAAAAGAAAATTTTTTTGTATAGTCAATTTCTTTCCTTTGTGAGTATCCCTTTGCTACCAGCCATGCTTTGAATCTAACTTCATCTTGTTCTGAAGGTGTTTCTTTCTTTATGAATACCCACTTTGAGCCAATAGGTCTAGCACCCTCTGGAAGATCCACCAATTGCCATGTCTAATTCTTCTCAAGTGATTCTATCTCCTCCATCATGGCTTGCATCCATGAATTATGATCCTCACTCTCCATGGCCTCTGCATAATTCTCTAGATCTCCATTAGCAGTGATGAGTGCATAAAAGATAACCTCATTAATGCCATATTTGATCGATCTTCTAATAGTACGCTGGGGCTTGTGCAAAGCCACTACCATTGGCATATCTCTACCTGATGTCTGTGGCTGCTCTTACACATCTGTCTGAACTGTCGGCTCTTCATGCTGATTTTTAATCTAAAACAATACTTTTTTGCCCAACTCCACCTCAATAGGAACACTCCTGCAAGTGGATGTAACCTACATGACATCATTTTCTGACTAGCCATTGCTGTTCATCTTTGTTTCTCTAGTTTCATCTATCCCAAACCTCCTCAAGATGCTTTTCTCATCAAAGATAACATCCCTATTGATCACTGACTTTTGTGCCTGAGAGTCCCACACCAGGTACCCCTTGACTCCTTGTGGATATCCTATGAATGTCATCTTTCAGGTGGCCAAGCTCCACCTTCTTTTCACTCCAGATCTCTTCTGGAATGCCTCCATTCAGCTTATAAGGAGGAGATTTTTTCACAAAAAAATAAGAAAAAGTTAGAGCATCACCCCAAAAGAACTTTGGAAGTGATGTCTGTAGCCTCAAACTCTGTGTCTTCTCGATCAGTGTCCGATTCATCCTCTCTATGATACCATTCTGCTGGGGAGTCATCCTCACCGTGTAATGGCATTTGAGGTCATTTTTCTCATAGTACTTTCTGAACTCTGGGCTAGTATACTCTCCTCCATTGTCTGACTTCAGACACTTTATCTATCTCCCTAACTCCTTCTCTACTTCAGCTCTCCAGGCTTTGAACCGAGCAAACACCTTTAATTTTTCTTTAATCAGATAAACCCACACCTTTCTTGAAAAATTATTAATGAAAGTAACAAAGTATTTTGCCCCACCTCTAGCTGATACAGGAGTTGATCCCCACACATCCGAGTGCACTAAATCCAGCACTCCCTTACTGCGCTTGGTACTTCTGGCAAACTTCATCCTATGCTGTTTGCCAAAGATACACGGCTCACAAAGATCTGTGCCCTCCTTCTTTAGGACTGGGATCATACCTCTTCTACTTAATTCTGTGAGCCCATGGTCACTCATATGACCCATCCGATAGTGCCACAATCGATATAAAATCTGCTCCTCCTATACCGCTGCTAGCACCTCTACACTATCATTTACCACTGAGCCTTCCATTCTATAAAGATTATTGCTCAGTCTTCTACCTCTCATCACCACCAAAGCTTTCTTAAAAATTTTCAGACATCCACTCCCAGCCTGGCTACTAAAAGCATAACCCTGCTCCTCTAAGTAGCTCAAAGAAATTAATTTTTTTCAACTTTGGTACATGGTTGACATTTGATAATGTACGAATGATCTCATTGTACATCCTCATTTTGATAGAATCAATTTTAGCTACTTTGCATGGGTGATCATCTCCAAGGCTGACACTTCCACCATTGGCCTTCTGATAGATAGCAAATCACTTTCGATGAGAAGTATAGTGATGCGAGTATGCTGAATCTATTATCCATATAGTATCACACTCTGTGGATCCATCTGATACAACTAGCAGGTCTTCTCCACTGCTCATAGAAGCTGTATCATCTTCCTTGCTGGCCTTTCCTTTTTCTGATCTCAAAAGAGGATAATCTCTCCTCAGATGTCCAGATTGATGATATTTATAATATTTTAATGTCATCTTTCTCTGATCATGAGATTTTGACCTATCCTTAGATTTTTCTTTTGTCTTCTTCTTTGATCTTTCCTATCTTTCATTCACAGCCAAGTTCTCAGACTTAGGATCTCTCTTGTAGATCTTCTCTCTTTGCTCATTTGATCTGTGCACACCAACAACCTCTTCATAGTTTAGAATCTTCTTTCCATAAACTAAAATTGTTATGAGACCATCATACGAACCTAAGAGAGAATATAATAGTAGCAATGCCTGATCCTCCTCGTTGATCTTCACATCCAAACTCATCACCTCAGAACATACCTGATTAAACCTTTAGATATGTATAATAAGATCTCCACTTTCGGGCATCCTCAGACTATACAGCTATTTCTTCAAGCACAGCTTGTTCATCATGTTCTTTTTCATGTATGTGTTCTCTAGTCTCTCCCAGAGCCCCTTTGCCGTAGTCTCTGTGCAAATCTCGGGCAAAATCTGATCGACCAAGCACATCCAAATTATGCTAAAAGCAATTTCCTCCAACTCTTTTTAATCCTCAACACTAATCTTTTTCGATATTTTTTTTGTCAAGATCTTGTAGATCCTCTGTTGAACCAACAAGTCCTTTACTCTTTGCTACCATAGGATAAAGTTTTTCTTACAGTCGAACTTCTCAAAATTCACCTTGAATTCACTTGATTTTATGACTTCAAACAAGTCAAGAATAGATCCCTAACACCCTTCACAATCACACATCAGTAAAACTATCCTTCATAGAAGATCTAACTAGCCCTAGATCTTCTTTTCAAACTTCTGTATCACCGTTCTTCCATGTAAATAATCTTCACCTTAATCTAGAGACAACTATAAAGCAAACTAAAAATTTTAGGATAAAATTTGGTGCAACAGATCCTGGATGTAGTAAATTCTAGGTGTCTTTCTTCCTTCTACGCAACACCGCTCTGATACCAAATGTTAGGAATATACACTCTTCCCACATGGATCGACGTGGCCATCGGTGATTAGCCAAGCAATCAAGAAAGTACTTCTTAGAGATCTCTATGGAAGCATGATCAAATAAATCAAGGAATAGAGAAGAAGAGAGGAAGAGTTTTTTAGAAGAAAAGAGTTTTTATTCAGTATATTTTAGCACTCTTACAATCTTGACCTATTTTTAGTTTATATACTTTACAAAGGGTCAAGTCCATGCTCATAAAAAAATTCTTCAAATTCAAATAACCCATGTACATAAAATAATAATCCACAAAAATTGAGCCGACCCAATTTCAGACTGAGCCGGTTAACTTGCGACTGGGTCGGTTCAATCCCAAACTGAGCTGACCCAATTGTGTACTATGCTAATAGCTTAAAAATGCTGATTTTTATCTAAATTTTTCTTTGAGATCTAGCTGACCCAGTCCTGGACTGAGTCGACCCAGTTTTCAACTGAGTCGGCTTAGTCTCAGAGTGAGCCGACCCAGTTTCTGAACTTTACTATTGAAACTGATTCTTCTTTTGGCTCGCTCCCATCTTTCCATGACCTATCTTCTCATATTTTCAAGACTTGGAAGTGCCACTTCTAAGCTCACAGATCAATGGTCTGCTGTCCTTAGAGAACATCAAAGGTCTCTTCAAGTCCACATTAAAGATCAAGAGTTTCCATAATATGGTATTAGAGCGATTCTAAGATTATAACAATTGGTATTACAGCTTGATGGTGCATGGAAGTAAAGGAGAAATTATATAGGATGAAATCAAAAATTTGCACAAGTATTCCATGGTATGTCTCAGATTTATCTTTGTTGTTGTTGTGATTTGGCCAATCGGGAGTAGCAGATTCAAGGTGGAGGTTGAGAGGATTAATGAAAAGAAATTTTTCTTGAGGTGGAAAGTTTGGATGCATGATTTGCTAGTTGATCTTAATAGAAAGGCCGATGTGTATGATGGTTAGGTGATAGGGTTCTCTAGGAAGATGGGCAGTATGAGGCTATTTAATGGATGAAGAGAGATCACTTAAGATGTAATGATTGAAGGAAAGCTTAAGAAGTGACTATATGTCCTTTAGTTGCAGGAAGGTGGGAAAGTAGTCAGAGATGTATTCAGCGATTTGATCAGAGCATAGATTTGCGAAGTCTTGAGGATGATGGAGATGGTTGATCCACGAAGCGGTATAGCAGATTCAAAGAAGGTGAAAGTTCTTGGTAGTTTTGGAGGTACCCACAGGATTGCAGAGTATCCAAGATGGAGACAATGATGGTGGAGGTCCAGCAGGTTAGGGCTGGATAGCTGATCTTGGATCAGATTGTTTCTTCTATAGGAGCACCAGAAAGAGTCATGATTCTGGTGGAGAATATGTTGTGTGCAGCAAGAGAGAACCCGGATACCTATTGGAGGCAATGTCGAGCCTCAAGATGAGATAGGTGGGTTTGAGCCCAAGATAGGATTTGAGCTATTATTCCTTTGAGTGTAATTAAAGCGATGGTCGATGTAGGGGCAGAAGAGAAAAAGTGCTAGGATAGAATTTTCTAGGATTCAGTCACTGATTTTTAAAGAGTTGGATGAGTTCTTGGATTTCAGAGGTGTCTGTAGGTTGTGGAAGTATTTGAGATGGCTTCGAAGAGATCCATGGATTGCGGAGGGTTCAAAGGGGCAGCAATAGTATTCGAGGTGCAGTGGCAGGCCTACTAGTATAGCATTGGATGGTTGGCCTCGGGTGTTTTGGTGATAGAGTCAAAATCTTCTGCAACATCAGATGGACTTCGAGTTTAGATGGAGAACCATGGAGGTAGCTTTATAGGTGGAGAAAAAATTAGCATGAGTTCAGAGTGGAGGGATGCAAGAGGATCGATATCCTTGCACCAACACTGGTGATGCATAGTTTCAGGTAGAGCAGCATTATGTGCAGGTGAATAGGCATAGCTCTGATGAGATCTGTCAGGTGGTGTAGCAAGTGCTGGTATAGGAATGCTGCAGGTTCTCTAGGAAAGTTCAGAAAAAATGATGCGCTACTAAGCAGAAGGAATCCTACAAGCTGAGGAAGGATGGCGACGGCAAGATTTGCATAAGAGGCTGTCAGAGCGCGCAGTGACAACAAGGTTCATGCAGGAGGACATTGCCAGATGTGCCAAGACTTGGGTGCACTAAGGTGGAGATTCTTAGGATTGATATGGTGCTCTCAAGTCTTGGAAGGTCATAGGAGGAGTCAAAATGATGGCTTCGGGAGACTAGGATAGGAGTTATCCTAGGATAGAGGTGGTGTGTAGCCCTCTATAGGCTTGAGATTCAGGTGTGAGGACCTTGAGGGGCTTGGTTGCTGCTTCAGAGACTTGAGGATACAAGGTGGAGCAAAGAACTAGATCTAGAAAAAAGTTTCAACCAAGAAAGGGGCTGGCACATAATTAGAGATGTCTCGATCCATGGTGGAGATGACCCAATTTCTATCGAGTCCTCTTAAGGATGGGTCGAGACATCTTAGTCTCAGAGTTCATCTAGATAGAGAGTGGCATTCACCACAGTCCTAGGTAGAGATGACTTGGTTCTACGATGAGTCATTTCAGATGCAGGCAAGATATCTTGATCTCAGTTAGAGATGTCTCGATTTTCATGGATAGAGATGCATGAGAGTTCTATTTTGATCTAGGATAGGGCTTTATCTTAGGAGTCTTAAGGCCTAGTTCGAGAGATCTTAAGAGACTAACTCATGTTTCGGTCGGGTTTAGATCTAGGAGATGAGAGCATGGGAGACATGAGTGTACATGGGCTTGGTGAGTGCTTTCATGTATTGGATTAGCCAGAAAATTTTTTGGTTGAGCCTAAAGGTTAGGTATAAATACATAGATTGTATTAGGATTTCAATATACTATGCAATACAGATCTTTTCTTCCTCAATCTCTCTTCTCTCTAGTGTTGCCATCCTAGGGTTCTTAAAGAAGTCCTAAAGAGAGGGAGCACCTTCCTCAAGCTCTAGGAGGGAGGCACCCCATCACAGATCTAGATGGTGGATCGGTGGTCTTCTATCCTTAGAGAATGTCAAAGATCTCTTCAGGTCTATGCTAAAGATTAGGAGTTTCTGCAATATAGTATCAGAGCAATACCAGGATTTAACAAGTTATACAAATGCTTTGCAAGGAGGAAAGCAATTCAAGCTTTGTCCAATAGACGGACTTGATGTTTGTAATGATTTGATTGAAGAGCGGGGAGAACCAATTGACAACCTTGTAGCAATTTCCTTAAATAATGGGAATGAGGACCACGCTATTCAGATCAACTCAAATTTGAAAGAAGAGGTTAAAAGGCAGCTTGTCACCTTTTTGTGAAGGAATACCTCGATGTTTTTGCTTGGATTCCTGCAGATATGTCTGAGATAGATCCAGAGATAATGGAACATCGCGTAAGTATGGACACAAGAGTCGATCTATGAAGCAAAAGAAGAGGAGCTTTGTACCAAAATGATAGAAGGCGATCATGGATGAGGTAGACAAACTCGTCAAAACCAAGTTCATTTGGAAGATATCTACCTAGATTGGATTGCTAATATAGTTCTTGTTAAGAAGGCAAATGACAAGTGGAGGATGTGCATAGATTTTACTGATTTAAACAAGACCTACTCAAAAAATAGCTATCCTCTATCCAGAATTAATCAATTGATGGATGCAACTTGAGCCATAAGCTCCTCACCTTCATGGATGCCTTTTCTAATTATAACCAAATCCGGATGGCATCTAAAGATAAGGAGAAAACTGCTTTTATTACTGATTGTGGTCTTTTTGTTACAGGGTTATGCCTTTTGAACTTAAAAATATAGGTACAACCTATTAGCACCTGATGAATAAAATCTTTAAGGAGTAGATTGACTACAACATAGAAGTTTATGTGGATGATTTGCTTGTCAAAAGCTGATCTTCAAAAAATCACATTATCGACCTAGAGGAGACATTCAAGAAATATGCTTTTGGAGTAATCTTAGAAATGTTCTTGGGATTCATGGTGTCAAGGCACGACATAGAGTCAAACTCAGAGAAAATCCAAGTCATCCGAGAAATGATCATTCTCAAGATAATAAAAGAAGTTCAACACCTGATGGGAAAGATTGCGACTTTGAATCATTTTATTCAAGATTGGCGGAATGCTGAATGCTTTTTTTTCAAGTACTCAAATAACCAAAGAATTTTTATTGGATCTCTAAATGTCAATAAGTATTTGAAGAACCGAAGAACTACCTCAGCTCACCTCCCCTCCTTGCCAAGCCTGAACCTGGTGAATAGTTATTTTTGTATTTGATGGTATCTCACATAGCCATCAAAGCTGTCTAAGCTATGCTTTGTTAATTACAGCTACAAAGCTCTGACCCTATGTTCAAGGGCATATGGTGACACTTCTCATAGATCAACCCATAAAAATAATTCTTTATTGACTAGATACTTTAGGGAGAATAGTAAAATGGGCGATTGAGCTCATTAAATTTGATATCAAGTTTCAACCTCAGCCATCTATTAAAGCTCAAATATTAGCCAACTTTATGGTCAAATATACTATTCTAGATCTGGCCAAGCCCGACCAATAGAAAACTAGTGCTACTGATCTCCTGCTGAACTCCTCAGAAGAGAAAGTAGTCCTTTTTGAAGATTTCTAGATCCTATATGTTGATAGTTCCTCCAATGCTTCTAGAGTAGGCGTAGATTTGTTAACCCCAAGGATTGATTTTGATGAGTAATAAAATATTTGAGTATATATTTGGACTAATAAATTATTTGAGATCATATTTCAAGATGAATTATAGAGTATCAAAAGAAAAATCCCTTGAAGTGCATTTGAAAATCAATAGTGAGAAGTTGAAAGTTTGTGGAGTATGAAACACACCCAAAATAAGATTTAAAGATGGTATTTCAAGACCAAAATTGAAAAAAAATTTAATTGGACAAGATAAAAATATTTAATATAAAAGTCCTCAAGTCGACCCTTGAAGATGACTATTCAGCTTGAGTTGAAATGGAAAGAAGAAAAGTCTGACACGCAAAAATTTTAGCTGGCATGCTCTTAAGTCGACTCGAACAATGATAAAAAATAATTTTTTAAAATAAAAAAATATATCAGATCGAGTAGAAGGTCGAGTCGACTCGAGTTTCTTGAGTCGAAGTCTCAGAAAAATATAGAGAATATGATTTTTGGGATAAAATTTGGGATGGCTTTGAGCAAAGGGCTAAGTCGACTCGAGTTCTTCAAGTCGAGATCTCAAAGAAATAAAGAGAGTATAATTTTTGGGACAAAACCATCAAGTCAACTCGAGGAAACCGATGAGTCGACTCAAGCTCTAATAGCTAGTTTTTCGTACAATGTTCAAAACTATGCAGATTACTTCCAAACGGCTAGTTTTAGTTCTTCAATGGTCAAAATCCTTCCTCTAGCCTACAAAACATTGAAAAAGAGCTACAAAACACCTAGATGAAGTGACTTGACAAATTAATAATTGAGAACAATCAAAAGTAAAGTGACAAAAGAGCAAAAAGTATTGAAAAGAGAACATTCCATTCCCAACTTCTTAAAACATCAAATCAAGATATTTTCTTTAGCAAGAAGATAAGCTCATCTGCTCAAAAGCTTCCATAAAAGAACATTTTCAAGCTTCATCGACACTCTTGCTCATTAGAGAAGCTTTGTGCTTTAATTCTAGTTTCCTTCTTTGTATTCATTGTATCTAGCTTCAATAGGATTTTGAAGCTAAGGGAAAGGCCTATCCAAGCCTAAGAATTGGATTATAAGCTAAGGATTGATTGAGAAATTGGTTGTGGTTAGTGGACCAGTGTAAAATCAACTAAATTTTGGATAGTAAGCCTTGAAAAATTATTTGACTGTAGTTTTGGACAGATTATAGTAAAATTTTCAAATGGATCTTAAAGAGTGAACGTAGGTGCAAGGGACACCGAACCACTATAAATCTCTTATGTTTATGATTGCTCTTGTTTCTTGCTTTACATTGTATTTATATTTTTGCACACTTAACTACATTATATTTCAACATACTTCAACACTTCACTAATTTCAAAAATAATATATAGTTTATTTAAATTTCAAAAAACCCAATTCATCCCCCCCTCTTAGGTTGTCATGTTGGGCAATAAGTGGTATCAAAATTTGGTACTCACTTCATTTAATTTAACAATCAAGAGTTAAGATCAAATGGCAACCCATATGAGTGCTTCACTTATCGAAGGACAATCGACTAATCGTCCATCCTTATTCAATAGAATAAATTATAATTATTACAAAGCACATATGCATATTTATATTCAAGCACTTGATTATTAATTTTGAAAAGTTATAATCAAAGATCCACATACTACCATAATTAAAATAGAAGGTAATGATATTCCCAAACCAAAAGAGGATTGCGATGAGCATGATATGAGAATGATAGAATTAAATGCTAAGACCATGAATGTTCTATATTGTGCACTAGATCCTAATGAATTCAATAGAATCTCTACTTGTGCTTCAGCTAAGGAGATTTGGGATAGGTTAGTGATTATCCATGAGGGTACCAATCAAGTAAAGAAGTCTAAAATAAACATGCTCTTGCACAAATATGAACTATTAAAATAAAAATTAATGAATCTATTTCTAAAATGTTTACTAAATTTATCGATATTATCAATAGTTTGAAAAGCTTAGGAAAGTCTTATACTAACAATGAGCTTGTTCGAAAAATTCTTAGATCACTTTCAAAGGCTTGAAAAGCAAAAGTCACAACCATTCAAGAAGCCAAGGACCTCAATAAGCTACCATTGAAAGAACTTCTTCAGTCTCTAATGACTCATAAATTGAACATGTGGCAAAATATGGAGGAAGAAATCAAAAAGAAGAAAACCATCACTCTTAAGACTACTACCACTAAAAATGATAAAAGTGAAGAATCCGATGAAGAAAAAAAAGAAGAAGACTTAGCCTTGATTGCAAAAAAAATTAAAAGATTTATGAGGAAGAAGAAGCAAGGGTTTAAGAAGAAGACCTTCAAAGGTGAGCCAAACAAAAGAAAAGGAGAAAGAAAGGGAGAAGGAGTTGCCTATTTGCTTCAAATGCAAGAACCCGAGCCACTTTAGGATGGACTGTCCTCCTCAAGAAATTATCTAAAATGATTAAGAAGAAGGCAATGATGGCCACTTGGAGTGATTGTGAGGATTCTAACTCTGAAGAAAAATCACAAGAGGTGGCCAACCTTTGCTTAATAGCACATTATGAGAAGATAAATGCTGAAAACTCTTTAGATTTTATATTTGATGAATTATAAGATGCTTTTTCTGAAGTTATAACTGAATATAGAAAAATAATCTTGAAAAATAAAAAATTGAAAAAGCAAAATTTTGAACATATTCATGAGAAAAAAAATAATTTCTAAAAAATTAAATTTGCTAACTCATAAAAATAAAAAATTAAATAAAAAATTAATAAAAAATAAATCATTTATAGAGAAATTTACTTATAGCTCCAAAAAATTGAATATGCTATTAAATGAGTAAAAAACTATTTTTAATAAGGCCAGATTAGGATTCAAACATCATAAGAAGCAAAAATTATTAAAAAATCTATTTGTTAATGCTTCATCAAATTCTACCTCAAACTTCTCATGTTATTATTGTGATAAAATTAGTTATAAATCTTATGCATGTGATTTCAAAAAATTAAATAAAAAAATGGTTAAAATGATTTCGATTCTAAAAAAAATCATGAGTACTAATCCCAAAGTATCCAAGATGACTTACGTACCTAAAAACTCAACTTGATTTTCTTGTGTAGGAGTGTCTTACAGTCCGAGAGAAGAAAAGATTTTGGTATATTGATAGTGGTTATTCAAGGCATATGATAGGTGATAAATTTTAATTTGTCACTTTTGAACCTAAAGATGGAGGAGTGGTTATAATTGGAGATAATGAAAAAAATGTATCATTGGCATCGGTAACATTCATATCACTCCTTCCACTTCTATTCAAAAAGTATTGTTAGTTGATGAATTAAAATATAATTTTCTTAGTATTAGCCAATTTTGTGATAAGGATATAAAGTTACATTTGATTCTTGATTGTGTATAGTTTCTAGTCCCACTAATAATGGCATCATGTTCATTGGACATAGACATGACAATGTTTACATGATGGATCTAGATGATCTACACATGAAGAATGGTCAATATCTTGTCGCAATAAATGCCAAAGTTAATTAGACTAGTAGGTTGTGGCATTATAGATTAGGTCATGCAACTATGGATTTACTTTCAAAATTAATTAAGAATGACTTTGTAAGAGGATTATCAAAAATAAATTTTGAAAAGAATCGAATTTATGATGCATGTCAATTTGAAAAATAAACTAGAAACTTCTTCAAATCAAAAGGCATGATTTCAACTTCTAGACCTTTAAAATTGCTTTATATGGATTTATTTGGACCCACAAGAACCACTAGTCTAGGAGGTAAAAAGCATAGACTTATAATTGCAGATAATTTTTCAAAATTCACTTGGGCAACATTTTTGGCACAAAAAGATGAAGCCTTTAATGCTTCTACTAAATTTTATCGCAAAGTCTTAAATAAAAAGAACATATCAATTATATGCATACATAGTGATCATGGTACCGAATTTAAATATTAGCACTTTGAAAACTTTTGTAATGAAAAAAAATTGATCATAATTTTTCTACACTTAGGACCCCCCAACAAAATGGAGTAGTAGAAAAAAAAGATCATACATTAGAAGAAATGGCATGAACTATGTTGTGTGAAAACACTGCATGTTATATATTAAATCATATTTTAATAAGATCTATTTTAAAGAAAACTCTATATGAGCTTTGGAAAGATAGAAAATCAAATATCAACTACTTTCATATTTTTGGTTGTAAGTATTTTATACTTAATAATGAAAAAGATAACTTGAAAAAATTTGATGCCAAGTCAGATGAGGATATCTTCTTGGGATACTCCTCATCGAGCAAGGCATATAGAGTCTTTAACAAGAGAACCCTTATTGTTGAAGAATTTATTTATGTTATCTTTGATGAATACAATGACAAGTTTTCTAAAAAAGAAGATGTTTTGGATGAGGATGCAGGTGATCTTCATGACAAGATGGATAATCTCACACTAAAAGATGCTCTCATTCAAAATAATGAAGAAGAAGAGAAAAATGAAGATCCCACTTCTAGCCCAGGAGAAGAATTACCAAAAGAGTGGAGATATGCACATGGCCATCCTAAAGATCTAATAATCGATGATCCATCACATGGGGTAAGAATCCGATCCTATCTTAGAAATATTAATAATTATTTAATCTTTGTATCATAAATTGAACCTAAAATAATAGAAAAAGCTAAAAATGATCTAAATTGGATTAATGCCATGCAAGAAGAACTAAATCAATTGGAAAGAAATAAGATTTAGAGTTTAGTTGATAGACCCAATGACTATCCAATAATAGAAACTAAGTGGGTATATAGAAGCAAATTAGATGAACATGGCACCATTGTTAGAAATAAAGATAGATTAGTGGCAAAAGAATATAATCAAGAGGAAGGCATTGATTTTGATGAAACCTTCGCCCCGGTAGCAAGATTAGAAGCAATCAGATTTTTTCTTGTATTTGCATATTTTATGAACTTTAAATTATATCAAATGGATGTAACAAGTATATTTCTTAATGGTTATATAGTTGAGGAGGTATATATTGAACAACCACCTAGTTTTGAAAATCATATATTTCCAAATCATGTGTTTAAATTACTTAAGACTTTATATAGATTAAAGCAAGCCCCACGTGCGTGGTATGAACGATTAAGCAAATTTTTGCTAGATAATGAATTTACTAGGAGGAATGTTGATAAAACCCTATTCTTAAAAAGAAAAGATGACAATCTATTGATTGTACAAATTTATGTAGATGATATCATTTTTGGTGCTACTAATGAATCCTTTTATCAAGAATTTGCCAAGCTTATGCATGGTGAGTTTGAGATGAGCATGATGAAAGAACTAAATTTCTTTCTTGGACTCCAAATCAAGCAAAGTAAAAAAGAAATCTTCATTAATCAATCAAAATATACAAGAAAAATACTTAAAAAAATTTGGAATGGAGACCTCAAGACCAAGTGGTATGCTAATGAGTACATCCTGCAAACTTGATAAAGATGAAAGTGGTAAGAAAGTAGATACTAAATTATATAGAGGTATGATATGCTCACTTCTTTATCTTACTGTAAGTAGACTAAATATAATATTTAGTATTTATATGTATGCTAGGTATCAATTAGATTCTAGAAAATCTTATTTACTTGTTGTTAAAAAAAATTTTAAATACTTATCAGGGACACTTAATATAAGACTATGGTATGATAAATTATCACACTTTGAATTAATTGGTATTCTAATGTTGATTTTGTTGATTGCAAACTTGATAGAAAAAAGTACTAGTGGCACTTGTCAATTTATAGGAGTTAATTTAATTTCATGATTTAGCAAGAAACAAAACTCAGTAGTACTATCTACAGTCGAGACTAAATATATTGCTGCTGAAAGTTGTTGTGCTCAAATCGTGTGCATCAAACAATAACTTGAAGATTTTGGATTCAAACTTAATAAGATTTCAATAAGATGTGATAAAACAAGTGCAATCAATTTAACCAAAAATTTAATTCAACACTCAAGATCCAAACACATTGAAATAAGTCATTATTTCATCAGAGACCATATATAAAACAATGATGTAACACTTGAATTTATCTGTATTGATAAACAATTAGCTGATATATTCACAAAACCTTTTAGTGAAGAAAGATTTAATATCATTAGAAGAGAATTAGGGATTTGCTATCAACTTGAATAAATCTCATTTTTATAACTCAAAGCAAGTTAAATCAAATTCAAAGACTCAATTTCATATGCATAATCAATGATCAATATTAAGGAAAATACCTAAATTTTGTTTGAATAATGAATTTTCACTGAAACTATAAAAATTTTTAAAACTTATGCTCGAGTCGACTCGAGCAACTCATTCAAAAATACGAGTCAGAGCCACAAGCTCTTAAAATAGACCTATGACTATTGGCGATGCCCTAGGTCCACTTGAAAATGGTGAGCAAAGGGTCCCTCAGTTGAAGGAAAAACTATTTTTCCACCATAGGATCGATCTGATCTGATCTGATCTATAGCAAAAATTTTTTAAATTTTTTTGATAAATTTTTTATTAGATCTAAGAGTTCTTAGTCTGATCCTAGTGATTTGATATTAAAAATAAAAATAAAAAATAAATTAGTAATAATAATTATTACCTATTTAGGATAGACAATTATCCTGACGATGATCGATGAAAGCCTGAGGTCCTGGATCAAGCCATGCACACGCCTGGCCTCTATCAGAATCCACTTGTGCTGGATTTGGATGCACTCTTCTTCTAAATCTGATGCCAAAAATTAGATTAAATCTAAATCTCTAAAGCCTTCAAAATAATTTATGAGGCAGCACTCGATCTCTTGACGTAGAACACCCTATCATGATCTTTGCTTCAGCTTCTATCAACCTTTGAATGCTGAACCTGTGCCCAACCTAGTATGGGCATAGAGAAGGAAGAGAGGATCAGAGGGAGGCATGGAGAGAAGGTGGGGTGAAAGCCTAGGGGTGTGGGAGATCAAGAATCACAAACCCTAGGGCACATCATCTTTAAATAGACCCTGCACCAACCCTAGAGTCCTATTTGATCAAGTAATCTAATTACTTGATTTAATCAGATATTAATCTAATTTTCCATGAGAAATACTAGGTCTCTACCTGGTTTTGTCATCCAAAGGTCCTTAGAGCTGTTGCACAAATTAGATAAGAGAAGGGTGGTGGCATGGAGAATTATCTCCAAGAGTTTGTTCTAGAACAAACTCTTCCTCCACGCTTCCTCTCATTGTGCGTATGCAATATGGAGGGGGCCCACCTCATTTCCTTGATGAAAACTTCTTGGAGTGTGCATCCTAGATGAAATATAGGGGGTGCATGCCATACCCTTCAATTCTTGTAAAGACCAAGTCAATGTCCTGATGAAACCAAAAATAGCAGGTTATGTCAGGAATTGTTAGGTATTGTCTTATTTTGATCTGATGGATTAAGACAATCCTTTTTTGATCTAAAAAAGCTCTAGTCAGACTAAGACAAAGCTATATAGAGTTTTTAGATGAGCTTAAACCAATTTAGCTCAGTCGAGATAAATCAGAAAGACTATAGAAGGAGAATATTAAGCTTAATCGTGTACTAGCATGATTTTCTTGAACCTAATTAGATCTAATCCAAATCAATCAAACTAGATTAGCCCAATTGATCACATCCAAATCCAAACCCTTATTTGTGTGATCCAATTAGGTTTAGATCCGTATGGTAATAAGATATGTCATGATCTCTATCATCGATATCATTGAAATATCTTTCAATGGATCAGAACTTTTTTGATTCACATAATTAGAATGATCGATCATCAAGATCATTCTAATTGCTCCTAAATTCCACCAGTGATATCTAGCAGTATATGGTGGTAATCCATCAGAACTGAAAGTAAATCTCTTAGTGCAGCTATCTATGTGATTGGGTTATTCTATCATGAGCCCCGATAGGATTAAGATTAAGGTGAACTCGTCAAACTTGACACCCCATCATATGATTGAATCATTTGATTTGAGTCCGATGTGAAACCCTAATAGAAAACTCTGTTTTATTATATCACACTGCCATGGCCATGGGCTTAAAGACTCGATCTCATAATCATCATAGGACTACTCCTCATCTACTGAGATTGATAGATCCCATCTTGGTGCAAACTAGTCCCTAAAATGAACATACTTGTTGGTGCAAAATCTGGTTGACGTCGGATTGAACTAGAGTTAGAGAAGATGAGGTAACCATATGTGACCTACAAAATAAAGTCCTATCTAGAGTTGGTGGTGGTGGCTCCGACAGGATCCTTCGACGATCAAGTCAGCTCTTCTGACCAACAGAAATGGAGTGCTCGGATAAAAATTTGGCAGAATTTTAGGAAAGAAGAAGAGAGCTTAGAGAAAATATATTTGGAGGATCTCTTTTTATAGATGAAGCTTGTTGTAACCATTTGATAGTGGGCCACTCTGAGCCATATGGAATTTATTAGGGAGAGAGGTATTGCTCGTAATAGACTAATAATGACAACCGTAATCATCAGGTAGTGGGGTTGTCTATAGCAGACTAATAAATGACAATCATAACCATTCGAAGGAAGCAGACGTTTGAAATCCAATCGAAGAAGAAGTCCGTAAGGAGTTCAGCTCCTGAGGAAATCTGACTGAAGAAGATGTTCGAAAGAAGTTCAGCTCTTGAAGAAATCCGACCGCTGGAGGAATTCGAAGTTCGGCTCCTTGAGGAATTCGATTGAAGGAGATGTCTGGAAGGAGTTCGGCTCCTAGAGGAATCTAACTGCTAGAGAAGTTTGGAAGAAGTTTGGCTCCTAGAGAAATCTGAAAGGAGTTCGACTCTTGGAGAAATCTGACTGCTGGAGAAATTTGGAAGGAGTTTGGCTCCTGGAGAAATCCGACTGAAGAAAAAATTTGGAAGGAGTTCGGCTCCTAAAGGAATTCGACTGCTGGAGGAGTTCGGAAGGAGTTTGGCTCCTGAAGAAATTCGATTGAAGGAGAAATTTGGAAGGAGTTTGGCTCCTCAAGGAATTCGATTGCTGGAGGAGTTCGGCTCCTAGAGAAATCCGACTGAAGGAGAAATTCGGAAGGAGTTCGGCTCCTGAAGGAATCTGACTGCTGAAGGAGTTAGGAAGGAGTTCGGCTCCTAGAAAAATTCGACTGCTGGAGAAATTCAAAAGGAGTTCGGCTTCTGGAGGAATCTAATTGCTGAAGGAGTTCGGCTCTTGGAGAAATCTGACTATTGGAGGAATCCAGAAGGAGTTTGGCTCCTGAAGAAATCTGATTGAAGGAGAAATTTGAAAGAAGTTCAGCTCCTGAAGGAATCGGACTGTTGGAGAAGTTTGAAAGGAGTTCGGCTCCTGGAGGAATCTGATTGCTGGAGAAATTCGAAAGAAATTCGGCCGCTGGAGGGGTCCAACTGGGGTTCGACTGCTGGAGGGAGAATTTTTGATCAAAGCTCTTCCGTGATTATCAGTTGCATTATGCTAAGCGTCAGACTAGACTTTGGTGGGAGTGGGATTTATCCCCAACAACGCTATAGCCAACATACACCTCAGGATTTCAAATAGCTAGGAGATCAAGTTATGGTGTAATCAAACTATAACACACTCAAGGTAAACTACCGATGCACTTCAGGTCTAAGAACTAGATATACAACTATAGCATCAAGCTTAGTCATTGACGAGAAGGTAGACTTCCTTATGACTGCTCGAGGTGATCATGCTCAGTTCCCTCATTCCCTAATGAGTACCTGTACGCTCGCTTTAGTGTCTCCACACCATAAATTCAAGACTCATTTATCCTAATATAGTGATCGTACATCAATCTTCTGGATTGATTACCATCCTCGTGACGATCCTACGATTGAGAGCAGTTTATGAGTTAATTATGACAACATATGCCTTAAATTTTTAACTCTTAAAAATATGCATTTATCATACCCGTTAACTCAAAGGATATATCACAGACACTTTAAATATATAATGTGAAAGAAAATGACTTTTTTATTAATTTATAGTCAAAATTAGAAAAATGCTCCTAGAAAGTGTATTACAAGTGTCAGTCAATCTGAATTTTATGGCACATATCTAACAAACTCCCACTTGACCTAAAGCCAATTGGCTTTAAATCTAAGTCCCATCTTCTCAAGGTGGGCTTCAATCTTCTGCTGGCTTAACGGCTTCGTAAGTGGGTCAGCTGTATTGTCTGTGGTGTCAACTCTCTTCATCTCGACATAACCCTTCTTGAGCTAATCACGGATGAGGTTATATCGCCGCTCGATATGTTTCGACTTCTGGTGAGATCTCAGCTTCTTAGCTAGGGCTATGATGCCATTGTTGTCATAGTACAGAGGAACGCATCCGATGGCATCACTCCGAGCTCTGCGGTAAACTTCTTGTACTAGAACTCCTCCTTCATAGCTTTCGATGCAGCGATATATTTTGCTTTCATTATTGAGTCTGCGATCACTATCTTCTTGGAACTCTTTCAGCTTATAGCACCACCATTACACATAAATAGACTTTCAGATATCGACTTTCGATCATCTATATCAGGCATAAAATTTGAGTCTGTATACTCTTGTACCTGAAGTTTTCCATTTTCAAATATCAAAAACATATCCTTAGTCCTTTCCAAATACTTAAGGATATATTTTATAGAAGTTCAGTGCTCTTCTCTTGGATTTGACTGATATTTGCTCGTGACACTCATAGCATGCACAATTTTAGATCGTGTATATAATATGGCATACATGAGGCTCTCTATTGCCGAAGCATAAGAAATCTTGCTCATGTACTCAATCTCCCTAGGTGTATTGGGATACATCTTCTTAGAGAGATGAATGCTATGTCTGAAGGGTATCAATCCCCTCTTGAAGTTTTTCATGCTGAATATCTTCAGTACCTCCTCTATGTACATCTTCTGTGATAGACCCGACATCCTATTCGGTCCATCCCTATAGACTTTTATTTTTAATATAAAAAATGCTTCTCCTAGGTTTTTCATAGAGAACTCTTTTGACAACCATATTTTGATGGATGTCAAAATGGGAATATCATTCCCAATGAAAATGACGTCATCCACGTACAGTACGAGGAAGATAACAGCGCTCCCACTGATCTTTTTGAATACACAAGGCTCCTCCTCATTTTTGATGAAACTAAATGATTTGATCGCATCATTAAAATGAGCATTCCAGCTCCGAGATGCTTGCTTGAGTCCATATATGGACCTTTGCAGCTTACAGACCTTGTGATCACTATCACTGGATGTGAAACTAAGTGGCTGCTCCATATAGATATCATCCTCAAGATATTCATTTAAGAATACCGTTTTCACGTCCATCTGCTATATTTCGTAATCTAAATAGGCTGCAATAGCAAGTAGTGTGCGGATGAATTTTAGCATGGCTACTAGCGAAAAGATCTTCTGATAGTTAATGCCTTCACGCTGACTATATCCTTTTGCTATGAGCCTAGCTTTTAATGTCTCTACATTCCCATCTGCACCTATCTTTCTCTTGAAGATCTATTTCACCCAATAGGTACAATACCTTTAGGTGGATCTACCAAAGTCCAGATATGGTTCGAGTGCATTGAGTCAATTTCTGACCTCATTGCCTCTAACTATTTTTCAAAGTCGATATCTGATATCGTCTCATCATAGATCTTGGGATCATCACCATGAACCCCATTTTTCAAGAAAAATATTTTCTCTATATCCTCTAAAATGGTACCTAAGTACCTCTTAGGAGGATAAAAATTCTACTTGATCTACGAGATGGAGGAGGTTGTGTGGATTGGCTCCAACTAATTTGGTTTCTTAGCTCGCTGCTCATCGGAGACCTTCTCCTCAATCCTAATCTATCTCCTGATGCTACCATCTTAAATAAACTATTTTTCAAGAAAGATGGTGTATCGACTCACAATCATATTGTGGTCTTTCAGAAGATAGAAATAATATCCTAATGACTCCTTAGGATATCCAATGAGTCGAGCTTTAAAGGACTTAGACTCTAATTTATCTGCCTAGTATTTTTTAACATGAGTCAGACAACCCCAAATTTTGAGATGACTCAAACTTGATTTCTTACCATGCCATATCTCATATGGTATGGTAGGAACAGTTTTAAAAGAAACTCTATTTAGTAAGTATATTGCTGTCATTAGATTATGTCCCAAAAAAAAATCAAGAAGGTTCATGAAGCTCATCATGGGTCAGACCATATCCAATAGGATCTGGTTTCTCTATTCTAAAATTTCGTTGAGTTCAGGCATTCTGGGTAGAGTCCACTATAAGACTATGCCAGTTTTCTTAAGATAGTTTAGAAATTTTTGACTAAGGTATTCGCCTTCTCGATTCGATCGAAGAATCTTAATGGGCTTTTCAGTTTACTTTTCTACTTCATGTCTAAATTTTTTGAATTTTTCAAAGGCTTCAGACTTGTGTCTCATTAAGTACACATATTCATACCAAGATAGATCATCGATAAATGTAATGAAGTAGATATAGTTGCCTCTAGCTAGTACATCAAATGGGCCGCACACATCAGTATGTATTAGGACAAGTAGGTCTGTGGCCCTTTTCCTATGTCCTATAGAAGAAAGTTTGGTCATTTTTTCTTGAAGACATGATTCATAAATTAGATATGATTTGAAAGCCAATATACTCATAAGTCTGGATTTCTTCAATTTGTTAATTCTGTCTTTAGATACATGACCTAGCCTAAGGTACCATAAATATCTTTCATTTAAACTATCCCTAGGTTGTTTTGTTTCTATGGCATTCATATTTTGCTCGATATTTAATACAGATACATTAACAGGCAACTGATAAAGATCATTAATTAAGAAACTACTTGCAATTTTATTTCTTTCAAAAAGAATAGTACAATGGTCCTTAAGAAAGCTAATTACATAACATTTTTATGCTAAACAAAAAATAAAAATCAAATTTCTGCTTGCTGCAAGCTGAAAATAATAGTCCCTAAGTACTAAGTCTAAATTAGATGGTAGTCAAAGAAGATAGGTTCCCATGGTTACAGCAGCACTCCTACTCTATTTTCGATGCACAAGATCATCTCATCATCCCTCAGCCTCTTGCTCTCCTCAAGTTCTTGTGTGAAAGTATAGAAGTGAGCACTCGAATCAGAGTCAAGCATCTAATTGGATGTAGAAGAAACCATAAAGTTAGATTTAATTATGAGCATACCTCCAGAATGACTTGCCTTCTTCTTGTTCTTCAGGCTGGCCAAGTATAAAGAATAGTTTCGCTTCTAATGGCCATCGGTGTTGCAATGAAAATATTTTCTTTTATCGGTGGCCTTCTTCTTTGGTTCTTTCTTTTCTTTTTCTTTCCATCTTCAATCTTCTACTTCTTCATAGACTTCTTCTTCTTTCCAAAAGATTTTCTTTTGAAAAAAATTCGCTCCACAGCAAGCACTGAGCCCTTTGAACCTTTCAGAAAAAGCTCAGCAATAACCAGTATGTTCATTAATTCAGCCAAGGTACATTACAGTTTATGCATATGAAGTTCATGATAAACTATCCATATGCATCAGTCAAGGACTGCAAGATCACATCGATTTACAGGTTTCTGTCCAACATGACACCGAGCTTCTCAAGCTCTTCTAAATCCTTGATCATCACCAGACAATGATCTTGGATTAACTGTCTATCACACATTTAAGCCTTAAAAAATCTTCTTGTGACTTGATAGTTGGCTATGGACTCTCTTCACCAAATAACTCTTATAGGTGAGCCAATATTTGGCGAGCGATCTTGATGTCTTCATGTTGACACCGAAGCTCATCAGATATCAAGCCCAACATATAGTACCTAGCTTTATTATCTTCATCCATCCATTTCTCTATAGATGCTCTCTGATCAGCAGATGGACGTGCTGGTAAGGTGGGAGGGTCCTAGTCCAATACATGAGTCAGTTTTTTGGAATTCAAAATGATTTTAAAATTTTGGAGCCAATCCTTGTAATTGGGTCTGGTTAGTCTGTGAGTATCTAGGATTCGGGCTAGTAGGTTGGACACAGATATTTTTCTATAGACACTACTATAAAAATGGTTTATGGTAATGCTTACTATGGTAGTGATTTTTAAAGCTACTACCATAGCTCCTATGGCAGCGATTTTCGTTAACCACTACTATAGGTCCGACATATAGTAGCGGTTACAGAAAATCATTGCCATAGATCGGACCTATAGCAGTAGTTACAAAAAATCACTGCCATAGGTCAACCTATAGCAGCAGTTCATTGTAACCACTGCCATAAGTCGGATCTATAGTAGCAGTTAGTAGGAACTACTGCTATAATCTGATTTATGACAGCGGTTAATTGTAACCACTACCATATATATATATATTTTTAAATATTATATAATTATAAAATTTAATATTCATCTTTATCATTCATTATCTAAATAATTATCATTAGAGTATCGTCGTAAAAGATCACCTCAATCCGATGGCCCTAGCTTCGTCGATCAGAAAAATTTGATTTCGACGATCACGAATGATGATACGATGATCTGATAGATGGAGACCTTCGATGGATTCAAAATCTGCAATGATGATCTTGGTGATGTTTGTAGCATACTATCAAAGTTTTACTTTAATCGGATATCGTTATCTTGGTTAATTTAGTATAAGTTAGTTTCGACCGTTAAATGATAAACAAGTGATCAAAGGACCAAATAGTGTCCGATTATGAGATAATTTTTTTATAAATGATCTTGGCTACTATTTTAATTATTTTTTATGATGGTAATTATAAAATTCAACTCGTGAGATGAAGAATGATCTAAAACTATACATCTCCTAATAACCATTCTAAAACTTCACTGATTGTTATGCTCATGCTTTTGCAATATCTGCTTAACATGAATAGTTTATATGAAAATAATTTAAATTTTATTATCATCACCATATAAAATATTTAAAATTATAATAAAAATTATTTAACTAAAAAATTATCTCATAATCAGACATCGTTTAACCCTTTGATCGCTTGTTTCTAATTTAATGGCCAAAATTATTCCATACTAAATTGATCATGATAACGATATCCGATTGAAGTAAAACTTTGATAGTATGCTACAAACATCATCAAGATCATCATTATAGATTTTTGAACCCATCAAAGGTCTCCATCTATCAGCTCATCGCATCATCATTCATGATCGTTGAAATCAAATTTTTCTGATCGATGAAGCTAGGGCCATTGGATCGAGGCGACATTTTGCGACAACACTCTAATGATAATTATTTAGATAATGAATGGTGAAGGTGGGTATTAAATTTTAAAATTATATAATATTTAGAAAAAAAATATTTTCAACCTATGGTAGTGGTTATCAAAAATCGCTGCTATAGATCTACAGCAGCGGTTGTAGAACCGCTGTCTAGATCTATGGCAATGATTTTGGATAACCACTGTTATAGATCTATGGCAGCGATTCGATAACCACTGCCATAGGTTAGGTTAAAAATTTTTAAATTTTTTCTTTTCTCCCATGCGCACTCAATCTCTCTCTCTCTCTCTCTCTCTCTCTCCCCTGTCCTCTTCATCATCGGGGAGGCTCCTCCCCCCCCGACCAACGTCGCCCCTCCTCCCCCTCGATCAGCGTCGCCCCTTCTTTCCCCCGGTCGGCACCCGCCCCTCCTTCCCCCTCCCCCTCCGCCCCCACATCCCTGGCCGCCTCTCCCCGCCACCCCCCACCCAATCCTCCATCCCTCCATCCGACCCTCCCTCGGCCCCCAGCAAAATCCCTCCTCCGACGAACCCCCATCCGACCCTCCCTCGACCCCCCATGAAACCCCCCCTCCGGTGAACCCCCCCTCCACCTTTTGCTCAGCTCCCCGCAAAACCCCCCCTCCCAGCCCCTCCATTCGACCCTCCCTCGGCCCCCTGTGAAACCCCCCTTCGATGAACCTCCATCCATCCTCAACCCACCATTGGCCCTCCGTGAAACCCCTGCCCCACACTCTATCCTCCTTCGTCCTAGTGCGAAACCAAATCCCCTTCCGGCAAGCCCCCCTCCACCATCCTTCGGCCCCGCAAAACCCCACCCCCCCACACCACCACTACCATTCTGACCCTCCCTCGACCGAGTGCGAAGCCTCCTTCGACCTTCTCATCACTGTGGCCCCCTCCCCTAGCCCCCCATCCTCGGCCATCCCTGCTCTCTCTCTCTTTCCTCTTTTTCTCTCTCTTCTCTATCTCACTATCTTCTTTTTGTTTCGCAGATTACCTCAAAGCTTTTAGTGCGATCCGCTCTCTATAGATGCAGGTATAATTTTTTTTTTAATTTTATAGTATTATTTATTAATCATGTATATTTATAATAATTTATAGAATATTTATAATAAATATTATAAATATTTATTATAAATAATATAATTATCTGCATGCCATAGTTTTTAGGTCGTGCCGTGGTGGTAGCCTTAGGCCATGCCATGTCAGCAGCTGTGGACTAGATCTGTCGATGGGTTGGGTTTGGATCAAAATCTGGATATTCAGATCTGGACCCAATTTTAATTACTGATATCGGATTCAAACCTGAATACCTGACGAGTCTGTACTTGAGAGAGGAAGGAAGGGATCCGGTCTCGCTGCTATCATTGGGAGGGAGGGGGTCCGACCTCATCGACGAGGGAGATCGAGAAAGGGATAGTGGGAGATCGAGAGAGCAAGAAAGGAAGGGAGGAGGTCCGGCCTCGCCGGCATCACTAGGAGGGATGGGGTTCGGCCTTACCGACGAGGGAGATCGAGAGAGTGAGAGAGGGAGGGATGGAGTCTGGCCTCGCTGGTGAGGGAGATCGAGAGAGGAAGAGAGGAACATCGAGAGATGGAAAAGCTGGGAGGGAGGGGGAGAAAGGAAGATCAAGAGATGAAAAAGCTGGAAGGAAGGGGTTCGGCCTCACCGCCATCGTCGATGAGAGAGATCAAGAGAGGGAGAGAGAGAGTGATCGAGGGGATGGCACATAGCCAAACCGGCTCAGATACGTAGTCGAGCCAGCTCGAGCCATGATCGAGTCGGCTAGGGGAGGATCCTAATCGGATGTCTCAGGCACAGAGCCAGCTTGACTTCCGAGCGAATAGAATTTGATATGTCTCTCTAACGTTCCAACTTTAAGCCCTAAGGTGCCACCATCATCTACTTTGTTCTTCTTTCAGATTTCTGGATTAACACCAAGGTTCATACAAGAGATCGGATCTACGACTATTGCTCATCCTTAATTATTTATGAATGTAATTCATATTATAGAATTTATTGCATAACATTTTTTGGATGTTTATATCATGTTACGCGTAGTTCAGCATCCGAAGAGCAGTCAGAGCATACTTTGTCCACCTCGGCATCGGTTGGTCAGGGACCTCCACCATCGTTATCTACTCCATCGACGACATCTACTACACTAGTAGCTGAGCCTCTACCATCTTTCATATCTGAGGCACATGCTACTACGCAAGCATCTGAGTTTATATTTTTATTATATTAGCATAACTTTATTTTTTATATAGTATTTGTATACTTATATATTTGCATAACATATTTGCATTGTAGGTGCATCATCCAGTCAGATATTTTGTGGTCCCATACGTATGGCATATGTGTGAAACCGTCAGCATCAAGTGATGGTCTATTACGATGTGGAGGGAAGGTCGGTAAGGGAGACTGCGTGGAAGATGCATTTCTTTTTTGGAGTGCTTGTGAGGCGGTCGGACATCATTCCCATAGAGCCCAAAGACTGGTGTTTGATAGATGCTGCCGTCAGAGATCAGGTATGAGAGGAGATATGGATAAGTACGTGCATCTTAGTTATATTTATGTATTTTATATATTTACACTATATATATTTAATTAGAATAATTTTGTAACTAATTTTTGATAAATTTGTATAGAGGAGGTATGACTTCTCCGATCATGAGAGGGCTCGAGATGCCCGACTGAAGAAGATCAGAGAGTTGTACTAGGGTTACAAGGTCAAGCTTCATAGAAGATGGCTTGAGCACTAACGAGACACTCTGAAGGAGCTTGTTTTCTGGATACAGGATTATCCTCTAAGTCAGTGGGAGAGGATGGTTAAACATTGGAGGAGCCAGGAGTTCGAGGTAAAATTCCTAACTTTTAAATTTTTCAATATACTTAAAATTTTATTTAAATATTTTTTAAATATTTATTATTTATTTGAATACTTGTTAGGCTATCTTTCGTCAAAAATGAAAGAACCGTGCAGCCCAGGAGTATACGCACACTCTAGGCCATGAGTCTATGGCCAGTCGTATGCATAGAGAGGTAATTAATTCTAAATCTTACTAGATAAATTAAATTCATATTTTTTATCATCTTTCTGATAAATTTATTCTTTGTTATAGCTGATGAGAGATGGAGTGATGTCCAGCCATAGCGAGATCTTCCTATCTAGCCACACGAACAAGACAGGCAGGCTGATGAATGCCACAATCGGACGTATTTTTGTAAGTATTAAATATATTAGTATATATGATTATTATTATAGCATTTCTTATAAAATTTTATTTTAATTTATAATTATAAGATTAGTTAGATGTCCGCTCGTGTGCAAGGGCCCGGATACCTCTAGGCCCCATGACCATCTATCTCAGGTCTTGGGGCCTGAGCACTCTGGGAGGATCCGATGCAGGCTCGAACACATGCTGACGAGCTACTGATCTGAGGCAAGCATCTCCTCATAGATTTTTGATGTCGTCAATCAGGAGGAGCTTGAGGAGGCATTGGCATGGGCAGATCATGCTGCGATGCAGACAGATCGAGCTGAGGAGAGCGCATCTCATTTGTAGGGCATCGGGAGAGACATGGTGTCGATGCTCAGTGCGTATTTTGGAGTCATGGGCTTTGAGGATATATTGGCCCACATTCTAGCTCCAACTCCGGCTTAGGCTCCAGCTCCGGCTCCGGCTCTGGCTTTCGATGATGACGATGATGATGTAGATTTATGAGATTTTTGATATATTTTATTTTTTAAAAATATTATAATAAATTTTATTAGATAATAAAATTTTAGCATTTTAGAATAATTTTTATATTTATTATATTTTTTTGTGTTATATATCTATATTTATCAAATAAAATATATAAAAAAATAAAAATTTTATTTTTTTAATTATTCAAGATCTACGGTAGCTGTTTTATAATCGCTGCCATATCCATTTCAACCGCTGTCATAGGTTCCTAGTGCAAACGGTGCTAACCGCTGCATTAGACCTATGACAGTGGTTAAGAAATTACTGCTATAGATTATCTATGGCAGTAGTTTTATAACCGCTGCTATAGATTAACTATGGTAGCGGTTACATAACTACTGCTATAGATCGATATATTACAGTGGTTTATAAATTGCTGCAATAGGCCATCTATAGTAGCGGTTTAAACAACCACTACCATAGAGCTACAATGACGGTTGCAGTGGTAGTGGATAAAAAATCGCTGCCATAGCCTATGGTAGCAATTTTTTGGGCTATGGCAGTGGTTCATAGTGAGAGAGTTAAAGTTTCTAATTAGATATTATAATTAGACTTGACTAATTTATTTAAAAATTTTATTTTTAAATAAATTTGACTCTCACTATTTTCTCAGATCCCTACATTTTCTTAACAGAGATGAGAAAATCTTCATAATCATTGATTTTTAGTGGATGGTGCGGTCCCACCGACTGGCTCACCACCTGACCTAATAGTTATTGATGATAGATTAGCTCGATGGATGGACAACTCTTGTCCAATGATTCTCTAATCATGGTACATCCAAAACTAATCTCTAATTCATAAAGCTCACCATATCCAAAATATTGCTTCACTCCTTAGTTAATTCAGATCTACCATTTGCATGAATTAGATTTCTGATTGGATTCCTCACCATATCCAAAATATTGAGCCCAACCTATCCTCCAACCCCTAGCATCCAATGCCTAATAGACATGGTTGCATCTTTTTGATGCAACTGAACCACTTTAACTAGCCAAGAACAATCAACCCCGAAAAGAGCCCGCACATCTATAATGGTGGAAGACCTATGACTTAATATTTTCTTAGCAAGATTTAATTTAGGTCTCTTAGACTTGACTTGACTTAGTCATAACAATTATGACTAACATAGTGGCATGGGTTAGCTCGAATCATTAGCCATCTTTAATCAGAACTGGATCGACCAAATCAGCCAGGTAAATGAGATTAATGAAAAAAATATGCCATTAACTCATGGTGAATACATTTAGGTCGAGTAGCTTCCAATTAAAGATCACTGATCATATCTGTCAAACTTATCTTAGACATCGATTTGTCAAACCAAAACTAATCAGGTTAGCCTATAATTTAGGCTCGAACCATGGAGCCAAATTAGGTCTTGACTTAGTGGACCATATGTGATTATGAATTGATCTTGACCCAGACTTAATCCTATTAGGCTGGTCAATTTTAAGTACTTTTGATCCTACCTAACCAACTCTTAATTTGGTTTGATCAACCGCTAGACATAATTGAGCTGCCCACATCCGAACCCAATTTTACGAAGGTATCTTAGATCTAAAAATTTATAATTTTTGAATTTAATTAATTTCATAATTTTAATTTTTAATTAAGTTTGGGTTCATAAATAAAATATATATAAAAATTCTAGAATTTTAGGATCTAGAATTTTGTAGAAAATTAAGTTTTAATTTCTGATTAAAAACAGACACGCAGCACCTCTACACGCTATAAGAGCATCCCATCGAATGAAAAGAGAGGACCTTTAAATTCTTCTTATTCTTACGACTGGACGACCAAGAAAAATATCTTAATCAAAAATTAACAATTACACTACAAAATAATTAGATCTATAACTTATATCGCATATAAAATTATAGATCTAACTATGCATGCTTTGTATACATCTCATGTATTAAAATTTAATAACATGTGCATATTTTCAGATCTGATATATCTCATATAACATCTAAAAAGTAAAATTTTAAATGATCATATCATATAAAATTATATTCTAGATAATACATAAAATAATTCTATATAGCTAGTCTAGACATGCATCAAATATATCTCATATATTAATTTAAATTTAAATTTTTTATTTCTAGATCTGATTAAAACTTTTATAATATCTAAAAATAAAAATCTAACAAAAAATCTAATTTATCATATCAAAAAAAAAATATTCTAGACTACATATATAATAATTCTAAAATCCTAGTCTAGTCATGCATCTCATACAACATCATATATCAGCATATATATAAAATTTATAATTAATATATTGATTTTAAATCTGATCATATCTGATGTGATATCTAAAGTTATTAATATCAAATCAAAAAAAAAAAAGATCAAAATTTGGCTCTGATACCAGTTGAAGAAAAAACTATTTTTTTGCCATAGGATCAATCTGATCTATAGCAAAAATTTTTAAATTTTTTTTATAAGTTTCTAATTAGATCTGAGAGTTCTCAAATCTAATCCTAGTAATCTGATATTAAAAGTAAAAATTAAAAATAAATTAGTAACAATAGTTATTACCTATGTAGGGTAGACAATTATCCTAATGATGATCAACGAAAGCCTGAGGTCCTAGTCAAGCCATGCACGTGCCTAACCTCTATCAAAGTCTACTCAGGTTGGATCTGGATATGTTCTTCTTCTAGATCTGATGCCAAAAATTTAGATCAGATCTGAATCTCTGAAGCCTTCAAAATAATTTCTGAGGCTGCACCCAATCTCTTGATGTAGAACACCCTATCATGATCTTTGCTTCAGCTTCTATCAACCTTTGAACGTTGAACCTGCGCCCAACCAGGTATGGACATAGAGAAGGAAAAGAGGATTAGAGCGAGGCATGGAGAGAAGGTGGGGTGGCAGCCTAGGGGTGTGGGAGATCAAGGATCACAAACACTAGGATGCAGGGTCTTTAAGTAGACCCTACACCAACCCTAGAGTCCTATTTGATCAAGTAATCTAATTACTTGATTTAATCAGATTTTAATCTAATTTTTCATGAGAAATATCAGATCTCTACCTGGTTTTGTCATCCAAAAGTCCTTAGAGTTGTCACACAAATTAGATAAGAGAAGAGTGGTGGCGTGGAGAATTATCTCCAAGAGTTTGTTCCATAACAAACTCTTCCTCCATGCCTCCTCTCATTGTGCGCATGCAATATGGGGGGGCCCACCTCATTTCCCCAATGAAAACTCCATGGAGCATGCACCCCAGATCAAATATAGGGGGTGCATGCCATACCCTTCAATTCCTACAAAGATCAGGTCAATGTCCTGACAAAACCAAAAATAGCTGGTTGTGTTAGGAATTGGTAGGTATTTTCTTATTTCTATCTGATGGATTAAGACAATCCTTTTCTGACTTAGACAAGCTTCAGTCAGACTAGAATAAAGCGATATAGGATTCTTGAGGGAGCCTAAACCAATTTAGCTCAATCGAGATGAATCAGAAGACTACAGAAGGAGAATGTTAGGCTCAATCGTGTGCTAGCATGATTTTCTTAAACCTAATTGGATCTAATCCAAATCATTCAAACTGGGTTAGCCCAATTGATCACATTCAGATTTAAATTCTTGTTTGTGTGACCTAGTAGGTTTAGTTTCATATGGTAATGAGATATGTCATGATCTCTATCATCGACATCATCAAAACATCTTTTGATGGACCAGAATTTTTTTAATTCACATAATTAGAATGATCAATCATCAAGATTATTCTAATTACTTTCAAAATCTATCGGTGACACCTAGTAATATATGATGGCAATCCATCATAACTAAAAATGAACCTCTCAGTGCAACTATCTGTGTGATTGGATTCTTCTATCATGAGCTCTGATAGGATTAGGGTTAAGGTGAACTCGTCAAACCCGACACCCCATCATATGATTGAATCATTCGATTCGAGTCTGAAAGTTTTCTATTATATTACACTACCTTGGCCATTAGCTTAAGGACTCAATCTCATGATCATCATAGGACTACTCCTCATCTATCGAGATTGATAGATTTCATCTTGGTGTGAACCAATCCCTACAATGAACATGCTATAGCCAATATACACCTCAAGATTTCGAATGGCTAGAAGACTGAGTTATGGTGTAGTCAAACTATAACACACTCAAGGTGAACTATCGATGCACCTCAAATCTAAGAACTAGATACACAACTGCAGCATCGAGTTTAGTTATTGATGAGAAGGTAGACTTTCTTATGACTACTCGAGGTGGTTGTGCTCAATGCCCTCATTCTCTAACAAGTACCTATACTCTTGCTTCAGTATCTCCACATTATAGACTCAAAACTCATCTATCCTAAGAAAATGATCGTATATCGATCTTCTATATCGATCATCATCCTTGTGATGATCCTACGATTGAGAGCAGTTTATGAGTTAATTATGACAACACATGCTTTAAATTTTTAATTCTTAAAAATATATGTTTATCATATCCATTAACTCAATGGATGTATCACGGATACTTTAAATACACAATATGATAGAAAATAATTTTTTTATTAATTTATAATCAAAATATAAAAATTCTCCTATAAAGTGAATTACAAGTATCAGTTAATCTAACTTCTAGGGCACATATCTAACATCCTCTTCCTCCCAAACTTCCTCAAACAATGTTTTCTTGAATATTTGCCCTCCATCTCTCAAGATTTGTTTGATTAAGGTCAGATTGGAATCAAAATGGTGTGGGAAAAGCAGGGTGTGTGGAAAATCTCTTCAACCCAAAATGCTGAGGAATGGGAAAGAAAAAGAAAAGCTCGAATGGAACAAGCAGCATCTCGAGCCTCCGAACCACCTCAACCACTCGAGCAACCCATCCAAGAAGAACATGAACCAGATCAAGGTATTTTGGGCTCCCCTCCTCCACACCCCTCTCCCATAGGTCGAATGGCTATTAGGGCAATAGCCATGGGGTGAAGGATTGATTTTGATTTCTTTGAAAGTTATAGTTTTTTTATTGGGAGTTGGATTGAAAAAATGGGATGAAAGGATTTTTGTAAAATGAACATTCTCATGTATCCTAAAGTAGTTAGGATATTTTATGAAAATCTTAAAAGAGGTGGATATGATGTTGTATCAACCATGAAAGGAGTTCAACTTAAGGTTTCAGAGGATAGCCTAGCTTAGATTTTTGGGATTACAAGAGATGGATTCATACTCGATAGATTATCTAACAAAAAAGCTAGATTAAGACTAATTATGGAAAGAGATGATATAGTAGAAGATGTCCTAGCACCTATTCTGTCAGTGGAAATGAGAGTATTGCATCATATTATTGGTAAATTTTTATTCCAAAACTAGGAAGACATGACTTTGTTTCTAAGAGGGAATTATGCATAATGTACCATATTGTTCAGGGCATTCTCCTAAATTTGCCTGGTATTATGATGCATCAGATTAGAGAGGCGGCTACTAGGAACAAAGTATGTTTGCCTTATGGTATGGCTTAGCTTTGATCCAGATATTTGAGGCAGCAGGAGTGTCATCGCAAATTGAAGGATGCAAAAGACTGTCTCACTTTGATATTTATAATATGAGAGCCTTGACCAGGATGCAGTACCATGTAGAAGTAGGAAGGTGGGTCAAGAACATCTCTGGTCAAGAAAGAAAAGAATCGAGAGTGAAAAAGATAGGAGAGCCCTCTACACCTACTACACCTAGAGCTGCACTTAATCCTAGTACACCAGTGACTCCTCGAGCTCCACCTACTGGCACCTTTCCTTAGCCACCAGCTATTGATTCTGCATCCATAGAGAGATTAGCAGATATGATTTCTATGAGAGTCAGTAGAGAGATACAGGCTTTATCTAAGAGGGTAGAGAGTGTGCAGACAGAGATGAGATCTATATCTTTGAGGCTCACTATCCTAGAGTAGAGAGAGCAGACACATGACATACCTACTGACCTCTCCAGCATTACTGAGGAGATTGCTCAACTCAGGAGAAGAGTTGAGTCAGGTGGGACTGAGATGATGGCAGCTATTAATGCACTAGATCAGACATAGTAGTAGGATATCATTTCAGTACTTGGAGCCATAGGTAGTCTGATTGAAAAAATTGAGAGACTTACTCCAGGTGCGATACCAAGAGCAGTAGATGCAGTCACCAGGATAGCCATGCCTCATCCTCCATCTCCTCCACCCATGTCTCCTATTCAGTCCACTCAAGTATCCACTAGTGAGAGTAGACCACCACTTAAAGTCTACACTCGTGCTAGTATGGGGTCTACTCCTTCACATATGGCTGGCTCATCAGCTAGGACCAGGAGCAGGAGAGCTAGACCATCCTCATCTCGATCCTCATCACCCAAGATACTAGAGATCCCTTTAGATGATGATTAGGATCATAGGGAGCCGATGTCTAGCTACTTGATGGTTTAGGGCTATGTATTTAGGCTTATCTTAGTATTAGAAGTATATGGTTGTACTTGTCTTCATGTTAAGTGCTTTCTGACCACGTATTTATAGTTACTTAACTTCATCTTGGCTTGGACATATTATGTCATTGTATCTTGGTGTGTTGTGATCAATATTGGTCCAATACATTCATTTTGTAAATGCAATGAAAGTCGCATATAACCACTTATATTTACATTACTCTCTTCTCTTGATATGCTCTTATATGATGTTTATCTATGACTCGCCTTTTTGGACTGATGACAAAAAGAGGGAGTAAGATGTATATGAGCATATATGATATGCTGTTTTTGGATTTTTGAGAGTTTGAGCATGTTAGTCATTTTAATTTACATAAGCACATTGTGATGCACATGCTGAATATATCGTTAATTAACATTAAATACCAATGATGAAGGAAGCGATAAAGTTAGCATAGGCTTTGTAAGCATATCAAAAATTAGTAAGCATTATGAACTTGTGCCTTGATACACACCCTATGTACTGAGTGTAAGTTTGACACGTGAAACATGCTGTTCAATATTCATGCTTGGCACATATGCTGATAAATGCTGATAATTCACCATTCAAGCAAGCCCATGTAGCAAACTTAAATCTAAATTAATAAGATACATTAAAGACATAAGCATGAACTAAAGAGAAGCTAAATATAAAACTATGAAAAGACTACACCTTCATCTCCAATACAGTCATCTTATATATCTCTTGCTTATACACTCAAAGTTTTGTCATCATCAAAAAGAGAAAGATTATTAACCCCAAGGATTGATTTTGATGAGTAACAAAATATTTGAGTATATATTTGGACTAATAAATTATTTTAGATCATGTTTGAGGATGAATTGTAGAGTATCAAAAGAAAAATCCCTTGAAGTGCATTTGAAAATCAATAGAGAGAAGTTGGAAGTTTGTGAAGTATGAAACACACCCAAAACAAGATTTAAAGAAGATATTTCAAGACTAAAATTAAAAAATAATTCAATTGGATAAAGTAAAAATATTCAGTATAAAGCCCCTTGAGTTGACCTCTAAAGATGGCTATTCAACTCGAGCTGAAATGAAAAGAAAAAGAAGTTTGGCATGCAAAAGTTTCAGTCGGCATGCTCTAGAGTTGACTCATGGTTTAGCTTGAGTCGACTTGAGTAAATAGTGATAGAAAAATATTTCTTTTTAAAATAAAAAAATATATTATATCAAGTAGACGGTCGAGTCGACTTGAGTTCCTTAAGTCGAAGTCCTAAGAAAATACAAAAAGTATGATTTTCGAGATAAAATTCGAGGTGGCCTCGAGTAGAGGGCCGAGTTGACTCGAGTTTCTTGAGTCGAGGTCTTACAGAAATATAGAGAGTATGATTTTTGAGACAGGACTGTCGAGTCGACTCGAGAAAATCGATGAGTGAACTCGAGCTCCAACGGCTAGTTTTCTATAGAATATTCAAAACTATGCAAATTGCTTTCAAATAGCTAGTTTCAGTTCTTCAACGATCAAAATTCTTCCTCTAGCCTACAAAACATAGAAAAAAAGTGACAAAACACCTAGATAAAGTGACTTGACAAATTAATCATTGAGAGCAATCAAAAGTGAAGTGATAAAAGGATAAAAAGCATTGAAAAAAAATATATTCCATTCCCAATTCCTTGAAACATCAAATCAAGAGATTCTCTTCAACAAGAAGATAAGCTCATCTGCTCAAAAGTTTTTATAAATGAAGATTCCGAAGCTTCATCGACACTCTTACTCATTAGAGGAGCTTTTTGCTTTAATTCTTATTTTCTTCTTTGTATTCATTGTATCTAGCTTTAATAGGGTTTTAAAACTAAGAGAAAGGCCTATCCAAGCCTAAAAATTAGATTGTAAGCCAAGGATTGATTGAGGGATTGGTTGTGATTGGTGAACCGATGTAAAACCAACTAGATATTGGATAGTGAGTGTTGAAAAACTATCTGATTGTAAACTTAGATAGATTATAGTGAAATTCTTAAGTAGATCTTAGAAAGTGGACGTAGGTGCAATGAGCACCAAACCACTATAAATACCTTAGTGTTTGTCATTGCTCTTGTGTCTTGCTTTACATTGTATTTACATTTCTATAAACTTAGCCACATTACATCTCAACACACTTCAATACTTCACTAATTTCAAAAATAGCACATAGTTTGTTTAAATTTTGAAAAACCTAATTCACCCACCCCATGCCCTCTTGGGTTGTCTTGCTGGGCAACAAGGTTTAAGCCTTATCAATTTAGAAGAGGTTATTACCGAATATGCACTGTGCTTTGAATTTTTTGCTATCAATAATGAAGCAGAATATGAAGCTTCGATCATAGGATTGAAAATTGCCAAGAAGTTGGGGATAGACCATATGAAAGTATACAGTGATTTGCAATTGGTGGTAGGGCATATCAATAGCAGCTATGAAGCTCTGGAGAAAAGTATGAGAAAATATTTAGACAAAGTAAAAAGTTTGACCTCGGCCTTCAATAGTTTTGACATACAGTAGATTCCAAGAGCAAAGAATTCTAGAGCTGACCTTCTACTAAATTAGCTACTTTAGCTCTGAATGAGTTACCAAAAGAGGTCTTCGTTGAAGTTCTTAAGCACCCAAGTTTAGGGGAACCCCAGATAATAATGCAAGTAGATCATAAACCCTGCTGGATTAATCCGTTGGTCTTATATCTTAAAGATGGCATCCTCTCTAGTGATCCCAAAGAAGCTAAAAAATTGAGAAACCAGGCCTCTCCTTACATCTTATATGAAAACAAACTGCATAAGAGATCTTATTTTATGCCACTCCTTAAATGTCTTTGACCATCTCAAGTTGATTATACCTTGAGAAAAGTTCATAAAGAAATATGTGGTAATCACCTCGGAGCTAGATCATTATCTTACAAGCTACTCTGGTAGGAATATTATTGGCCGACCATGCAACAAGATGCGGTTGATTATGTAAGAAAGTATGATTGATGTCAAAGAAATGGCAATATTCAGTGGTAGTCACCTTCTTTGTGTACGTCCTTAAGCGCTCCTTGGCCATTCACATAATGGAGGATGGATATACTTGGATTGTTTCCCATAGCATTCGGACAATGAGAATTTCTCTTAATGATGGTAGACTACTTCACCAAGTGGGTTGAGACTGAACTCCTGGCAAAAATTTTTCTTAATGACGATAGACTACTTCACCAACTTCTATTTTAACGCTCCTATTTTTTGTGTAAATTGAATTATAATAGAAAATGATTGAGCTAAACTTTGTTCTTAAATGAAGCAGAAGGCCTCCAATTTTTAAATAGGAGGTTAATCTCATCTTAACGAGGGTGAAGGCCTCCGGTTCTTAAATAGAAGGTTAACCTTATCTTAACGAGGGTGAAGGCCTCTGGTTTTTAAATAAAAGGTTAACCATATTAAGAACAGAAGATGAACCTCATCCTAATATGGATGAAGATCCTTACGAGAGATATGAAGGCCTTTGATTCTTAAATAGAAGGTTAGCCTTGTCTCAACGAGGATGAAGGTCTCCAGTTCTTACACAGGAGGGTAACCATGTTAGGAATAGGAAGTGAACCTCATCCTAACATGGGTAAAGACCCTTGCAAGGGATGTGAAGACCTCCAATTTTTAAATAGGAAGAGATACTTATTCCTAAGTGAGTTCAAAAAATTCTTGTTCATAAACAAAAGGGATGGATCTATGAAAGACTACGCGAAAGTTGCTATTTCAAAACAAAAGCCTACTTTGGGCATATGATAATAGTCGAGAAGCTCAGCAAATATCAAAATAAAGCACGACAAAGAAGAATGATGAAAAGAAATATTATTTCATTAAGTGAAGTTCATTATAAAGGTCATCAAGATGAATTACAAAAAAAAAAGAGAGAGAAAAAAAATGAAGTCCTATTCGAACTTCGGACTGCCAATCTTGGCCATTACAAGAGAATGCTTCAAATCATTCATTCGGTCCTCAAGCTCCTTCCTCATCACTAAATTCTTATCAAGTAGCTTTCGAGCTCTCCTAGCATCCTCTTCTACCTCTCTCAATCTTTTTTGTAGAATAACTGATTTGGCTTCGGCATCCTTCACAGCATTCTCTTGATACGTCATTTAGATCTTCAGTTGAAGGAGCTCAGACTTGTTCTTGTCGTATACCTCAATGAGGTTCACAAGACCATTCTTCAGTGAGGTAAGCTTGCTCAAATCTCCACTTAGGCCAGCTTGAGCATTGTCCACCAATTGCTTCCAAAGTTGGGTTACCTCATCATTAGCTGCCCGAAGTTTCTATTTGAGATTAGCAATTTGTTTGCACTAGCCTATCCTATAAGTATTATATGCATCTTCTGCCGCATGCAATTGATTTTGAAGAATAGAAAACTTCTTGGACCAATCCCAATCATACTCCTCTCAATTGTGAGTCTAGAGCAAGTCCTTCTTCAGTTGCTGGATCTTCTCTCTTGCTTCTCTAAGCTCAACCTCAAGGGAGCAAATCTTCATAGTTAAGGTCCAAGATTTTTCATTGGCATGCTTCGATGCTCGTTCAAGCTCCTCGAACAAATAATATTTCTTTAAAGTATATTCTTTAAAGGCTTGCTTGGAGGCTTCACGTAGACAGTTGATCTTGGCAGAAGCTATTGCATAGTTGTTCCTTGATTTTTGAAGCTCATCTTTGGTTTTCTTTAGCTCTTTATTGACTCGATGAACTTCTTTCCTTAGAGCTTTTATGTGAGTCTTCAAAGGGATGGTCTGAGGTAACGACAAGGCTTTGGCCCATGTTTGAGCTTGGTGACAGGAGAATATTAAGCAGGAGAACTTGGTGTGGCCTCGATAGGTGCTAGCTCCTTAACAAGCTTGGAGGCATCAGCAGTGGCTCCAGTAGAAGGGAGGTTGGCTCCAACTATGGAAGGCTCGACTTCATCATCAGAGATTTTTTGGTCCGTCCAGCAAAAAGCTGAGGTCCAGTTCGAGAAATCTCTTAGCAACCATTTGCTGGAAGAGATCAAAGCCCTTGTCGAAGGCTTCTTTGGTAAACTCAATTTTAGTGTCCTCTTGTTCTCTCGAAGCCTTAAAATCCAAGACTGCCTACCTCTTAGCTTCAACAACCCACCTTTCTCCTTCAGCAACCTCAGCCTTGACCTTCTTTCTCCTCTCCACTTCCAAACCCAGCACATCCTTCATCTCTATCGAAGCTTATTCTGCACTTCTGAGCACTTTTTGGAGATGCTCAACCTCGGTGGAGTTCTCCTTGAGTGTCTCCTTAAGATGCTCAACTTGGCCTTAGATTCTTTGGCCTCCTTCATGGTCTTTGATGCCTCGACCTCATGAAGGTTGACTGCCTCGATATTAGCAAATAGATAATGCCCCAGCTATAAGTCGTAAAGTATATTTTACTACTAGAAAATATATACATCCAATTGAATATGAAAATAGAAAAGTAATTACCTTGAGAAAGGTCGCGAACGAGTCTTTCTTCCTCTCCTGAGTATCTATCTGGTGGACTTTTTTCAATTACATCTAGAAGAATGCAGCCCTCCATGAGGGGTCGGACGACCCTCCAACTGTCAAAAGAAGCTCAATCCATATCAACATTATTGTCACTGGATTCCTTGGAGTTCTTCCATGATCAAACTCTTTTAGTGTCTGACTTCTTCTCCCTTTTTTCTACCTCATTCTTCTTCTCCATAGGAGGTGCTGGAACGATGGCCTCGATAGGCAGGCTCGGAGTTGGCAAGGGCACTTTGGTCTCAAGAGCAGAAGTCAGCGAGGCGGGGATGGTCGAGCTCAACTTGCCGATCTTAGCCCACTTGGATATTTTTTCAGGAGCATTGCCTTTCCTCTTTTGGGCTTGGAGTTCTTTTGTCAACCTTTTCAGCTCATCTAGAGTTATTTTTGTGAAAAATAGATAGGCCAAACTTAGGAAAAGATGAGAAGATAAGAAGAAAACATAAGTTAATATCTTTGGGGTTAATGAGGCTCAGGCTGAGGTTATAAAGAGTTAGATCGTCCATTAGCTGAGTCAGCAAAGAGGTTTTATAATTCTTCAAAGTATTAGCAGAGTCAAGATCCTCCCTCTCCAACCTTGGAGCCCTACGAATAGAATCCCTAAGCTGACCCCAAAGAGGAAGTTTTAGTTCAAGCGAAGGGCAAGATACGAAGAAGAACTTCTCCTTCCAGTTATGGATGGAGGAAGGGGCGCCTTTGAGCAGTCCCTTCTTGCCGAACTGGGGTGAGATGTACTACCAGTTCTTAGCAAAAGGATGGTGCTTAAAGATAAAAAAAGTATGAAATAAGAAAATGGAAGATCAAACTTTGGCTAAGAAGTAGAGTGCTAGAAATCTTATGACGAATTGGAAGGAGTTTGAAATGACCGAGAAGAAGGGTATGTCAAGAAAATGAAAAAGCTCAACAACAAAGGAGAAAATGGATAGTCTAAGCCTAGCTAAGAGAGCTTCTATGTACAAACTAAATCAACTTGAAGGGGGAGTACAAGCTCAGTCATTCAATCCAGAAAGTTTAAGTTCATACTCAGAAGGAATCCTGTACCAAACTCAAACAAGGAAAAGGTCCTTAGTCAAGAGTATAGAGGCAGTGTTCGTAGGAGCAAAAGTTGGCCGAACTATATCTCTAAGATCAGATTCATCCTTAGGTCCAAGGTTAGAAGGGCTTGGATCAAATGAGCTCTTAGAATAAGTGGGCTAGGAACATTCAGAGGCCATTTTGGATAAAAAAAATTAGAAAAAATATACCAAAAATTAAGAAAAATTGGTGGAAGAACTTGAAAGCTAGAGAAAAAATAGACGAACACCCTAAAAACCCCTAAGAATAGAAAAGGTAAAAAAAAATTAAAGGAAGAGTTGAGACACTAATCTAAATGGGAAAAAACTTGGTAAGATGGTCGAAGTCATGAACAACGGACGGGAAGAGGGCCGTCAGCATCAAAAAACCTTAAAAAGGTGAAGACCGTAGGGGTCAAAGAAGAGAAACGAGAAGAGAAGAAGTGAAGGAGGAGAAGTTCATAATAGGCAAGAGTGGAAAAGAAGGGAAGGAAGATGCTTAAATAACCAATGGAGTCCCCGAGCTGTCATGCTTGAAGATCGATAGTACCAAATCCCAGCTTCCCATGTATCTATCCCATCATTATAGTTGCATATATCAGAGGAATTTAGTATTGCACCATGCAATCGAGCTCCATACCAGACAAAATTTCAAAATTCGAGGTCATCCCAGGTCATTTAGCAATAAAAGACTTTCGGCGTCGATTCGAATGGTCTGAATGGTCCAAAATATTTCACCCCCCAAAGGTGGGAGACTAAATGAGACTTCGATGATCGCAAGTACTGGTACTTTCTTCGTCCGAACTTCAGACTCGAAAGTAGGAGGATAAGTGTTGGAGGTAAAATGGCTTCCATCGAAGTTTGGTAAAGTCCGATCTTGGTAAAATGCCATCTAAAGTCACGATGTCCAGGTCTGAGGTTCAATTAAGTAGACCCCCTGGTCTAGGTGAGTTCCAGAGGATTGGCCTCCAAATGCGACTAAAGCTCAGAGCTTCAATTGAAGGCGGCTCATCCTAACAACAACTCCTACCGATGCCCAATCTTGTATATTGCTCGAGCTCCTTTACTTCAATTCTCTAACTCTATCCTATGAGCGGTTGATCTTACCAAGTCTATATTATGAACTTTGGCCGAATGAACTCGGACAAGCAAAAGAAATTTGCCATCCACTAGATCCCGATCCCTAACCTGAGACAAGCAACAACCACACCACAAGCACTAAACCTTAGGACTATCCAGTCCCAACTTCGGGCCAACCTTGAGCATAGGCCAAGCTTTATCAGAGTACCTAAAGCATCTCCAATGCAGAACCCATTATTTCTTTTTGACCTCAAGCTCTCTAGACTAAAAGTACTAGTTTCTATCATCAGCCGACCTTGAAGGTGATCGAGCTTTCAAAAGCTATCAAAGTAGTTCTGCCAAGGTTCAAACTTAGAATCTAACCTACAAACTCATCACCCTCAACTTAAAGGTTGACCTTCAAGCTCAGTCAGTTTGATTCTCAGCTCCAATGACTTAATCTCAGCACGAATGGCTCATGACTAAGCTCGAAAGCAACCGACCTCTTATATGAACTCCAAAAAATAATATTTAATAATTAGCAAGTCACGATAAATGATAGCCCACTTTTTGTAACAAACTCTAAGCAATCCAAATAGCCTACTGATATTCTATTGCAGCTATCACCATCAATCTATTACATGCTCCATCTATAAATAAGATCCTTCAGATACGTTTTTCTCTCTATGCTCTTTATGAATCTTCAATCTTCTAAGTGCTCCATTCTTATTGGCTAGAATACTAACTTGACCATCGAAGGGTCCATGCTGGAGCTACCTTCGATCAGGGCTTTGTCTTATAGATTTCGATCAGCGAGATTCCAGATCCTACCTCCAGCAATCTCTAGCGGCCGATCATTTTCTATACCAACATTGAGCATAATTATACCTCTATGAAGCTCTTGCTTCAGCTCTTGGGGCAAAAGATGAAACAATAGACGATACTCTATGTGGTTGACCACTTCTATCAACTTCTCTTGGTCGACCCTAGCCTCTACCTCTACCCCTACTTGGGGGTAACTGCCCTTCACCAAATCCTGATCCCCACTGCTCCATCTTCCTACAAGATGAATTTGATATAATCAAATTTATCTACTGCTAAGATAACTCTACTAACAAGTAAATCTAAAAAGAAGACATCCCAGACTGAAACATAAACTTATAATTAAATGCTACTAATAAGAGCCTTTAAAAACATTGAGTCGAATCATCAGTCAATCGGATTATTTCCAAAACCACTCAACCCACTCTATATTATTTACTAAACAATCCAAGAGAATTGATTATGATATACATAAGCCCACATATATCTTTAATAATTTAGCCAATTATCCATCCTCAATAATTATATTCTTGCATTCTGATACTATTCCACCGCATCTCTAGTGATTAAAATCTCAATCTTAATTCTATCCATTTCTCTGACCTAGGTCCATCCTTACTATTCATAAACCTTTATTGATCTCCATTAACCATGGACCATTTCTTATTCTCATGATTATATATATTTGTTCATCTCTATTCATTATTAACCTTTGCTCTTATACCAAACATGTAACACCCCACCTCTAAATTCGGGTGATGGTGCCACACCCCATCCTTAGCTAAGGGCAAAGGGGATTTCCAAACTATAGTTAAGCTGAACTATAACATCATTTAATAATCTACCAAAATAATTATCTCATTATACTTAGCATTTAACAAAATCATCTCAAGATTTCATATATCAAACTAGGTTTAATACATATAACTCAATAATAGAATACATCTAGCTGTATACAGATTAAAAGACATAATGTATACATTCCAAGACTTAATCAAAAGTAAAGCCGTCACAAGTTAACATATACAATCCAAAATGTTGATACAAAAGTTTTCTCATGCTGATGCTGAATTAGTATACTCTAATCTGCTAAGAGAAAAAAATATAAAATAACATAATGAGAAGTCTCAATGAGTGCGTATTCAACTATCAATGGAGAAATATACTATAATTCTTATAATATCATGCGTAATATGTTACTAATAACACTACAAGAAAATAAGATTTTAGCGACTGAAAAATCCATTGCTAAAAATTAAAAATCGATTGCTAATAATATTTGCGATAGATTTTGCGATCGAATATTTTCGATCGCAAAAAGCTTGGTTGAAAATATTTTGCAATCAATTTAAATTGATCGCAAAATTTAAGATTGATTTAGCGATCAAAAAATTAAAAAAATAAATTAAATTTTATGATATTTTATTTTTAAAAAATTGATCATAAAATCGATCACTAAAATTTTTTAAAATATTTTTTATTAAGAAAATAGATCACAAAATTGATCACTAATTATTTTTTAAAATTTTTTATTAAGAAAATCAATTACTAATTATTTTTAATTTTTTAATTAATATATTAATCACAAAATTGATCATTAACTTTGTTAAAATATTTTTTATTAATAAAAATGATAATAAAATCAATTGTTAATTATTTTTAAATTTTTTTAATTAAAAAATTGATTACAAAATTGATCACTATTTATTTTTAAATTTTTTTATTAATAAAATTGATTACAAAATTGATTGCTAATTATTTTTATTTTTAAAATTAATATATCGATCATAAATCAATTACTAATTTTTTTAAAATATTTTTTATGAATATTTTTTTATAAAATTAGCCACTAATTATTTTTTATTTTTTAAATTATAAAATTGATCACAAAATTTATTGCTATTTATTTTTAAATTTTTTATTAATATAATTGATTGCAAAATTGATCGCTAATTATTTTTAAATTTTTTAATTAAAAAATTAATCATAAAATCGATCACTATTATTTTTATAATATTTAAATTTTAAAATTGGTTGCAAAATCAATCTCTAATTTTTATTTTATATTCTATTTATATATTATTTTTATTTTTAATATAATTTATTTTTTATGAAATAATAAATTTTTAATATTTTGTTTATTTTTTTTTTCTATCCTCCCATGCGCCTTCTGCGGCCGCCCTCACCTGCTTGTGTTGCTGCCCTTCAATCCCCTGCACCCCACCCCCTGTGCTGCCTCCTGGCCACCTACACCACCCTCCGACTGCCTGCCCTACCTCCTAGCCACCTACACCGCCCGCACTACCTCCTAGCCACCCACACCTCCCCCAGCCACCCACCCTGCCCTCGGGCCACCGCACCACCCCCGACCATTGCTCCATGCCTCCAGCATCGCACCCCCTCCACTCAGTCGCTGCTCTATGCCTTTGGCACCGCAACCCCTCCGGCCACTGCTCCGTGCCTCCAGCACCGCATCCCGGTCCTTCGATTGCCCATGCCACCCCCATTCCCCCGATGGTGGAGATCGACGGTAGGTGGCAGCAAGGAGAAGGGGAAGTGGGCCATCATGGGCCGGCTAATGAGGGGGCTGGAGGGAGCGGGGGCATCGTAGGCCAAGGAGGGGAGGGGCCGTGCGGTGGGCCAGTGATTGGAGGATGTCATAGGTGGTCGTCGGGGAGGGGAGGGGGGCCATCACGGTGGACCGACAAGGGAAGGCCATCGCGGGTAGAAATTGGTGAGAGGAGGGAGGGCCGTTGCGATAGGCCGGCGAGGGGAGGCCTTCGCGGGCGATCGTCGAGGAGGGGACATGGGCCTATCACGGTGGGCCAACTATGAGGGGAGACCAAGCAGGGGGGAGGGTGGGTCGAGGAGGAGAAGATGGGGGTGGCTGGGATGGGGCTGGGGGTGGGTAGGCTTATAAAGTTTTTTTTCTCTTAAAAAATAAGCGATAAATCAATCACCAAAAAAAAGATGCTAATTAAAATTTTTAAAATTTAAATTTATGATAGAAAAATCTATCGTATAATACCATAATTAATTTTTTTAATTTAAAATAACTTAAAAACTTAGCAACCAATTTTTTAGTCATAAAATTAATTTTTTTGATCAATTTTTTTATCATAAAATTTGCAACCAAAAAATCAGTTGCAAAATGACTTAATTAATTTTTTAAAATTTAAAATAATTTAAAATTTAGTGACTAATTTTTTTATAATAAAATTATTTTTTTTATCAATTTTTTGATCGTAAATATATTTTACCATTGAATATAATTTTTTTTATTTTTTTCTAAATATGATATAATTTTAAAATTTAAAGCTCATCTTCATCGTTCATTATCTAAATAATTATCATTAGAGCATCCTCATAAAAAAATATCTCGATCCGACAGTCCTAACTATATTAATCAATAAAATTTGATTTCGATAGCCATGAATGATCGTATGATGATCTGATAGATAAAGACCATCGATAAAGATTTGAAAACTTGCAATGATGATCTCGATGATATTTATACCACACTATCAAAATTTTACTTCAATCAGACATTATTATCATGGTCAATTTAATATGGGATGATTTAGACTATTAAATAAAAAATGAGTGATCAAAAGGTCAAACAGCATTCGATTATAAGGTGATTTTTAGATAAATGATCTTTACAACTACTTTGATCATTTGTATGATGGTGATCATAAAATTTAAAATGTGCGTATATGAACGATCTAAAGCTATATATTTCTTGATACTCATTCTTAAAGTTCTTAAGTAATTATACCTATACTTTTATAAGATCTGCTTAACGTGGATGGTTCATATATATATGGTTTAGATTTTATGATCACCATCATACAAATGATTAAAGTAGTAGCAAAGATTATTTATCTAAAAAATTACCTTACAATCGAACATCATTTGGCCTTTTGATCACTCATTTTTTATTTAACGATCTAAATCATCCCATACTAAATTGATCATGATAATGATATTCAATTAAAATAAAATTTTGATAGTATATTATAAATATCACTGAGATCATCATTGCAAGTTTTTGAATCCATCGATGGTCTCTATTTATTAGATTATCATATGGTCATTCGTGGCTATCAAAATTAAATTTTAGTGATCGACATAGTTAGGACTACTAGATCGAGGTGGTCTTTTGTAATGATACTTTATAGATAATTATTTAGATAATGAGCAGTAAAGATAGACTTTAAATTTTAAAATTATATCATATTCAAAAAAAAATAAAAAAAAAATATTCGATTGTACAATATATTTATGACCAAAAAATTGATTGAAAAAAAATAATTTTACATTTGAAAAATCAATCCCTAAATTTTTAAATTATTTTAAATTAAAAAAATTTAATTAATTCATTTTACAATCGATTTTTTGGTTGTAAATTTTGTGATCGAAAAATCGATCGCAAAATTTTTAAATTATTTTAAATTTAAAAAGTTAATTAAGGCATTTTGTGATTGATTTTTTGATCATAAATTTTATGACCAAAAAATCAATCAAAAAATTTAATTTTATGATAAAAAAATTGATCCCTAAATTTTTAAATTATTTTAAATTAAAAAAATAAATAAAGATATTTTATGATCAATTTTTTGATCATAAATTTTATGACCAAAAGATTAGTCAAAAAAAATTAATTTTATGACAAAAAATTGATCACTAAATTTTTAAATTATTTTAAATTTAAAAAAAAATAATTAAGGCATTTTGCAATTGATTTTTTAGTCATAAATTTTGTGACTAATAAATTAGTCAAAAAAAATAATTTTAAAGTAAAAAATTGGTAGCTAAATTTTTAAATTATTTTAAATTAAAAATTAATAAAGGCATTTTATATTGATTTTTTGATCATAAATTTTATGACTAAAAAATCGATCAAAAAAAATTAATTTTATGATCAAAAAATCAATCACTAAATTTTTAAATTATTTTAAATTAAAAAAAATTATTTAAGATATTTTTTAATCAATTTTTTTATCATAAATTTTGTGATTGAAAAACTAGTCAAAAAAAAATAATTCTATGATTGAAAAATTGATCGCTAAAATTTTAAATTATTTTAAATTAAAAAATTAATTTTATGATCAAAAAATCAATCATTAAATTTTTAAATTATTTTTAATTAAAAAAATTAATTAAGGCTTTTTGCAATCAAAAAATCGATTGCAAAACTTTTAGACTGAAAAATTAGTTGTAAAATCGATTGTAAAATTTTACAAAATTAGTATTTTATAAATTTATTTTTATATTCAAATTTTTGTTTGTAAAATCAATCATAAAATTAAAATTTTATGATTGATTTTGCAACCAATATTTTTTGATTTCTATATTAATTTTTTTAATAATCGATCGTAAAATTGGTTGCAAAAAATTTTAGTCGCAAAATTATTATTTTCTTGTGGTATAAGCTTCTAAACATTTGCATAAATTATGAATAAATCATATAAAATTTTTTTCTAAAACACAAATCTTTGCTCATCATTGACAATACCACAGCAACGCTCTCTCTTGGGATTCTAATTATACCACAACACACTCATATATGAGCAGTCACACCATAATATACTTTTATATGAGCAATCACACCATGGCACACTCTCATATAAGCCGTCATACCATAACATGCTCTCATATGAGCGGTCACATCATGACATACTCTCATATGAGTAGTCATACCACAATACCAAGATCAATAAGCTCTTTCGGTACATAAACCAAAAGTTAACCACATAAAAAATTAAACCATATAAGAGATCCTTGTAAAATATTTAAAATTACCAAAGTGTGCTATTTAAATCATGTGCATATTTACTTGTTTATGAAATATACAAAAGCTATCCAATAACCCTTCCTATTTCTATGCTTCTCTCTTTCTATATATATATATATAACAACATAAGCTATATAGTATCAAGAAACTATCTTGCTTTTCAAATAATCTTTTTACATATCAAAGTACATTAAAACACCATAAAAAGATGGAATTCACTCATCTTAATTGACTATTGAATTATCCCGCTATTTGGCTCACCCAAAGCACTCTTTGAATTTCCTTTGCCTTTCATATCAAATTGACATACACTGATTAACATAGTTCTACACAATTCATATCTAGAATTATGCATGTTTTGCTTATAGGCTGATTTCTTAAACCTTTCTAACTCTTACCTTTATTCTATCTTGCTTGCTTTAGCTTAGGTTTAGCTAAATTTTGACATTACTTGAAAATTTTCAAATACTTAATTATATTTTTATTCTTACCAATGGTTTTAGATTCATCTAATAACATCTGAACTCGTAGCTAAAGTTGTTCAAACAATTTCAGCAAAATAGCAACATAACTTATCTTCTACTTCAGTTTAAATTGCCTAACTTACTTTATTATATCATTCCATCTAACAACAATCTTTGAAGATTAATTTAAACCTAGTCTGAAGCTTAAAAATCGTACCTCAATGGAGTAAAATACTACTACCAGCAAAACAAACCCTTTGCTTTCTTAATTTTAGCAACCTTCTTTCTTCCTTCGACCCAAGTATCACTCAATTCTTTCTTATCAACCATTTTTTCTTTGACTTTTCATTGAGAAAAGGACCTTCTCTAACTCCTTTTTCTTCCCTAACCTCTCTGTTTAGCTTAGGAACCTAGAATAGCAAATATAAAGGAACTAGTGGCTCTTATGTTTTGGAAAAGAATAAACTAGGAAGAATTTGCTAGGTGTCCATCCCATGAATTTTTCTTAATTTTTAGACTAGCTAGGGTGTTGTCACTAGAATTTTTCAGCTCTTTATTTATGTTCTCAAGCTGCTCAATCATCCCATGAATAATTATTTTATAAACACAACTTAAAAAACCTCTCGGCTAAAACCTGCTTTCAAAATTTTTTGCAATTAGGGATGATAGTTCCTAAAAACAAGCCGATACTAATACATAGATTGTCCCCCAAGTTAGCCCCTCTCAAATAGGTCATCCCATAGGTGAACCCCCCTATACATAAACGAGTCGACACTTTCAAAAATAGGTCGACCCCATAACGTGCCATCACAGCTCTGCTTGAAACTTCTTCTCTATTCTCTGAGATGGAGTTGAACCCTCTAAAATGAGATGACCCTTTTCCTTGGGTTTTGACTGAAAATTTTATCTAATGCTTTCCTCAAAGTATCACTTATTCTAGATTCAATGACTACTAAGATTTGACTTCAATGCCATCATTTTTTATCCCATTCATCAATCACTTTCCTTTTTAGTCTACAAATTAAATTTTATGCTTCATTATTACTACTTAATAGATGTTCATACGCTTAAGTATACCATAAGTAAATTGCTATGCCACATATATATGAACACAAATCTTTTAATTAATTTATTATTTTACTAGTTTGGGGTGTTACATTCCTCCCCCTAAAATAAATTTCATACTCAAATTTGCATGCAACAAAATTAGAATACTTAAAAAATTATAAAATTGTTATTTCATTCGTGAACTCCTGACAAACAAAATCATTTGTTCAGTTATCGAAATCTTACTTGATTTCACAATAAGGATAACTTACCTCCTCTATCATCCTTCTTACTTTAACATTTGATCTTGCTGATATATGCTATCATCTTGTCCACTAGTAATAGTCCTCACTTTACTCTTTTGTACATTAGTAAGTAAAACATTAGGCTTTGATGAGAAACTTTTAACTAGGGCCTTATTGGGACAATTCTTTCTCCGGTGATCCATTTGTCCACACTAGTAACATCCTCTAACTCTTCTTGATACTGAAAAATTTTAGTGTAGGATTTCTAGCTCTACTTTCAAAATTTTTTTCGAAACTTGATTAAATGCAGTGCAAAAAAAAATTAATCTAATTAATTTAGAGCTACTGATCATATCAAAAAATTTTACACTAAGGATCTAAATGTGATATACATGCTTTAAATTTAAAAACTAAAATGCTAGCAGTAAATATTTTACTACTACACACTGTGTTCAGAAAATGATACCTGTGTGGGTAGCCAAACTCCACAATCTGATCACTATCAAGGAGGTCCACTCATCATGATATAGTCACACAATGTATCTGACCACCATGGATCATCCATATGAGGCCCTCATCCTGATCGGCTCCTCTCGAGTGCAAGCTCGATGCTGGATGCCTTCGACGGCTGATATCAACCAAACTACTTCGATCTTCATCTATAGATCTTTTAGATGCTCCAGATCACTAGTAGACATAGAGGAGAGGTAGAGGAGGCTCTCCATAAAATTTCATGATCTTACGACACTCGTAGCTCATGAAATGGATTCCCGAACCCTAGGTCGAAACCCTAGGGCTACACTCTCACCCTGAACCATGCACTCTTTGTATTTTTCTTTCTCTTAGGAAATTTTTGACTTTTCTCATGCACACTTTGGGTGGCTCACGAAGGAAAGGAGTCTTCTTCAAATATTGCACATGCCCCAACACAAATTTTCTTTTAAATGTGTGCCAAACAGAGTAGATATCATGTGGAGGGACAATATCAGGTGGTTGCTCATTTGAATTCAAACTCCATTTGAATTCAAATGGTAACCAACCTGATATTATCCACTTGGGGTGTGAGAGGGCTGGGCATGTGCCCCCTTGTGCATGGGAAAAGTTTCACAAGAAACTTTTTCTCATAGAAAAAATAGGCGTAGGTCAAAAGGAGGTGGCGCTAGAGAAAAGATAAGGTTGTTTCTCATTCAAATTCAAACACAATTTGAATTTGAATGGCAACAAACCAATGGTTATCCATTTAGGATGTGGAGAGACTAGGCATGCACCCTTCTTAGGGTGGAAAAATTGTTACAAGAAACAATTTCTCATAGAGAATAAAGTAGGTGCAGATAAGGTGAGGTGGCGTAGGCAAACTAGTCTAAAATTTATCTCATCCAATTGAACCAATCCAATTAAAATTGGCCAGGCCCAATTAGACTAAACCCCACCAATTTAGGATTAATTAGGCTTAATTAAATCTTAATAAAATTAATAATTGATTAAGTTCAATCCTTGATCAAATCAGAGATCAAACCTCCTCAGTGATTAGGTCATCTCATAACCTAATCGGGTCAAACCCAACTGAATCTAATTCAATTAGAATTGATCCAAAATTTAATACTCAATCAAATTAAGTTAATTAGTAATCAAATCACTAATTAAATCTCTCATAAATTTAGAGTCCAAATCCGGTGGATGTTCGGGCAATAGAGTCCCATCAAAATAAAACTCTTAATCGAAGAGTCCTAAACCAGTGGGACTCTGGATCCCGGTGTCCCAAACAAATGAAACTTATGATCATAGAGTTTCAGACTAGTGAAACTTTCAATCACAGAGTTTTAGATAGATAGAACTCAGGGTCTCAGCCCAGTAAAACTCTCAATCGAAGAGTTCTAGTCCAGTGAAACTCTTGACCATAGAGTCCTAGTCCAATGAAACTCTCCACCAACCATCAAATCAGATAGAAATCTCTAGTGTGTATGATCCTGTAGGTTCGATCCTAAACTAGTAGCATAAGAACCACCTCCTATACCAATCAAAGTGACTATCTAGTAATGGTATCCGATGTTTGGATAGGTCGAATAGTTGCAATCTCAGCATTCAAAATTTATGTGAATATGGTTACCGCATAATTCGTCTCTTTGACCTCTATGCATAGGATGACTTAGAGTTAAACTATCAACTCTAAAAAATACATCCAAATCATATCTCTATGCAATCAATCCTGTGACTCCTCACTAGGACTATCCTAGCCAAAGTTTTGCTAAATTAAAATATAATAGAACATAGCTCCTGAACTAGAGTGGTCAATCTCATCTTGATTCACACATCGACTCTTCAAGTACTTGATTGTGCCCATAAACCTTCCATCACTGAATTAAAAATTTAGATAGTCCAGCACTAAAATATAGTGAGTTGCTTGAAAATCACCGTGGTGATCCCAGATCGGAAGGATACTTATACCCATATTCTATCAAAGCAAATCTTGATAGTAGAAAAGCTCTAGAGTTGGTTACGGTCAGTGCAAATATACCCCTACATCTCACTTGCATGCCATATCAGTATCTTCACACTCTTTGGTTAAGAGGACAACCAACCCATATGGCACACAATGACCTATACTTGATAAATATTGTCATCCTTAGTAACAACGTATTATTAGGTCGTGAATAGGTTTAAGGACTAAACGGTAAATTCTTCTTTATCGATTCTAAATAGTCCTAAGGACTTCACCACAATATAGGAGTTCATTAGACGATGTGAAAATTTATGATAAAAAATATCAAGATAATTTTTATTTATTTATAACTCATATATAAATACAAGAATTTAGTTTAACCATCAATAGGCTGATGATTGGTTTTGGGATACTATTTCCAACAATCTTTCACTTGGACTAAAGCCAATTGGTGCAGTATCTAATATCCAAATTTGACTTGAAGTCCTCAAACTCCTTCACCATAATAGCTTTAGTGAATGGGTTAGTCAGGTTTTTCTTTCCATCAATTTTTTGAAGGTTGACGCCACCTCGATCCATGATCTTCAAGATAAGATGGTAGCCATGCAAAATATGCTTCATTTGCTGATGTGCCTTTGGTTTCTTCACCTGAGCAATGGCTCTAGAGCTATCGCATTAGAACAGAATTGGACCATCAAGGAAGGATGCCACTTCAAGCTCGGTGATGAATTTTCTCAATCACACTACTTCTTTAGCATCATCTAATGCAGCAACATACTTCATCTCGCAAACTGAGTCAGCCATGATATGCTACTTGAAACTCTTCCAATAGACAACTCTATCATTAAGGGTAAACACATATCCTGACACACTTGCTATCATCATGATCAAACTGGAAATTAGAGTCTATAAATCCCACTAGTCTCAAGTCTGACTCACTACAAACAAGCCACTAGTCCTTTATATTTCTCAAATACTTCAAGATGATTTTAATAACCTTCCAGTGGTTCTCCTCTGGATCAATTGGTATCTACTTACTACTCCTAGTGAGTATGCCACATCTGGTCATATACATGTCTGACGTACATGATAGAACCCATTGTCAAAGCATATGAAATTCTACTCATATGCTCTATCTCTCTCTCTTAATGTATTGTTGGACAATCCCTCTTCGAGAGAAAAATCTCATGGCCTATCGATAGATAGACCTTCTTGAAATTCTTCAGCTGAACTGCTTCAGTATAGTATCAATGTATGTGGACTGGGACAACCCAGACAATCTTTTAGATCTATCTCTATAGATCTTCATCCCTAAGATGTAGGAAGCTTCTCTCAGATTCTTTATAAAAAACTATGACGATAGTCAGATCATTATTTCTTATAATGCAGAGACATCATTCTCGATTAAGAGAATGTCATCCATATACAATACAAGAAATACAACCCCTAGATCATTAGCCCACTTATATATGCAAGGCTCTTCTCTGTTCTTAATGAAGCCATACGTCTTGATTGTTCTATCAAAACGTATGTTCCAACTCCAAGAAGCCTACTTTAGTCCATAAATAGACTTTTGAAGCTTGCACACCTTAGACTCATCTATGGATGTGAATCCTTTAGGTTGTATCATATACACCTCTTCGTCCAGCTCTCCATTCAGAAAAGCTATCTTCACATCCATCTATCGGATTTCATAGTCCAGATGGATGGCTATTGTAAGCATAATCCAAATGGACTTGAATATTGCTATGGAGAAAACATCTCATCATGGTTGATACCATAATGTTGACGATACCCTTTGGTAATCAGACAGGCTTTATAGGTCTCTACTTTTTCATCTGCGCTTCTTTTTCTTTTGAAGACCTACTTACATCCTATAGATTTTGGTCCTTTGGGTGGGTCAACCAATGTCCATACATCGTTGACCTTCATGGACTTCATTTCGAATTTCATGGTCTCAAGCCATTTCTCAGAGTCGGATCTCTACATTGCATCCATGTAGATGATCGGATCCTCATTGTTCTTATCGAGTTCAACAGGATCACCATCCCGGACTAAAAAATTATAGTATTTATCTAGTTGATGTGGTACTCTATCAGACCATCTTAAAGGTACATGTACAATAGGCTCCAGATCTAATTTAATCATATCTGATTCAGGTTCAGCTACTTGTGTCAGTTTTTTCACCTACCAAACTTTCTTAATTTCGATCTTAGAGGCATTAGACTCTTCACCAAGGAACTACTTTTCTAAAAAGATTGCCTTATAACTGACAAACATCTTTTGCTCATCAGCTAGGTAGAAGTAATACCCTTAGGTCTCTTTTGGATATCCAATAAAATAATACTTGTCAAACTTAGGTCCAAGCTTGTCCATTACTAAATGTTTGATATAAGCCAGACACTCCCAAATCCTAAGGTGTGAGAGTACTAGCTTATGCCCTATCCATATCTCATATGGTATTTTAGCTACAGACTTGAAATTCTATTCAAAATGTAACAAGCTAACTCAAGCACAAATCTTGATAAAAAGATCGATAAATTGGTAAATTCCATCATGGATCGAACCATGTCCAATAGGATTTGATTTCTCCTTTTAAACACACCATTATGCTGTGGTGTTTCAGGAGGAGTCCATTGAAAGAGAATTTCATTCTCCCCAAGATATGTCAGAAACTCACTAGAAAGATACTCACCCCCTCGGTCAGACCGAAGAGTTTCAATACTCTTTCTAGTTTGATTTTCTACCTTATTACGAAATAGTTTGAACATTTTAAATGACTCTGACTTATGCTTCATTAAATAGACATACTCATACCTCGATACATCATCCGTTGTTATGGTATCAACTCGCTTTGATATCAAACTATTGGGATATTAGCTACTCTGATACCGTTTGTTAAGAATCTAGTACCTAATTATTATAGTAGAAAGAAAAAAATAAAATAAAAAAATAATTAAGTATATGGATTAGTCTCAAGGCTCGTCTTCATGGGATATGCAAAGCTTCACTTTGAAAGAGAAAAATAGGTATAAGAGGAGAACACCCACTCTCAACTCACTGTACATAAATCTTTCTCAACTAGAAGCTATCCTCACAAAAGCTCTCTCAGAATTCCAAGGAGACCCATAGAAGCTACAAGATGCTCTACCCTCATAGCCTCCTCATCGGATGCTATGCACCTATTGCTTCTCTCTCTTACGGGCTGCACGTACTCTACACTCTATAAAGCATCTCTCGATGGCTGCCTGAGCCTCTATACGTATCTCTCATGCCATACGTACCATCTTTTTTGCTCCACAACACCTCAACCCTTTAAATAGGATGAAAATTCTCTTCTCAATAGTTCACAGGAGTCCTAATAGGGCTCGTTCTCCTAATATAAGTTGAACATATTCTTGATGGAGTCTTAAAATATTTTTCGACCTTCAGATCATGACTGCAACCCTCTATGGTCACTGAATCCTATGGTTCATGCATAACTCCCATAGACCCTTTGGATTGATCATAATTCGAGTCTAAATAGAAAAAAATCTCATTGTGTTCTATTCGCCTCCATCGAGCTGGCTCGGTTAGAGGTTGAGCTGGCTCAACTACATCTTGTTTGGACTCCTACTATCTGTCTGCCTGAAAGAGCTGCCTCGATTATGATTTGAGCCGACTCGATCTCAATCCGACCCAGCTCGACCGCATATTAGAGCCGGCCCAATAGCTGTGCTGAAAATTGATTCTCTTCTTGCTATAGATCAAATTTGAGATGTCAAATCCTAACAATCTCTACCTTGACTCGATATTCAGCCTTCACCTGACTTTTAGAGCTTGTGATCCATCTCGCCCTCATGCCTTGGGGCATGCCTGCTGATCATGGATGGGCAAACGTGAGAGTCGAGCCAGGCCACTTAATTCCATCTCTATCATGGGCTGTGTCCACTTTGACCAAAGATCTACTCGAAAAATTCTCCTACGGTAATAGAAATTTCACTTAACAACGTTGCCTCTCGTCCTCCCGAGTCTCCCATCTCGTGCTTGATCCATCTCCACTTGGAGCTCCACTTCGCACTAGACTCTCTCTAGCTCCTAAAGCTCCACCTCGCATTGGACTTCTTGCCAAATAGTAATATCCTCTTATCTTCTTCTTCCCCTCCAATATCATCCTATCGTCGTGCATGATCTTCGGGATTCCATCATCAGCTATCCACCTATAGCCATTTAAATCCAGTCTTCTAGGTGAGATAAGATTCTGCCTGAAATTGGATATGTATCAGACCTCCCCCAATCTTCTCGCTACACCATCATGTGTCTTCCAGCTGACCATCCTGATGTATCTAATCGTACAGCTCAATCTATCTGATAGATAAATAGTGCCATCACTGCTCTCCAGAAAGTCAAACTACTCTTTTCGGCAACAAACATAATATGTGCATGCAGAATCTAAAATTTACTATTGAAAAGAACTAGATACCTCATCAGATATCTCCAAGACATCATTCTCTGACTTGCTACTGGTCATCGCTGCAGTAGCCCTCGTCCAATCCTTAAGTTATGGGTAATCCTTACTCGATGCCCCAACTTATCGCACCTATAGCATCTGATCTTACTAAGATCTCTCATCTTGGACCTGGATCGTCCTCCTCACGATCTTCTACCGCTTCGTCTACTACCTCCTGCTCCTTCAGAAATTGCTAAAGCTGAACTACCACCATCTGAGCTCGAAACTAGGTTCTCGCTCCTGAGAACCTCGTTCTGGAGTATCACTGTAGTGACCTCATCCATCTTGATGGTGCTCTTTTCCACTAGAAGAGCAGTCACCAAGAAATCATGCAAAGGGGGAGCGATGCTAGCAAGACCAACACCCTGATCTTCTTCTTAACTTTTTCATCAACACTGAGGAGGTTGGTGAGGATCTTCTAAAAGTTGGATAGATGCTTTCGCACGCTCTCACCTTCGTCCATCCACAGCTTGTAGAACTACCTCCAAAGAAATAGCGTGTTGGTGAGCTATTTTGCCATGTACAACTCCTCGAGCTTCGACCACAACACTGTCAAAAAAGTCTCACCAAGTACATGGATCACCACATCATCCGTTAGTTATAAGCAGATCGTGCTCACCATGCTCACCACCTGCATCTGGATCCGCTTTCAATCCTTCATCTCTATGGTGGCTGGCATCTCGTCATACAAGAGAGCATCGATCAACCCATGTTGGGTGAGGACATCCTTTACCCTTGCTTACCACAAGGAGAAATTATCCTTTCCATCAAACCTATTGATCTCCATCTTGATTGTGCTTAACTTTTTCATATTCTTCAGTCTCTATCTACTACTACAATCTGCGCTCCGATACTATCTGGCTCTGATACCAATTATTGTGGTGTCATCTCGCTCTAATACCATACTATTGGGATATCAACTACTCTAATACAGCTTGTTAAGAATCTAGTACCAAATTATTATGGTAGAAAGAAGAAAAAAATAAAATAAAAAAATAATTAAGTACATGGATCAGCCTAAAAGCTCGCCTCCATGGGTAATGCAAAGCTTTTCTATGAAAGAAAAAAATAGGTATAAGAGGAGAACATCCACTCTCAACTCACCGTATATAAATCTCTCTCAACTAGAAGCTACTCTCATAAAAGCTCTTTCAGAATTCTAAGAAGATCCACAGAAGCTACAAGATGCTCTCCCTTCACAATCTCTTTGTCGGATGCCATGCACCTATTACTTCTCTCTCTCACGGGCTACACGTACTCGGCACTCTACCAAGCTCCTCTCGACGACTGCCTGAGCCTCTCTACGTGCCTCTTATGCCACACGCACTACTTTTTCTATTCCATAATACCTGAGCCCTTTAAATAGAATGAGAATCCTCTTCTCAGTAATTCATAGAAGTCTTAACAGGGCTCATTCTCCTAATATGAGTCGAACATATTTTTGATGGAGTCTTAGAATATTTTTTGATCTTCAGATCATGACCATAATCCTCCATGACCGTTCGATCCTATGGTCTACATGCAACTCCCGTAGATCCATTGGATTAATCATAATTCGAGTCCAAATAGAAAAATTTTTCATCATGTTCAGTTTGCCTCTGTCGAACCGGCTCAGTCAAGCCCAGGCTCCTATTATCAGTCTGCCTGAGAGAGCTGGCTCGACTGTGGTTTGAGCCAGCTCGATCTCAATCTGAGCCGACTCGACCGCATATCAGAGCCGACTCGACTGCTGTGCTGAAAACTGATTCTCTTCTTGCTGTGAGTCAAATTCGAAGCATCAAATCCTAACATCCATGAAGGTTATAAAGTAGAAATATCCATCTCTAACACTTGAGCTCATGGGTCCACATACATCAGAATTGTTGTAACATCACCATGGCATCATCTTGTTCTGATACCACGTACAGCGAAAATCCCTGATCTTTAACATGGATCTGAGGAGAACTTTGACATTCTCTAAGATAGCAAACTATCGATCCACCTAATCTGGATCTGTGATGGGGCGCCTCCCTCCTTGGGCTTAAGGGGGGCACCCCTCTTAGGACAACATCTCTAGAGAGAAGAGAGATTGAGGGAGACAAGATCTATATTTCAATCCACATTATAAAATCCTAATACAACCTATGTATTTATACATAGCTATTAGATCTGACCAAAAACTCTCCTGGCTAACTCAATACATTAAAGCACTTACCAAGCCCATATACATCCATGTCTCCCATGCTCTTATCTCCTAGATCTAAACCCGACCCATACATGTGTTAGCCATCTTAAGATCTTATTGGACCAAGCATTAAGATCCAAATAGAAAACCCCATCCAATTTTGTTCGCCATCGTCGAGCCAGCTCTGTCAGTAGCCGAGCTGGCTCGACTGCATCTCGTCCAAATTTTATCTTCTGTCTCCTTGAGATAGCTGGCTCGACTGCACCCCAAGTCAGCTCGGTCTCAGCTAGAGCTAGCTCAACTATGCATTCGAGCCAGCTCGCCTTTGTGTTAGCCCCTTGTCTTGGCTGATTCTTCTCTTGGCTTTGGTCCTTTGCTCCATCTTTTGTCCCAGATCTCCGGAGCACCTACCAAGCCCCTCAAGATTCTCACACCTAAATCTCGAGCCTATACAGGGCTACATGCCGCCTTCATCCTAGGACAACTCCTATCCTAGCCCCAGGACTCACACCTGTCCTAAACTCCCGAAGCCAATACCCTGACTCCTCCTATGGCCCCCTAAGGCTTGGAAGCACCACACCAAATCCTACAATCTCAATCTTGGTGTGCCTAAGCCTTGGCACACCTGGCAATGTTCTTCTGCACGATCCTACTATTGCTGTGCACCCTGATTGCCTCTTATGCAAACACTGCCTTTGCAGATCCTCTTCAGCTATTATGCATCCTTAAGGCCTTTGGGATGATCGTCTCCACCACTAAAGATCTTAGCTTGCTTCTTCGCACCACCCTAAAATTGTAGGAAAGCTTCTGCTTGGTAGCTGCATCAATTATCCTGAACTTTCTTTGAGATCCCACAGCATTTCTATACCGGCACTCGCTGCATATCCTAACATGGTCTCCTCAGAACTTCACCAATCTTTCCTGCATGTGCCACTCCACTTGGAACTATGCATCTCCGATATTGGTGCTAGGATATTGATCCTCCTGCACTCCTCTACTCTGAACTCGTGTCACATCTCCACCAATGAAGCCACCTCTGTCCGGTGCTCTATTTGAAACTGAAGTCCACTTGATGCCATAGAAGCTGACTCTATAACCGAGTCCTGTGAGGCCAACTACTCAATGCTGCATTGCTGAACCTGCCACTGCACCTCGAACACCATCACTGCTCCTTCGGATCCTTTGCACTTCACGGACACCTCCAAAGTCATCTTGGATATCTTCGCAATCCTCGAGCACTCCAAAACCTAAGAGCTCATCCAACTCTTTAAAGTTAATGACTGAATCCTAGAAAATTCCACCCTAGCCTTCTCCTCTTCTGCCCCTACACCAGCCATCGCTTCAATTGCGCCCAGAGAAACTGTAGCTCAAATTCTATCCTGAGCTCGGACCCACCTATCTCATCTTAAAGCTCCTAAGACTTTCTGACTCTTCCTGAAACCTGCTCTCGATCTTCCTAAGATGCCTCCTGACACTCTCTACTGAGATACCTTCCTCGACTACTACACCATCAAGCCTTTCTTAGCCCCATGCCTTCAGAAAAGCACTACTGCAGCACTCCAGCGCTCCCTACCTCATCTCGATACCACCTCCTCATAGGTATACGAATCCTCTCTTACTGCACATAACCCATCCTCCACCCGAATCATGACTCTCTCTAGTGCTCCTTGCAGAAGAAACCTAATCCAAGATCAGCCATCCAGCACTAATCTGATGGACCTCCATGGATCATCCATCTCTATCACCTCCAAGGCTTTGCAAATCCATGCTCTAGTCGAACTGCTGAATGCATCTACAACTACTTCTCCCACCTTCGTACAACCGAAGGACGTATAGTCGCTTCTTCAGCTTTCCTTCGACCATTACCCCTTGAAAAATCTCTCTTCATCCACCAAAATAGTCCCATACTGCCCATCTTCTTAGAGAACCCTATCACCCATCATACACCCCCATCTCTCCAACCAAGATCGATCAGAAAATCTTACACCCAAATCTTCCACCCTAAGAAAAAATCCTTTTCGTTAATCCTCTCAGCCACCACCTTCAACCTGCTACTCCCAGTTGGCCAAACCATAGTAATAATAAAGATAGATCTGAGATATATCATAGAATACTTGTGTAAATTTTTGATTTCATCTTGTATGACTTCTCCTTCTCTTCCACGCACCATCAAGTTATGAACCGAGCTTTGATACCAAATGTTGGTGCATCATGGTTCTGCTCTGATACCAATTATTGTAACATCACCATGGCATCATCTTGCTCTGATACCACGTGCAGCGAAAATCCCTGATCTTTAGCATGGATCTGAGAAAAACTTTGATATTCTCTAAGTCAGTAGACTATCGATCCATCTAATTTGGATCTGTGATGGGGTGCTTTCCTCCTTGGGCTTGAGGGAGGCACCCCCCTTAGGGCGGCAACTCTAGAGAAAAGAGAGAAAAGAGACTGAAGGAGAAAAGATTTATATTTCAATCCATATTATAAAATTCTAATACAACCTACATATTTATACGTAGCTATTAAGCCCGATCAAAAACTCCCCTAGCTAACCCAATACATGAAAGCACTCACTGAGCCCATGTACACCCATGTCTCCCATGCTCTCATCTCCTAGATCTAAATCTGACCCGTACACGTGTTAGCTACCTTACGACCTTATTGGACCAGGCCTTAAGACCCAAATAGAAAACTCTGTCCAGTTCTGTTCACCACCATCGAGCCGGCCCTATCAGTAGCCGAGCTAGCTCGACTACATCTCGTCCAAACCTTATCTTCTATCTGCCTGAGATAGTCGGCTTGACTACACTTCGAGTTGGCTCGGTATCAGCCTAAGCTAGCTCGACTGCGTATCTAAGTCAGCTCGCCTATGTGTCAACCCCTTGTCTTGGCTGATTATTCTTTTGGCTTTGGTCCTTCACTCCATCTTGTATTCTAGGTCTTCGAAGTACCTACCAAGCCCCTCAAGATCCTCGCACCTAAGTCTCGAGCTCATGCAAGGCTACACACCACCTTCATTCTAGGATAACTCCTGTCCTAGTCCTAGGACTCACACCTATCCTAGACTTCGGAAGCCAACATCCTGGCTCCTCTTATAGCCCTCCAAGGCTTACAAGCACCACACCAAATTCTACAAGAATGTACTAGATTTAGGAGTTCACTAGCTTGCTCACCTTTTTTTGTAAAAGGTGACTTGGTCATCTTCTCAAGAAGATAGGACTCATAGATCGAAAGTGATTCACAATCACCAACTTCAAGAATTCCTTCTTGAGCTAACTTGTTTATTCTGTTCTTGTTAATATGATCTAGCTTATAGTCCAAAGGTAGACTTCTAATACATCATTAAATTTAGAGCATTTATCGAAGGACTAAACCATATTAACAGGCTATGATAGTAAGTAAATTTCATTATTCAATTATCCAACAAATATCGTAACATCATTCAAAATGATATTATAAACATTTTCTTTTATTAAAAATTCATAATTGTACATAACCAAAAGGCCTATAGAAATAACATTCAACAAAAAGCTTGGACAATAATGACATTTATTTAGAATTATATTACGAGGATTGATTACAAGGTTCATGATTCCTAAAGCTAAAATTGAAACTTGTCTTCCATCTCCAAAGTTCTGAAACCTCTCATCTTCATCAAATCTCCTACTAACGTGCAAACCCTACATCGAATTACAGACAAGATAAGAGCTTTCGGTATCTAATACCCAAGCAGTAGTATCATATATCGAGAAGTTGCAAGGTATTATCATATAATTACCTTGCCCGGCAATTACTTGCTTCTTTCTTGGCCTATTTGGATCAAGGAAGGCAATGTACTGAGGATAATTCCTCTTCTAGTGCCCCTACTTCTTGCAAAAGAAGCACTTCGTCTGGCTCTGATTAGACTTGTGCTTCTTGGTCTGATCCTGTGTAGACATCCCAGCATGCGATTGCACCTTTTTATTCTTCTTCTTCTTGTTCTTTTTTTCTTTCTTAAAGGATCGATGACTAGAAGAAGACCCTCCCACTACATTCATCAACTTCTTATGGAGCTGGTGATCCTTCTCAAAGTTCTGCAATATCTCTAATAAGCCATGGTAGTTCACTATAGGCTGTGTCATTCAAAAATGAGTAAGAAAGGGGAGGAAGGACTTGGGCAAAGAATTCAGGATTGCATCCTTGCCGAGCTACTCATGCAGAAAGAAGCCCAACTTACTCAGGTGCTCAATTATCTCGATCATATACAATACATGATCGATGACTGATGTGCCATCCCTCATTCGAGCATTGAAAATGGCACAACTAGTCTTGTGTCTCTCAATGTTGTCAGACGTGCTAAAAGAGTCATTCAATATTTGAAATATCTTTTGAAGCTGGGCATTTTTGAACCTACGCTAAAGTCGTCATTCATTACCGTCAATATTATGCACCGAATGATGGTGCGGTCATTGAGCCACTTCTAATAAGTGTCTCTAATCGCCTTACTAGTGTTCGGGGCTGACTCCTCAGGTACTGGATCCATCAAAATATACAAGATCTACTCATGCTCCAGGACTATCTTCAACTTTCGATACTAGCTATCGAAATTAGGTCCCATGAGTTTGTCATTGTCTAACAATGACTGAAGCAATAGGGTAGTGACCATGTCTACACTAAAAGAAAAACCAAACCTATTTAGTATATGAATTATTTACTCTAAAGACTTAGACTTTAGTCTAATGGTTCTTGCACTATTTTATACGAACCGATAGCCTCTACCTCTAATTCGAGAAATTACTTTAATTTCTTAGTGGGTACTAAAATTCAAAAAAACTACACATAAGTCCAACTTTGGTTGATCAACCCATGTGCATCTATGGATAGGTTCATAACTAATTATTTTTCTAAATAATTTTTAATAATTTAATTTTATCCTAAAAATCTAATTAATAGGCTTTGGCCTCTACTAAAAAGATCCAATTAGTTCCAACCATTAACATGATCATATTTGATACGTCTAACCAATAAATGATCAGGCCCGACTTTGGCCGACCAACCTGACCACCATTAGAAAGATGCGATCAAACCATCATTTTATGAATAATAATTTTATTAGTTAATAAGCACCAGGCCTTTAGGCCTCCAATGATTATTAAACTAATGGATCCATTATCACTCAACTTAATGGGAGGCTATGACCTAGTTATCACCATAACCATATCATTTTAAGAACCTAATAATTTTAGAAGATTTTAGTAATTGATTTTAAGAAGAAGAGAAGGAAAGAATTAACTAGCCAATTTTGATCCTCCCACTGATTTTATCAAGTTAGATTATAAAGGATCTAATTCAAGCCGGCAGTAGGAGCACCTAAATCAATCACACTAATTTACCTAATTGACATGGATGAGCCCGAATCATCAAGTTATCTATTCAAAACCAAACTCACCAAGAAGGCTAGATAAGTAAGATCAGTGAAAGGGATATGCCATAAACTCATCAAAGATCGAATCAGTGTGAGCAGCTCCCAATTAAAAACTACTAGTCTGAATTATCAAACTTATCTTAGACACCATCTAGTTCATTAGTTTTAATTTGATCAATCCAGTAATTTTGGGTTCGACCGCATAGCCATGAATCAAGTCCATTTGATTCTCATTAAAGGCATAGACTTGACCAACTACAACTATTGTAATTGAGTCTAAAGAGTCCTTGACCTAATATAAATCAATATTTAATTAGATTTGATCAATTATTCTAATTTAGTCCATTCTTTAACTAATCTTAGGTCTAACCCAATTAATGGACCTAATTCATCTAACCTAATAACTCACATTTTATGATTAATGACTTAGAATTTTTAATTCACAATTCTAGATCCTAATTCATTATACTTAATTCTCAATTAAGTTTTTGGGTTGAGGGTTGGGTTAGCATTTTGAAAATATTTTTTAAAATTTTGAAAGTTTTTTTCTAACAACATAGCACTGTTCATTAAATGGGTCAACTCATTTCAAAAATGAGTTGGCTTATTTCATAAATAGTACTAGTTGTAGGATTTTAATCTAAATCAATATACACCACATAAAAATCATGAATCTAAATTTAGATGTAATCCAACACATTCATGATTAAAATTTAAATTAAACTAAACTCAAAAAATTTTTCACCGTTTATCTTCAGGAATAAATTCACGGTGGCATCCCTACTGCCACAAGAGATCCCCATCGAATGAGAGGAGACGGCTTTTAAACCATGCTTATCCCTTATGATCAGATGGCTTGGTGGCTCATTCAAGCTCGATTACTAGGCTACTCAAATGAAATACATATCTAATATACATAAATTTTTAAATTTTAAAGCATATAAATCACATTTAATGAACCTTGCTCTGATACCACAGAAGAGTTTTAGTGTAGGATTTCTAGCTCAACTTTCATTTTTTTTCAAAAATTGATTAAATATAGTAAAAAATAAAATTTATCTAATTAATTTTGAGTTACTGATCATATCAGAAAATCCTACACTAAGGATCTAAATGTGATATACATACTTTAAATTTGAAAACTAAAATGCTTGCAATAAATATTTTACTACTACACTATGTGTTCAAAACACAATACTAATGCGGGTAGCCAAACTCCACAATCCAATCACCACCAGGGAGGTCCACTCATTATGATGCAGCCACACAATGTGTTTGGCCTCTATGGATCGTCCACACGAGGCCCTGGTGCTGATCGGCTCCTCCCGAGTGCTAGCTCGATATCGGATGCCTTCGACGACTGATATCAACCGAACTACTTCGATCTTCATCTATGGACTCTTCAGATGCTCCAAATTGCTAGTAGACATAGAAGAGAAGAGAGGTAGAGGAGGCTCTCCATAAAATCCCATGGTTTTATGACACTCGTAGATCATGAAATGAATTCTCGAACCCTAGGTCAAAATCCTAGGGCTGCACTCTCACCCTAAACCCTATGCTCTCTATATTTTTCTTTCTCTCAGGAAATTTTTGACTTTTCTCATGCACACTTGGGGTGGCTCATGAAGGAAAGGAGTCTTCTTCAAATATTGTGCATCCCCCAACACAAATTTTCTTTTAAATGTGCACCAAACAGAGTAGATATCATGTGGACGGATAAGATCAGGTGGTTGCTCATTTGAATTCAAACTCCATTTGAATTTAAATGGTAACCAACTTGATATTATCCACTTGAGGTGTGAGAAGGCTAGGTGTGCACCCCCTTGTGTGTGGAAAAAGTTTCACGAGAAACTTTTTCTCGTAGAAAAAATAGGCATAGGTCAAAAGGAGGTGGCGCTAGGGAAAAGATAAGGTTGTTGCTCATTAAAATTCAAACATAATTTGAATTTGAATAGCAAAAAACCAATAGTTATACATTTAAGACATGGAGAGACTAGGTGTGTGCCCTTCTTAGGATGGAAAAATTGTTATGAGAAATAATTTCTCGTAGAGAATAAAGTAGGCATACATAAGGTGAGGTGGTGCAGGTAGACTAGTCAAACTAGTCTAAAATTTATCTCATCCAATTGAACCAACCCAATTAAAATTGGACAGGCTCAATTAGACTAGATTAAACCCAACCAATTTAGGCTTAATTAGGCTCAATTAAATTCTAAAAAAATTAAGAATTGATCAAGCCCAACCCTTGATAAAATCAGAGATCAAACCTTCTCGGCGATTAAATCATCTCATAACCTAATCGGGTCAAACCCAACTGAATCCAATTCAATTGGACTTGATCCAAAAATTAATACTCAATCAAATTGAGTTAATTAGTGATCCAATCACTAATTAAACCTTTCATAAATTTAGAGTCCAAATTCGATGGGTGTCCGGATGTTAGAGTCCCATCAAAATGAAACTCTTAATCAAAGAGTCCCAAACTAATGGGACTCTTGATCCCGGTGTCCCAAACAAATAGAACTCATGATCATAAAGTTTCAAACTAGTGAGACTCTTAATCATAGAGTCTTAGATGGGTAGAACTTAGAGTTTCAATCCAGTAGGACTCTCGATCAAAGAGTTCCAGTCCAGTAAAATTCTTGACCATAGAGTCCCTATCTAGTGGGACTCTCCACCAATCATCAGATTAGGTAAGAACCTCTAGTATGTGTGACCCCACAGATTTGATCCTAAGCCAATAGCATTGGAACCACTTTCTGTACCAATCGAAGTGACTATCTAGTAATGATATCTGATGTTTGGATAAGTCAAATAGTTGCAATCTCAACATTCAGAACCTACGTGAATATGGTTACCGCATAATTCATTTCTTTGATCTCTATGCATAGGATGACTCAGAGTTAAACTATCAACTTTGAAAAATACATCCAAATTATGTCTCAACACAATCAGTCCTGTGACTCCTCACTAGGAGTATACTGATCAAGATTTTGCTAAATTGAAACACAATAGAACACAGCTCCTGAACCGAAGTAGTCGATCCCATCTTGATTCACACATCAACTCCTCAAGTACTTGACTGTACTCAAAAACCTTCCATTACTAAATTAAAAATTCAAATAGTTTGGCACCAAACTACAGTGAGTTGCTTGAAAGTGACCATAGTGATCTTAGGTTGAAGGGACACTTATATCCGTATTCCATCAGAGCAAATCTTGATAATAAAAAAGCTCTAAAGTTAGTCATGTTCAGTGCAGATGTACCCCTACATCTCACTTATATACATACTAGTGTCTCCATACTCGTTGGTTAAGAGGATAATCAATCCATATGGTACATAACGACCTACAATCGATAAACATTATCGTCTTTAGTAACAACATATCATTTAGTCGCGAATAGATTTAAGGACTAAATGATAAATCCTTCTTTGTTGATTCTAAATAGTTCTAAGGACTTTACCACAACACAGAAGTTCATTAGAAGATATGAAAATTTATGATAAAAAATATTAAAATATTTTTTATTTATTTATAATTCATATACAAATATAAGAATTTGGCTCAATCATTAACAAACTGACGATTAGCTTTGGAATACTATTCCCAATAGATATCCCGCTTCCTATAGACTATAACATCAACCTCTGCTCAGTCGTTTCCTGCTCTAGGCTAATAGGAGTAAATGAAACCATACACTACTCTACGAGTGCTCCAAAAGTATGACTAGGCTGCCTAAAAATATTTATTTTTTTTTATAGCTAGCTTTCTCTTATACCCGAAGAAAAATCCTATACATTTTTTTTACCTTTCTCCTGTCTATGATCATAAAATTCATTTTTCACTTCTTCCCCTCTGCTAGCTCTCATAATTAGTTTAGCAAAACTACTATAGATATGCATCTTTATTTTTGTCTTGATCTCTAAATATAACCCATCTTGAAATAGTTTACATTTTTTCTTTTCATCCACAACAAATGTTGGAGCAAAGTGTGCATGACAACTCAACAAATTTGGCTTTATACTCAACTACTAACATACCACCTTGAGTTAAATTGAGAAACTCTCTCCTCTTCTGATCTTGATATGTTACTGAGTAATACTGTTGATAAAATTTCTTTCTAAAATCATCCCAAGAAATAACATAACCTTGCAGTTGCCTACCAACATAGGATTTCCACCAATATCTTGCTCGACCTTCTAAAAGAAAAGTAGCGATACTCACTTTTTGTTCATCAATATTCTTCATCAATACAAATATCCTTTCCATTCCTTGGAATCAGTTTTCTACCTCCATTAGATTTCTAGTACCTGAAAATTCTACTGCCCCCAACTTTATAGCTCTCTTAAAATTTCTTTCCATATTTATGCTTCGAGACTAAAGACCAAGAGTAGAAGTCATTGCAATAGTGATGGCTTGAGTAATTATATCTACCAATTCCTAAAATCCAGGAATAAGTGCCTAAACTTGAGATAGGGATGCTGACAGCAATTCTTGAGCATAATTATACCTTTATGAAGCTCCTGCCTTGGCTCTTGGGGAAAAAATGGAACACCGGATGGTACTCTATGAGGTTGACCACTCCTATCAACTTCTCTTGATCTACCCTGGCCTTTGCCTCTACCCCTACATGGGGGTAACTTTCCTTCACCAAATCCTGATCCTAATTGCTCCATCTTCCTACAAGATGAATTTGATATAATCAAATTTATCTACCATCAAGATAACTCCACTGATAAGTAAATCTCAAAAGAAGATATCCCAGACTGAAACATAAACTTATAATTAAATGCTATTGATAAGAGCCTTTAAAAGACATTGAGTCGATTCATCAGTCAATCGGATTATTTCCAAAACCACTCAACCCACTCTATATTATTTACTAAACAATCTAAGGGAACTGATTATGATATACATAAGCCCACATATATCTTTAATAATTTAGCCAATTATCCATCCTCAATAATTGTATTCTTACATTCTAATACTATTCCACCACATCTCTAGTGATTAAAATCTCAATCTTAATTCTATCTATTTCTCTGACCTAGGTCCATCTTTACAATTTATAAACCTTTACTGATCTCCACTAATTATAGACCATTTCTTATTCTCACTGATTATATACCTTTATTCATCTCTATTCATTATTAACCTTTGCTCTGATACCAAATATGTAACACCCTACCTCTAAATCTGGGTGATGGTGCCATACCCCACCCTTAGCTAAGAGCAAAGGAGATTTCTAAACTATAGCTAAGCTGAACTATAACATCATTTAATAATCTGCTAAAATAATTATCTCATTATACTTAATATTTAACAAAGTTATCTCAAGGTTTCATATATCAAACTGGGTTTAATAAATATAAATCAATAATAGAATACATCTAGTTGTATACAGCTTAAAAGACATAATATATACATCCCAAGACTTAATCAAAAGTAAAGCCCTTGTAAGCTAACATACACAATCCAAAATGCTAATACAAATGTTTCCTTATGCTAATGCTGAGTTAGTATACTCCAATATGCTAAGAGAAGAAAAACATCAAATAACATAATAAGACTAAAATCTTAGTGAGTGTATATCCAACTATCAAAGGGGAACATACTATAATTCTTATAATATCATGCATAACATGTTACTAATAAGCTTCTAAATATTTATGTAAAGTATGAATAAATCATATAAAATTAAGATACTTGTAAAACACAAACCTTTGTTTATCATTGACAATACCACAACAACTCTCTCTTAAGATTTCTTATGAGCAATCATAACAACACTCTCATATGAGTAGTCACACCATGATATACTCTTATATGAGCAATCATATCATAACACACTCTCATATGAGCAGGCACACCATGACACACTTTCATATGAGTAGTCATACCACAACACCAAGGTCAATAAGCCCTTTCAACACATAAACCAAAAATTAACCATATAAAAAATTAAACCATATAAGAGATCCTTGTATCATATTTAAAATTACCAAAGTGTACTATTTAAACCATGTGCACATTTACTTGTTTATGAAATACACAAAAGCAATCCAATAACCCTTCCTATTTCTATGCTTCTCTCTCTCTCTCTCTCTCTCTCTCTATATATATATATATATATATATATATATATATATATATATATATATATATCAACATAAGTTGTATAGTATCAAGAGACTATCTTGCTTTTCAATAATCTTTTTATATATCAAAGTATATTAAAACACCATAAATAGATGGAATTCACTCACCTTAATTGGGTATTGAATTATCTTGCTATTTGGCTCACTCGAAGCACTCTTTGAATTCCCTTTGCCTTTTCTATCAAATTGACATAAACTAATTAACATAGTTTCACACAATTCACATCTAGAATTATGCATGCTTTGCTTATAGGCTGATTTCTTAAACCTTTCTAACTCTCACCTTTGTTCTATCTTACTTGCTTTAGCTTAGGTTTAGCAAAATTTTGATACAACTCAAAAATTTTTAGATACTTAATTATGTTTTTATTCTTACCAATAGTTTCAGATTCATCTAATAACATCTAAAGTTATAGCTAAACTTGTTCAAATAATTTCAGCAAGATAGCAACATAACTTATCTTCTACTTCAGTTGACATTGCCTAACTTGCTTTATTATATCATTCCATCTAACAACAATACTTGGAAGAACAATTTAAACATAGTCTAAAGCTTAAAAATCTTACCTCAATTGAGTAAAATACTGGTGCCAGCAAAACAAACCCTTTGCTTTCTTAATTTCAACAACCTTCTTTCATCCTTCTACCCAAGTATCACTCGATTCTTTCTTATTATCCAATTTTTCTGACTTTTTACTAAAAACAGGACCTTCTCTAATTCTTTTCTCTTTCCTAACCTCTTAGTTTAACTTAGGAACCCTGAACAACAAATATAAAGGAACTGGTTGCTCTTATATTTTGGAAAAGAATAAACTAGGAAGAATTTGCTAGGTGTCCATCTCATGAATTTTCCTTAATTTTTAGACTTGCTAGGGTGTTGGCACCAAGATTTTCTAGCTTTTTATTTATGCTCTCAAGTTGCTCGGTCATCCCATGAACAATTATTTTAAAAATATAACTTAAAATTCTCTTGGCTAAAATCTGCTTTCAAAATTTTTCGCGATTAGGGTCGACAGACACCAATACACAGATCATCCCCTAGGTCAGCCCCTCTCAAAATAGGTTGTCCCATAGGTCAACCCCCCATAGAAATGAGTTGAGACTTTCAAAAATAGGTCAACCCCCCATAGAAATGAGTTGAGACTTTCAAAAATAGGTCAACCCCCCATAGAAATGAGTTGAGACTTTCAAAAATAGGTCAACCCCATAATGTGCCGATCACAATTCTGCCCCGAAACTTTCTCTCTTTTCTTTGAGATGGAGTCGACCCCTCTCAAAAATGAGTTGAATCCTTCCCCTTGATTTTGACTGAAAACTTTATCTTATACTTTCCTCAAAGTATCACTCATTCTAGATTCAATGACTACTAAAATTTAACTTTAATGCCATCATTTTTTATCCCATTCCTTAATCACTTTCCTTCTTAGTTGGCAAATTAAATTTTATACTTCATTATTATTGCTTAATAGATGTTCATATGCTCAAGTATACCATAAGTAAATTTCTATGCCATACATACAAGAACATAAATCTTTTAATTTATTATTTTACCGATTTGGGGTGTTACATATGTGGTAGATGTAGGGTTTGGTCACAGCTTCGATCCTTCAGTGGCTCGATACTCTTTAGTATCCTAACAGTCGTCGACATCTTAGATTTGGAGTGATGCACATGTGGGGGAAGTCATGTAGAGGTTTCTAAGCTAGCAATCTTGGATCTTTTGGGATACTATTAACAATACAGTTGTGAAGATTCTCTAGGATCTGCAGCTGCGCGACCAACTGGGCTCATTATTCTAGCCATCATATTAGATAATTCTACTAGTAAACTCTTTATCTTATTTAAATTTTTCATATTTAGAAGATTCACATATTTAGACTTGAGTCGAGGAAGAAAATGTAGGGGCTAAAAATTCAATCTAACCATCCAATTGATGGACTGAAATTGTCTATAGCTCCATATTATCAAATGAAATATGTAAGAAATATTAATTCGAGAATTAAATGAATGAATCGAAAGATACACCTCCATATTGAAAGATACATCTTCATATCGAAGCTTATTAATAATATTTTATTTTTCTTCATTTCATGATGCTGGAATATCTGGCTCTCTTCTACCAATTGCTGGAGATGAGCAAAAGGACGAGAAGGAGGATGTGATCTAATTTTTTTATTTTAATATATTATATTTTTTATACTACTTATAAAATTATAAAATTTATATTTTTAATATAATATAAGTAGTTTTTTATTTATGATTGTCATATTATCTTTGTATTTTAATTATAATATATGTTAAGAATCATAATTGATTATGATTAATTAAAATAAATTTTAAAAAATATTATTCTAAATTTTTAATAAAAATAAAATTAACTATTAGCGATGGTATTAGCAATAGCTTCAGTTGTCGCTAATATTTATTAGTGAAGGCATTAGCAATAAAAGATCCATCACTAATTTTTAAAATTTTTTTACATTAGCAATAAAAAAATTCATTACTAATTATTTAAATTTTTTTATAATAAATAGCGATGAAATTTTAGTCATCAAAATGCCATTATTAATAGCATTTATTAGCGATAGCTAGAATTTTCATCGCTAATAGTGTCGATTAGCGATAAGAATTATTTCAACCATCAATTATTAGGATTAGCGGTGCTCCTAAGCCTTGAAAAACCAGTGGAGGAGTCAGAGTATTGGCTCTGGGAGACTAGGATAGGTATGGTTTTAAGGCTAGGATCAATTTGGTTCTATGATGGAGGTTCAGCCCTCTATGGTCATGAGACCCTAGTTTGTGGGTCTCATAAAGGCTATTCAGAGTTTGGACTAGATTTGGATCCATGGAATTGAGTGTATAATCAGACCATGGGTATACATGGGTTTGAGTGAGTGCATTCGGACTGAATTAGCTCAGGAAGTTTTTTACGGATTAGAATTTTGGTCCATATATAGGTATATATGTACATGTATATTGTAAACCCTAGGAATTGAGAGAGAGAAACAAAGATTATTACAGTCATTTTCTTTCATATCTCTTCCTCGCTCTGGTTTCTTCATATGCCAAGATGCCCCAGGAGGTGCGCCTCCAAGCTTGGAGGAAGGAGGTGCACTCCACTCTTCCTTCAGCCTCAATTATGTTAAAAGATCCTACACAATAATTAGTATCATAGCCATCTTGACGAGGAGGCATGAAGGTGAGATCCAGTAATAAGGATTCAATGGAAGATTCAACAAAAAAAATTATTATTGGGAGGCCAGCAGGGCCCCCCTTTCTTCCTCCCGATTGGCGGCTGGTAATTGATCGTCGATCTCAGACTTGGAGGCTGACAATCAACAAACCGATGTTGATCCCGGTGATTGGGCACCGTTTTGGTGATCTGGTGGCCAAGCAAGACGTGCGGAGGAGTATCCGCAAGTGATCGATCCGATGGCGGTCGCATGTAGGATGGCCAAGATTCAGAGAAAGGCAGGCGATCTTCTCCTGTGGGAACGTCGCGAATAATGGCAGCATCGACTCCGACAGTGGCACACGGCAGCATGCGTGTGTGCGAGCAACGGCGATCAGGCCGATGGCAGGGCAATGGGGAACCCATGGAGAGGGTTCTCCACTTCGAGAAGCACCTCATGTTGTCGAAGCAGGCTTTGGTGATGGAGGCCGGTGAGATGGCACAGGCGATGGGTTTCGGTGGCTACGGGTGCCGCGATGGCATCGGATCCAGTGGCTGTGACTCACATGCATAGTGGAAACTTGGAGAGCCGGCCGGGGAGCAGGGATCTAGTGTCGGAGTAGGCTGCATGGAAGAATCCAGCATCGGGGTGCATGGATCTGGCGATGGCACATCAATCCAGCAAGGTGGCGCATGGATCTAAGTCGGCGAGATGGTGCAGGCCCCTTCTTCCTCCCGACGTGCGGATCCGGTGGTGCACAAATGGCGGCAGCGATGGCATGCCACAATGGTGATCCGATGATGGCACGCCCAAATCCAATGGTGGCATGCCCAGATTCAACGATGATCGCGTGGGCGAAGGCGGTCAGTGGCGGTCTGTGGCAAAAGTTGGTCAGTAGTGGTGGCACCCGGATCTGGTAGTCGCGCGGGTAGAGGTCGGTCAGTCGACGATCATGGCAGCAAGTGTTCTTCAGTTCTATTTTGGATGGAATGGAGAGGAAGGAGGAAAAACTTGGAAGGTTCTAGGAGAGAGAACAAAAAGGAAAAAACCAAAAGTGCTTTGGAGATTTTTTTTATTTTTTGATTTGTTCTCTATCATTCATGGTTGTTCTTTTAGATGCAGCTTTTATAGTGTTAAAAGTAAAAATATATAAAAGCTAGGGTACTGGTGATTTTATTTGGCGTGTTAGAGGAAAGATCACTTATGGCCTTGGGGCCGAGTTGGAGCTGAAGAAGCAACTATTCAGTTTGGTAAAAGACTGAAAAAATAGTTAGGATGTATTTAGCGGTGCAATCAATTGAAGTCTTAGGGATGATGGAGATGGATGATCCATAGAGGTCCAGTAGGCTAGGACTGGACGACTGTAGTGTGGTGTAGAGATCAGGCAGAGAGCACTAAAGTGTTGCTATAGCCCTATCCTAGAGGCACAGGGGCTAAGAGAGGCTCAGTGGTGCAGCAGTCGAGGAAGGTATCTCAGCAGAGTATCGGGAGCATCTCAAGAAGACCAGAAGTAGGTCTCAGAGAGAGCCATGGGATTTCAGGAAGCGCCAGGGGCATCAAGCAGTCAGGAGTATCCTGGATCAGGTATCTTCTATAGGAGCACCAGGAAGAGTCACAGTTCAGATGGAGGATAGTTATATACAGCAAAAGAGAACCTAGATACCTATAAAAAAACAGTGTTGAGACGAGGTAGGGAGTGCTAGAGTGTTGCAATAGTGATTTCCTGAAGGCATGGGGCTAAGAGAGGCTTGGCGGTGCAACAATCGAGGGAGGTATCTCAATAAAAAGTATCAGGAGGCATCTTAAGGAGACTGAGAGCAGATCTCAAGAAGAGCCAGGGAGTCTCAAAAGCCTTGGGATGAGATAGGTGGGTCTGAGCCTAGGACAGGATTTGAGCTGTAGTTTCTTCGGTAGAACTGAAGCGATGGTTGGTATAAAAGTAGAAAAGAAGAAGTGCTAGGATGAAATTTTCTAGGATTCAAATGCTGAGTTAGAAAAATTGGATGAGCTGCTATATGTTTTGGAGGAGCCTGCAGGATGCAGTGTAATCAAGATGGCTTCAGAGGGGTCCGTGGAGTGCAGAGAGTCCAAAGGAGCAACAATGATGGTCGAGGTACAGCGGCAAGCTCAGTAGTGCAATATTGAGTGGTTGGCCTCAGGTGACTTGGTAACAGAGTTAGAATCTTTTGCAGTATTAAGTAGACTTCGGGTATAGGTGGAGCTTCAGATGATAGCTTCATAAGTGGAGAAAAAATTTGGCATGGGTTCAGAGCGGAAGGGTGCAGGAGGATTGATATCCTAGCACCAGCATTCGTAATACATAATTTCAGATGGAGCAGCATGTGCAGGTGGATAGGCATAGCTCTAAAAAGATCGTGTCAGATGGTACAGTATGTGCTAGTACATGAATATTGTAGGTTCTCTAGAAAAGTTCAAAAAAATTGATGTAGCTATCAAGCAAAAGGAATCCTATAATTCCAAGATGGTGCGAAGAAGCAAGCACAAGTCTTCAGCTATGGAGGCGATCATCCCAAAGGTCTCCAAAGATGCATAACACCTGGAAAGGATTGGCAGAGATATTATAGTTTGCACAGAAAGCTGTCTGGGTGCGTTGTGGAGCATAAGTTAGTGTTATAGCTACAGGGTCAAAGCAGGAGGATATCAGTTCGAGGCCAAGAAATGTAGTGGAGCATGAGTCTCAGAAGCTGTGGAGCACATATCAGTATTGCAGCTAAGAAGATGAGATGGCTTCGACGGGATGGTGTTAGCTCTGGAGGCAGCAGGATAGTGCAGATGGGTCACATAGAGTTTGCCAAGGCTTGGGGCACCAATATGAAAATTGTTAGAATTAGCAGTGCTCCCAAGCCTTGGAAGACCACTGGAAGAGTCAGAATGTTGACTCCGGAAGATTAGGATAGGTAAGGTCCTAGGACTGGTTTGATTTTAGGATGGAGGTTCGGCCCTCCATGGTCATGAGACCCTGATTCATGGGTTTCATGGAGGCTACTCTGAGTTTGGACTAAGTTTGAATCCATGGGATTGAGTGCATGATCAGACCATGGGTGTACATGGGTTTGGGTGAGTGCATTCGGATGGGATTAGCCCAAAAAAATTTTTACGGGTTAGAATTTTGATCCATGTATAGGTATAAATATACATGTATATTGTAAACTCTAGGAATTGAGAGAGAGAGAGAAACAAAGATCATTACAGTCATTTTCTCTCACATCTCTTCCTCTCTTTGGTTTCTTCACATGCCAAGGTGCCCTAGGAGGTGCGCCTCCAAGCTTGGAGGAAGGAGGCACGCCCGACTCTTCCTTCAGTCTTAACAATGTCAAGGAATCCTGTACAACACCAATTAGTGATGGTTTTCCATTGCTAATACTATTACTGATGGCAAAATCATAATTAGTGATGATAATTAGCCATCGCTAATAGTAAAATTTTTTATAGTGATAGAGAGTTATCCAACTAGTAGATCAGCATCTATATCTACATTTTCTATCTCCAAAATTAGTTAAAGCCCTACCTTGCAATCTCATAAGAACAATGCTTTTTCTCCTTCATAAGGCATTTCCAAAATAAATTTCAAATATTCAGAAGTAATTAGGATATTTACTCCCTTTACCTTAGATACCATAATATCATCTCCACTTTTCAGATTATCACAAGATGGGGTAGGTGGGAGTGTTTAAAATGCACATGTATTGCCATCCCATGTTCTTGATTTTTGTCCCAATTAATTCTAAGGTTCTCCCTTTCCAAAAATTCAAAGTCAATTCTTCTACCAATGGTAACCATTCGGAAATGAAGTGGTCCTTGAGGTTGAGATGGTGAGGGTGCTGAAGGTTCTTGAGGGCAAGTAGGCAGTGGTGAAGATGGAGTTTATACTGAAAAAGGTGTGGAGGTTGTTGGTTCAGATGGAGGGGATGGGGGTGTAGGTTCAAATTGAGGAGGTGCTACTTTAGGTGGAGGTAGAGTTGGTTATGGAGGAGGAGGAGGTACTGACTGAGAGCTACTTTGACCTTGTCTAGTTGCTTGTGCTATGCTCTTGAGAATCATATTATAATTTTTTGGCTCAAAATTTGGTCCTTCTTCCCACAAGCTGAGCACCAATCATCTATCTATCTTCTATGGCTTGTGAAGAATATGATCGCTTGATCTTATTGACTACTTGCCTTTTGGTAGCCATAGAGATGGAAAGTCACTCGAAGGGAGAGAGAATTTTGAGATTGGAAGGAGGAATGGGGCTTTTGTAAGTTGAAAAGAGTTAACAAAAGATGTTCTTTTAGGAAGGAAGGGCATGACTGTAAAGGGGTTTAAAATTTGAAAACCAATTGCCTTTTAACTAATTGTGCTAGGCAAACCCAGAGTGGCTAATCAAACCATGCCCGATCCATGTTTATAGGTTGACTTCTAGATGAGTTGGGTCAACTCTACATTAGGGTCAACTTGTAAACTCAAATGAATCAACTCCAAATAGAAGCCAACTCAAGATACATTTGAGTCGACTCCCATGGCCCAAGAGCTAATTCTGAAAAATCTTTTCATTCAAAATCCATTTTCAATCAATTTTTCAAAAGATTTTTTTTTAAATCAGAGAATAGATTATTTAAACCAAAATTGATTGATCAAAAACTCAATTCAAATCAAATTCAAGCATTATACATCAAGTAATCAAGCATTTCAAACATCATTTATTTTTTTTTGGTTCGCAAAAAGGGAAGATGGGGGGCAACCAACATAGTTACTCTCTCTAGACGTGACCATGAGGTTCCCTTCCCCATTGGCAAATGTTAAACATCATTTAATACATAGTATACATGCATCTACAAGAAATATCACATAATCCAAGTTACATAGTATACATGCATCAACAAGAAATATCACATAATCCCCATTGGCAAATGTTAAACATCATTTAATACATAGTATACATGCATCAACAAGAAATATCACATAATCCAAGTTCTCTTCTTATTATGCATACTCTTTCTTCACACACTACAAGAGAAACAACTTTAGGCAATGGGCAAGAAGCAATGGCCGAAAAAATCATTGCAAAAGTAATTTTATGGCAATAGTTTTTTTAACCATTGGCTTAAATCCAATTTTAGGTAACAATTTTAGAGCAATGATTTTAAATCATTGTCGCCAAGTACATTATGCAACAATAAATATTGTTGCATAAAAATTTATATGTTAGCAACATTTTTTGCTACTATTGCTTATATATTTATCTATATGCAATAATTAGTTATAGTTGGTGCTTAAAATTAGCATGTTCTATAGCACTAAAATAATCATTGTATAAAGATATAAGTTACATAGCAGTTTTTATAATCGTAGCCTAAAATGATGCTTTTGGACAACAATTTATACAACCATTGTCTTTAATCAAAGTCTAGAGTAATAGTTATCACTACAAGAAAATAGGATTTTAGCGATCGAAATATCGATCGTTAAAAATCAAAAATCAATCACTAATAATTTAGTGACCAATTTTGCAACTGAAAATTTTTTGCCACAAAAATGCTGGTTGAAAATATTTTTCGATCAATTTTTTCGATCGAAAAATCTATCAACCGATTTATCGATCGAAAAAAAATTATTAAATTATTAAATCTAAAAAAAATAAAATCTTGTGATTGATTTTTTAATCAAAAAATTGATTTCTAATTTCTAAAAAATTATAAAAAAATAAATAATCTATTTATAAAAAATGATTTCTAATTCCTAAGAGGAAAATTTTATTAAAAAATTTATAAAAATTTTTTAAAAGTTTTACATCAATCAAAAAATCATTCATAATTTATTTTAAAAATATTTTTTTAAATAAATTGATCATAAAATCAATCACTAAATTAACTTAAAAATATTAAACTAAAAATTTAAATAATAATCGATTGAAAATTTAATCATAAATTTTTTGAAAAATATTTTTTTAAAAAAATTAATCACAAAATTAATTGCTAAATTAATTTTAAAAATATTAAACTAAAATTTAAAAAATAATTGATTGGAAATTTGATCTTAATTTATTTTTAAAAAAATTTAAAATAAATTGATCATAAAATTGATCACTAAATTAATTTTAAAAAATTTAAACTAAAAATTTAAAAAATAATCAATCAAAAATTTGATCAAAAGTTATTTTAAAAAATATTTTTAAAAAAAAGCTAATCATAAAATCAATCACTAAATTAATTTTAAAAATATTAAACTAAAAATTTAAATAATAATTGATCAAAAATTTGGTTGAAATATTTTATAAAAATATTTTTTAAAACAAATTGGTCACAAAATTAGTCTCTAAATTAATTTAAAAAAATTTAAACTAAAAATTTTAAAAATGATTGATTAAAAATTTGGTTGCAAATTTTTTTAAAATATTATTTTAAAAAAATCAATGATAAAATTGATCACAAAACTATTTTAAAAAATATTAAACTAAAAATTTAAATAATAATCAATTATAAATTTGGTTGGAATTTATTTAAAAATTATTTTTTTGAAATAAATTGATTGCTAAATTAATTTTAAAAAAAATTAAACTAAAAATTTAAGAAATAATCGATTAGAAATTTGGTCATAATTTAATTTCCAAAATATTTTTTTTAAATAAATCAATCATGAAATTAATTTAAAAATATTAAACTGAAAATTTTAAAAATAATCTATCAAAAATTTGATCATAATTTATTAAAAAAAAAAATTAAAAAAACAAATTGATCGCAAAATTGGTTGCTAAATTAATTTAAAAAAAATTTAAACTAAAAATTTAAAAATAATCAATTGAAAATTCAATCATAAATTTTTTAAAAAATATTTTTAAAAATAATCAACTACAAAATTGATCACTAAATTAATTTTAAAATTTAAATAACAATCGGTTGGAAATTTGATCACAAAATTTTATAAAGATATTTTTTAAAAAAATTGATTATAAAATCAATCGCTAAATTTATATACAAAAAAAATAATTTTTAAAAAAAATTTTGATACAAAATAGCTCTCAGAGGAGCACCTATCAATTTAAATAATATAGCAAGAAAAATAAATATCTTACAATATCAATTTCAATTCAAACACAATTTCAATTCAAACGATATAAGATTTTGAGATGCATACCTAGCATAATGAATTTCAAGTTGAAACATAACAAAACCAAGCAATATCAATTAAGCATCCACCATACAAAATTAGATAACATGTCTTAAATAACAAAATATGATAATAATAAGAAAAAAAGATCATAATAATTTGCAAAGCCATTCTTTTCAATTTACTTTAAATTTATATCATTATTAAGGAAAATAAATAAGCAACCATAAAAATATATTTTTTTCTTGATACAAAATAGTTCACAGAGGAGCACCTGCTAATCCAAATAACATAGCAAGCAAAATACATACCCAACAACATTAATTCCAATAGCATAAATTCCAACAACATAAGATTTTGCATTGAAACATACTCAGCATAATGTATTCCAAGGTAAAATATAACAAAACCAAGCAACATCAATTAATTAAGCATCCACTATACAAAATTAAGCAACATCTTAAAAAATAAAATACGATAACAGTAAGAAAAAAGACTATAGTAATTTGCAAAACCATTTTCTTTAATTTTCATTAAGTTTAGATCATCATCAAGAAAAATAAATAAGCAACCATAAGAATATAGCTAGTAAAATCCATGAGCAACTATCAACTTTAACCCATCATGAGAAAATAAAAATTATATAGCATATGTTATGCCAAATATTTTATTTGTTTAGCATATCTCGTGCGAAATATATCACAAAGAACTCCTCTGTTGTTAGCTAAAAGCAAATCCAATCAGTCTCCATTAGGTTTAACATATCATATGGGAATAAGATGTCATAGTATATCCACAGAGCTATTCCCTTCAATATCCATTAAGTTTGGTCATCATCAAGGAAATTAAGAAGGCAACCAAAAGAAAATAGCAAGCAAAACCGATCGGCACCCATCACGTGTAACACATTATATAGAAATAAGAAAAAGAGATAATGATATACTTCATGCCAAATGTATCCATTGTTTAATATACCTTGTGCCAAATGTATTATAAGAATGGCAAAGAAAATAACCATAAGAACTTAGCAAGCAAAACCGATCAACATCCATCAGATTTAACACATCATATGAGAATAAGAAAAAGATGCCATAGTATATTTATAGAGCCTTTCCCTTCAATATCAATTAAGTTTGGAATATCATCAGGGAAAACAAGACGGCAATCAAAAGAATACAGCAAGCAAAATTATTTTTGAACCCATCAAGTTTAACACATCATGTGGGAATAAAAAAAAAATCGTAGCATACCTCGTGATAAATGTATTACTTATTTATAATATCTCATACCAAATGTATCATAATCATAGCAAAATAAGTAACCATAAGAATTTAGCAAGCAAAATCGATCGACATCCATCAGATTTAGCACATCATATAGGAATAAAAAAAGATGCCATAATATATCTGCGAAGCCCTTTCCTTCAATATCCATTAATTTTGGATCATCATTAGTGAAAACAAGAAGGCAACCAAAAGAATAAGGCAACCAAAATCAATATTGAATCCATCATATTTAACACATTATGTGGGAATAAAAAAAAGAAATCATAGCATATCTCATGGCAAATGTATCACTTGTTTATCATACCTCGTGCCAAATGTATCATAATCATGACAAAATAAGTGAGCAACCATAAAAAGCCTGATTAGCAAAATTGATCGACACCCATCAGGTTTAGCACATCATATGGGAATAAAAAAAAGATGCCATAAAATATCTATGGAGATATTCTCTTCAATATCCATTAAGTTTGGATCATCATCAGTGACAATCAAAAGGCAACCAAAAAAATACAACAATCAAAATCGATATTAAATCCATCAGATTTAACATATCATATGGGAATAAGAAAAAAAAATCATAGCATACCTCATGCCAAATATATCACTTGTTTAGTATACCTCATGCCAAATGCATCACTTATTTAATATATCTTGAAACTATTACCTATATCAAAAATAAGTGATACCAATATAATATATAGAGCTTATAAGATAATAAGTATCATAAGAGATTATAAAGAACTCTATTATCACCTAAAAGCATATAAAAAAACTGAAGCTAAAGTAATATATATTCACAAAATATATGCACAATCTTCAACATAACATAAACTAAATAAAAATTTTAAAAAGTATGTAAATAAATCTAATCAGTATCCTCCTGCCCTTCCTCCTCTTCCTCAATATCATTATCTCTTTTTGGGTATGAAGGAGCATATGGCCGTAAAACAAATGGCTGCGAAGGAGATGGTTAAAAACTAGGAGATGCCTAAAAACTGGATGAGGACTGAAAATTTTTCTTTGTAAGTAGCTCACGCAGTAATTTATTATTTGCTTCAAGCTCTTTTTCATTATGTTCCACCCTCCTTCTAAGTTCATCCCTTTCACATTCGGCAGTCTCTACCCAAGAATTTCATTCAATTTCAAGCTTCTTCACTTGCTCTTGAAGTTGTTGATTTTGCATCCATTGTGAGTATGATGAAGCTTGGCCATAAAAATATGATGAACCTATCAATACAGTAGACTCTAATCCCAGACCATAAATCCTTCATTTTTTCTTTCCACCAACTGTATAAACCCACACATCCAACTCTAATGATGAAGGCTGTTGTTGGTCGGGATCAGATGCTCTTTGAGATTGTGTCACCTCCATATTACGTCTAAATTCAGCCAATCAAATTTATCTCAGTTTGTATAAAGTAAGATTTGAAAGTAATATAATATATTACTTACACTAATATGCTCTGATCTCCTATCCACCCAACTTTTATCCTTCTTCTGATGGATGCGAATAAATAATTTAGATGGAGATGGCACAACACCAGTCTTCATAGTCTGTAATATAAATATCAATTAAAATAGTTTGTGAACCTATTTTATAAGTATGAACTAAATATGATTAATAAAAAAAATTAAACTTAACCATATTGTGTCGATGCTGAGATATAGTGATGAAGCCATCAGTATGAAGAGAAGCACCAAAACCTTCACAATCAAAAGTACAATTTTATTTTGCTTTTTCACACTTCTCCTGATATTGGGCAGTATGCCAGTGCTGGCACAATCTATCCCATACATGATCTCCAAGCCAAGATGGTCACTCCATATTTTTATGAGAATTAGCAAGAAGATCTTTCAAATGAGCCACACCACATTTTTTGAAATTTTTTCTTGCCCATTGATCATTTGGCAGCACAAACCGACATATCCTCTACAATGAATATGGATAAATAAATTAATTATCATAAAAAATATATAAAAATTAAATTAAATTCATAAATATCATTACTTATCTTGAACTCAGCAAACCATATATCTCTAACATTATTAGGTATTTTTTTCCAAGATACCCATGCCTCATCAAAATGGCTCCTTAAAATTTCAACAATGGCATTAGCAGCTGGATGAGAAGGTAAAAACCTACAAATAATAAATATTGGTCAATATAGATCAAATATATTAAAAATGCTAAAATGATTATGATTTTCTAAAATAAAATTATCACTTACCCATCTTCATCAAGGTATAACACTGGCATGCTATCGCTAGTCTATGTCTCTGCAATATTCTTGGAACAACTAGCCTCAGGATAAGTAGGAGGAACAGGAGATATTGAAGGACCTATAGATGATCCTGAATGGATAGAAGATGACCCTAAATGGATAGGAGGTCATCTAGGATAAATAGGTGTTGCAGGATAGATAAAAGATGCTATAGGATGGATAGAAGGTCCTGAATATAAAAAAGGTGATCCAGCAAGAGGTGTTGTATACACACCTAGCATCGAAGGTGGTGGAGTTAGGTATGGTGCCATAAAAATGCTGGAAGATGGGATAATAGATGATGGTGGTGGGATAGTCGAGGATGATGGTGGGATAGTCAAGGACGATGGAGATGGGATAGTAGAGAAAGGTCGCTTCTTCGTAGGGCAGCCTCTACTATAGGATATTCCTTACTGATCATTTATATTTGACATCTATAATAAATATAAAAGAATATTATATTTCTTAATAATTAGATTAAAGACATAAGTAGGATAAACTTACCTGCATTAATGATGAAAAGCATTTAAAACTATTCATCATCATCTGATAAATTATCATATTGATCATGATTTTCATCTTCATCTTCTAAATCATCATTGTCATCAAAATCTTCTTCCTCTGCATCATCCTCCATATCTTCTTTCTCTACATCTTCCTCATCTATGTCTAAGTTCATATTATTATATCCCTCAACTTCCTCAAAACCATCCTCATTGTCTCTTAAATTTTTGAGTGGATCATCATTCATTGTAGTATCGACATGGGACATTGCATTATCTTGGTAAGCAACCTCCAATGTATATCGATCATCCACTGTATCCCTTTGTTTGGTCTTGATGACAACCCACCATTGTACCTTGTCCCTTATCTTTTTAGCATAAGATAGATAGTATACTTGAATCGCATTTTCTGCAAATATGAAGGAATCAAACCTTGCAAACCTTCAAGTATATCGAATCTCTATAATTCCATATTGTTTATGCACCTTTATGCCATGATTCATCATAATATCAAACCATTCATAATTAAATAGTACCAACCATTTCATTGGATGCCCCGGATATTCTAGTTGCACTATCCCAACCATTTCATTGGATGCCCTGGATATTCTAGTTGCACTATCTCCTTAAGGATACCATAATAATAACTTTCTTCATTCCCTTGGTTAGAATCCTTAACGCACACTCCACTATTAATAGTTTTTTTTCTCACACTCCATTTTTCTGTGTGAAACTTATAATGATTGACAAAGTAAGTAGGCCATGTATGAACCTTTCTCTTAGGATCCTATGCTAAATCATGCAAATATTAATTTTGTACTAAATTATCTCGATTGTGAACCTACACATGATATAACCAAAAAGCATTAATAAGCTCATAATTTAGGTAACATGCATTGGTATAAATACTAAGGGCATTGGCATACTTACATGGATCCAAAACCAGTATGGAAACTCAGATGCAATCTAAGAATCAATGTCAATGGCACTAATATTTGGTGTGGATGCTTGTAAATATTGAACAAAATATCTGACAATTACAATACTATTAGTAATGTAATATTTAATATAATATGAAGTTAATTAATCATCAAGTATTTTCACTTATCCAATATATGGTTGAACCTCATCATAGTTAAGTAATACATGTAAATGCAGAGCAGCTAATTCTCTATCATCCAGATATCAACTTTTACAAGTTTCAGATGGATGGCCAAGTTTATTAAAATTTGTCATAATTGGTGGGATCGTCTCATCTTCACCCCCATCATCATTTCGTCCAACTTTATTTCTTATTGACTGTATATGAGGTTCAAAGTAATATGAACAAAAATGAGAAATCTCTTGGCACAAGTATCCCTCGTATATGGATCCTTCTACACGAGCTTTGTTTTTAACCATCTATTTTAATTTATTAAGAAACCTACAATAATTAAATGAATAGATAAGTGCACAATAATTCTAGTAATATATAAAAATTAAAGCACCATATTAGTTTCATTAAAATAAAATAATTATTACTTACCTCTGAAAAGGGTACATCCACCGATATTGAATGGGACCACCAACTCTTGCTTCATATGGCAAATGAATAGGTACATGCTCCATTGAGTCAAAGAATCCAAGTGAAAAAATCTGCTCTAATTTGCATAGTATGATAATAATATTTTGTTCTATCTATAACAATTTATCCACCCGTAATACTATTGAGCACAAATCCCTAAAAAATTTACTTAACTCAATTATAAGCTTCCATACTTGATCTGGTAGTGCACTAAAGGCAATTGGCAACAAACGCTCCATAAATACATGACAGTCATGACCTTTCATTCCGAATAATTTTTCTTCTTTCAAATTTACACATCTGCACAAATTGGAGGCATATCCATCAGGCATTTTTAACTCTTTTATCCATTTACATACAGCTCTTTTCTGCTCCATGGTTAAGGTGAATTTTGCTTTTGATTTCATCACTTTCCCGTTAGCTAATTCTTGCAACTTTAAAATCCTTTCGCTTACAGTACTCCTTTAAATCCATTCTAGCTTTCACATTGTCTTTGGTTTTGCCTTTAACATCCATGATTGTGTTAAACACATTATCAAAAACTTTTTTTTTCTATATGCATCATATCTAAATTGTGTATGATCAAATTAGTTTTCCAATATGGTAACTTCCAAAATATGCTTTGCTTTATCCAATTATGCCTAACCCCATATCCATCACATCTGCATGGACCCCCTTCAATTATCTTTGGAAGAGAAGAAATAGCTTCCCATACTTCATTCCTAGTCAACCTACGGGGATGTTGGTCTTTCTCGATCCAATTTTATAGAATGCATCCCTATTTCTTCTTAATACATGATCCATAGGCAAAAATTGGCGATGATAATCAAACCAAAAATTTTTACCACCATATTTCAAAGTGAATGCCTTCGATCGCTCCATACAATATGGACATGCCAATTTTCCTGCCGTTCTCCACCCTAACAACATGCCATATGCAGGCAAGTCATTGATGGTCCACATTAATGCAACCCTCATCATAAAATTTTGTTTTCTTGAAATATCATATGTTAGGACAGCTTCTTTTCATAATACTTACAACTAATCTATCAAAGGCTGTAAATACACATCTATCTTACTTTTTGGATTATGTGGACCAGGAATAATCAAAACTAAGAATATATAAGGAGTAGTCATGCATAGTTCTAGAGGAAGATTGTAAGGGGTAATAATTACTAGCCAGTAAGAATATGGTGCTGCTGATTGACCATATGGTGTAAAACCATCAACACAAAAGCCTAATCTGACATTTCGTGGTTCAGCTGCAAAATTAGGATACATTTGATCAAAGTGTTTCCAAGCTTCTCCATCTGATGGGTGACACAACACTCCTAACTCCCGTCTATTCTCATAGTGCCATCTCATGTGTGGAGCAGAACTCATGAAAGCATACAATCTTTTTAACCTAGGAATGAGAGATAAATAATGCATTCTTTTCATTGGAATCTATTTTTGCTGTACATTAACAACATTCTATGTTTTATAACGAGCTGCACCGCAAAATTTGCATTCCTTTTCTTTGTTATTCTTACCATAATACAACATACAACCATTAATGCAACAGTCTATTTTTTGAGTAGTAAGGCCAAGTTTGGATACTAATTTCTTCATTTTGTAAAAATCTTAGGGTATTACATTATAATATAATTTTAAAATTTTAAAATTTAAAGCCCATCTTCATCGTTCATTATCTAAATAGTTATCATTAGAGTATCATTACAAAAGACTGGCTCGATTTAGAAGCCCTAGCTATGTCAATCAATAAAATTTAATTTCGACGATCATGAATGATCATATGATGATCTGATAGATAGAGACCACCAATGGATTTCAAAACTTGCAACGATGATCTCAATGATATTTATAGCGCACTATCAAAATTTTACTTCAATCAGACATCATTATCATTATCAATTTAGCATGAGATGATTTGGACCGTTAAATAAAAAATGATGATCAAAAGGCCAAATGGCATCCAATTATAAGATAATTTTTTAGATAAATAATCTTTATAACTACTTTGATCATTTGTATGGTGGTGATCATAAAATTCAAACTATGCATATATAAATGATTTAAAACTATATGCTTCTTAATACTCATTCTTAAAGTTTTTAGCTAATTATACTTGTACTTTTGTAAGATATATTTAATATCGATGGTTCATATACAGGTGATTTGGATTTTATGATTACCATCGTACAAATAATCATAGTAGCAAAGATCATTTATCTAAAAAATTATCTTATAATCAGATGTCGTTTGGTCTTTTAATCACTCATTTTTTATTTAACGATCTAAATCATACTGTGCTAAATTGACCATGATAATGATATCGAATTAAAGTAAAATTTTAATAATGTACTATAAATATCATCAAGATCATCATTATAAGTTTTAAAATCCATCGATGGTCTCTATCTATCAGATCATCAAATGATCATTTATGATCATTAAAATTAAATTTTATTGATCGACATAGCTAGAGCTACCGGATCGAGCCGATCTTTTACGATGATACTCTAATAATAACTATTTAGATAATAAATGATGAAGATAAATTTTAAATTCTAAAATTATATCATAATCAGTCAAAAAATTTTAAATTATTTTAAATTAGAAAAAAATAATTTTGGCATTTTTTGATCAATTTTTCAATCAAAAATATTATTTTTGATTTTTTAATTAGAAAATAATAATTTTTCAACCAAAAAATTGGTCAAAAAAATTTTAAATTATTTTAAATTTAAAAAAAATAATTTTTGTATTTTTTGATCAATTTTTTGATCAAAAAATTAATCTATTCCAACCAAAAAATTAGCCAAAAATTTTTATATTATTTTAAATTAAAAAATAATTTTGTCATTTTTTAATCTATTTTTTAATCAAAAATTTTCCAACCAATTTTTTGATCAAAAAAATTTAATTATTTGATCAAAAAATTAATCAAAAGATTTTTTAAACTATTTTAAAATAAAAAAATAATTTTGGCATTTTTTGATTGATTTTTTTATCAAAATATTTTGGACTAATTTTTTGATCAAAAAAAATAATTTTTAATCAAAAAATTGGTCAAAAAATTTTTTGAATTATTTTAAATTAGAAAAAAATAATTTTGGCATTTTTTTATCAAAAATTTTTTGATTGATTTTTTGATCAAAAAATACTAATTTTCCAACCAAAAATTGATAAATTTTTTTTTGAATTATATTAAATTGAAAAAAATAATTTTTTTTCATTTTCTGATTAATTTTTTCATCAAAAAATTTTTGACCAATTTTTTGATCAAAAAATACTAATTTTCCAACCAAAAAATTGATCAAAATTTTTTTAAGTTATTTTAAATTAAAAAATTATTTTTTTATAAATTTATTTTTATATTAAAACTTTTTATCATGAAATTAAAATTTTTTGATTGATTTTACAATCGATATTTTTTATCTCTATATTAATTTTTTAATAATCAACCGTAAAATCGATCGTAAAAATTTTCATCATAAAATGGATCGCAAAATCGATCACTAATTTCAACAAAAAAATTTGATCATAAAATTATTATTTTCTTGTAGTGTATAATAGCTATTGTATAAAGTGATTGCTTAAAGTAGTGGATTATATAATCACTGCAAAAATTAGATTTTTTTATAATGGTGTTTAGAACCATTTTATAAAAGTAATACTTTCAGATAATGGCTTGTGAAACTATTGCCTAAAGAGATGGATTTTAGTAACTATATATTTAACCATTGCCTAAATTGATAGTGTGTAGAAACGATTGGTTTAAATATTGGCTAAAGTGATAGTTTTTAGTAATAGTCTTATTTACCATGGTATAAAGTGATGCATTTATGCAACCCATCATGGAATTATTGTATAATGTGATGTTCATTGGTAGCAGAATGTAGAGCCATTGCATAATATATTATTTTTAGATGATGACTTATATAATTCCCTTGCCTTAAGTTATGCTTTGTAGCAACAACCTCATTTTTCATTGTATACAGTGATGTTAATTTAATGGTTTTTGCCTGGTCTAATCAAAAAGAAGGAAGAATTGACTTAACCCACTTAGTCAGATCTCTTAAAAGAAATTTTAAAAAATATTGAGAAATTCAAGAAAATTAGTACCTATTTGGAGATTTTATTCTAATTAATACTTATTTCTATATATATATATATATATGTATGTATGTATGTATGTATGTATGTATGTATGTATGTATGTATGTATGTATGTATGTATATGTGTATATATATATATATATATGTATGTATATATATGTGTATGTATATAGATATATATTGTATATATGTATGTATGTATTGTTGGTGCAAAATCTGGTTGACGTCGGAATTGGTGCTGGAGTCGGAGAGGATGAGGTCGTCGTTGGTGTTCTACAAAAGAAGTCTCATCCGGAGTCGGGGGTAGTAGCTCCAGCAAGATCCTCCGATGATCAAGTCAACTCTTTCAGCCAACAAAAATAGAGTGCTCAGAAAAGAAAGTGGTAGAGTGTCAAGAAGAAGAAGAGAGCTTTTGAAAAAAAAGTGTATCTGAAGGATCTCTTAAATAGATGGAGCCTGTAACAAACTGATAGTGATAGCTACAACCATCTGGTAGTGGACTGTTTGGGGCCACGTGTAATTTATTATGAAGGGTAGTATCTGTTGTTGCGATACGCCAACCTGTTAGGACCTGACAGCTGAAGTTTGGATGGGATAGCTGTAGGCGATGAAGAGTTTTTAGTTATTGTTATACCAGAGGAGCTCAAAGGTTATCGAGATAGATTGTGCGTAGACTGTTGCTTGCTATTTACTGTATCAACAGAGTGCACCGAGATTCTTTTGGGCTACTAGAAGGAGTCTAGATGAAATCTCGTTGGGAGAGAAGCTCGATCGAGCGGGGCCCTTCAGGCAATCGAAAGGAGTTCGACTGTAGGAGAAGTCTGACTAAAGGAGAAGTCCAAGAGGAGTTCGATTATAGGAGAAGTCCGATTGGTGGAGAAGTCTGGAAGGAGTTTGACTGGTGGAGAAGTCTGAAAGAAGTTAGACTATAGGAGAAGTCCGACTGTAGGAGAAGTCCGTAAGGAGTTCGACTAGCAGAGAAAATCAGCCCACCAAGCTGGCCAGGCTAGACTGCCCAGAGGGTCACTCTCACTGTTCAAGTTCATCCGAAGGGGATCCAATGATAGGAGGGTGGCGGAGATTGCTCTAAGACTAGATACTTAGTCGAACTTCGATGGGAGTGGGTTTATTCCCAACAATAGTCTCCCTACTTTCGAGTTCGAAACACAAAGGAAGGAAGTACAGATGCGACTGCCAAAGTTCTTTTTAGCCTCCTGCGTCCATCAGGACGGGATGTCTTAACGTCTACCATGCTAGCATCGAAACTTCATAAACATAAGATGATCCGAAAAGATATTTTTTGAGCCTTCCACCAAAACTCTATCCAAGGTATGGCATAATTAAGAATCTACCCATCGCCACTTCTCTGCCATGATGAGTGGGACACGCAATGCACATGGATCGGCCAAATGAGATATGCAATCATAACTATTTTAGACTTTTCTTAGGTATTAAAGGCCTTCTTCCTCCTCTGAAATCCATCCTGCCTGAGTCTTCTTCCTTCCTTCCCAAGTCCTCGCCTTCCTTCTACCTGAGAGTTCCGGTTCCTTCTCACGTCCTCTCTGCTTCCAGGCACTCTTCTGCTTGATTTTTGTCGTGCACACCATCTTCTCGCCTTTCTCAGTCGACTTAGGTCAGCATTCCAATCCTTCCCAAGTCCTCACCTTCCTTCTGCCTGAGAGTTCCAGTTCCTTCTCGCATCCTATCTGCTTCCAGGCGCTCTTCTGCTTGATTTTTGTCATACTCACCATCTTCTCTCCTTTCTCAATCGACTTAGGTCAGCTTTTCAATCTTTCTCTTTGAGCATTCACACTTCTTAGATTTCTTACTCTTTCAATTTTCTATAGGGGGTCTCTGTATTTTATTTTTCTTAATTTTTGAAAATTTTTCTGGGGATTATTTTGATCCGTATGTCTTCCGAAACCTCTCAATCTTTTGATTCATGGAGCTCGTTCAGGTCGACCTTTTTAGACCCTGCTCCTCTAGCCGAGATTAATCCTAAGAGTATGTCCCATCAATCTTTTATCCCGGATACCATTTCTTCTATCCTTACTCCGAACGACCTCTCCCTGATTAGGATATAGTATGGCATCCCACCAGAGTATGACCTTGAACTCCCTGGGTCAGGCGACCGTGCTAGTTCGCCTCCAGTCGATCGATTTTATTTGTACCTAGAAGCCTTGCGCATCGGGCTTCAACTTCCACTTCCTCCTTTCGTTATCACACTTTTTCACTTTTTGAACATTTCTTTTGCTTCTATCGTATCGAACTTCTTTCAGTTTGTAATTGGCTTTCTTTCTCTTTATCATCTGGCCAAAATTCGACCAACCATCTCACTCTTTCAAAATTTTTATACCTTCAAATGCCATCCTTCCGCAAAGGACTGGTGGTACTTCTTCCTTCAGTTTGGTAAGAAGGGGTTACTGAAAGGTGCTCCTTCTTCCATTCATAACTAGAAGGAGAAGTATTTCTTCGTCTGATGTTCGATCTTAATGCTTGACCTTCCTCTTAGGGGCTTCCTTAGGGAGTCAGTCCATCGAGCCCCTAGTTTAGATGGAGCCAACCTCGAGTCTTCTAACAAGCTCAAGGCATACCGAGCTCCTCTCCTTTCCGACCTTCTGAAAGAGCAGATCTTATTCAATCTTGGCCTGAGTCCTCTTAACCCAATCGATATTAAATGTGTTTATATGCATGTATATAAACATACATATGAACTCTCATGAAGTTTCATATGTACCTTGGCTGACTATAGTTTTTTTTTGTTGCAGAGATGGATACTGATGCTGTGGAGAGGCTGACCAAGGGCCTTTATGCCCAAAAGAAGAAAAAGGGGGCAGCCCCAGGCAAGAGTTCGAAAGGGCAAAGGTTGACAGCTTGAGTTTCGAGGTTTCGGACGTCCCCGCGATTTCTCCTAAAGTCGCTCCAGGTGTCAAGGTCCTTTCAATCATCGAGGGCAGTGTCAGAGGCGTAAGCTCTTAGCCTCCTGCATCTTCGAGCCTCCCTGTAGGAGGATCGTATTAGATATATGTGCCCTAGAAGTCAAAATTGGCTGACACTTGTAATACACTTCTAGGGCAAAATTATAATTTTAACTACAATCAATAAAATGGGTTATTTTCTATCACATATGTGTATTTAGTATCTATGATACATCCTTTGAGTTAATGGTAAAGATAATTCATATTTTTAAGAGTTGAAAATTTAAGACATGAATAATCATTATTAACTCATAAAATGCTCCCGACCATAGGATCATCATGAGGATGGTGATTGATCCGGAAGGTTGGTGTACAATCGCTTCTCTTTAGTAGATGAGTCTTGAGTCTACGGTGTGGAGACATCGGAGCGAGAGTATAGGTACTCGTTAGAGAACGAGGGCACTGAGCGTGACCACCTCGAGTAGTCATTAGGAAGTCTACCTTCTCGTCAATGACTGACTCGATGCTGCAGTGGTGTGTCTGGTTCTTTGACCTGAGGTGCATCGGTAGTTCACCTTGAGGGTGTTATAGTTTGACTACACCATAACTCGGTCTCCTAGCCATACGGAAATCCTGAGGTGTATGTTGGCTATAGCATGTTCATTGTAGGAACTGGATTGCATCAAGATGGAATCTATCTACCTCGGTGGTAGAGGAGCAGCCCTATGATGATCATGAGAATCAAGTCCAGAAGCCCATGGCCATGGCAGAGTGAAATAATAGAAAGAGTTTCTATTTAGATTTTCACATCGGACTTGAATCGAATGATTACATCATATGACAGAAACTAAGATTTGACGAGTTCACCTTAACCCTAATCTGATCGGGGCTCAAGATAGAAGAACTTAATCACACAGGTAGCTGCACCAAGAGGTTCGCATTCAGCTCTGATGGGTTGCCACCATATACTGCTAGGTGTCACTGGTGGATTTTGGGAGCAATTAGAATGATTTAGATGATCGATCATTCTAGCTGTTCGAATCAGAAGAGTTCTGATCCATCGAAAGGAGTTTCGATGATGTCGATGATAGAGATCATGACATATCCCATTACCATACAGAACTGAACCTAACTGGATCACACAAACAAGGGTTTGAATCTGGTGATCATCAATTGAACTGATCCAGTTCAATTGATCTGAATGAGATTCAATTAGGTTCAAGAAAATCGTGCTAGCACTCGATTGAACCTAACGTTCTTCTTTTACTATCATAAATAGTTGTCCTGACTGAGCCAAAGGAGTTTGTGCTCGATCAGAGGCCTTCACTTGGTCTGACTGGAGCTTGTCCAGATCAAAAAAGGATTGTCTTATTTTGTAAGATAATACCTACCATTTTTGGTCACCTGCCATTTCTCATCCTTTGACTTTGGTCAAAAGTTGACCTTTGACTGGTCAAATATTGACCATTGACACTTTGACTTCTGTCCACATGTCATGCACCTATTGGAGAGCTGGTGGGGGCTTGTCCCCTTGCCAGAAACTAGCAAGGAGGAGGGCGCATGCCAAGGGTGGCGTGCGCCCAAGCTTGAGGCGCCCAGGAGTCCCTATTGGATAGGGACTCCATCTCCTTATTGGATTCCGATTAGACTCCTCCTAAGAATCAACTTTGACTGATCTTAGGCGCCATCTAAGGATGAATCCAAGGGACTCTATTCCCACCAATCAGATTTAGATCTGATTTCACAAAGGATTGTGATTGGTTGGGATGAAGAGGAGTTGGATCACGCATAGTCTATAAATAAGACCCTGCACCCAACTCAAGGAGTAACTTATAAAATAATTCTCTACGCCCCAAGGCTGCCTCTCTCTTCCTCCTCCTTGCCAAGTTCATCTTCTCCCTCTCCTCTCCATGTCCAAAGAAGTTTGGAATCTTAGTTGGTGCAATCTAGATGAGAAAAAGGCGACAGAAAGCTAGAAGGCTGCGCTGCTGCAAAGGACAACTGCTGATCTTCGAAAGCTATTTTGAAGATCCTCCAAATCAGATTCAGATCTAATTTTTGGAGATGTGATAGAGAAGAAGAGGATCTCCAGATCCAACCTGAGTGGATACCGGTAGAGGCCAGGCACTTGCATGGCTAGATCCAGAACCTTCCGCTGCTTACAGGATCATCAACGGGTAATAGGATTACCCTACATCAAGATAAATTAAATTTAATTTAATTTATCTATATTTTATTTTAATTATTAAAATAATAAAAATTAGATCTAAAATATCTCAGATCTGATTTAGATCAAAGAAAAAATTTTTGAAATATATCTCTTGATCCGATCAGATCTGAACGAACCTGATCCGGAAAATCAGGATTTTCCTTCAACTGATATCAGAGCCAAGGTTCTAAAGTATTTAGATCTAATTTTAAATTTATTTTAATTAAAAAATAAGTAATTTTAGATGTCACATGAGATGTGATCAGATCTGAAAATCAGAAAAAATTAAAATTAAATGATTTGGATCTAAGATTAGAAAATATGCATGACTAGTTCTAAAATAGAATAGTTCTATAGAATAGTCTTGCATGTTTTAATTTAATTTGAATTAAATCATATTTTAGATCTATTTATTTACTTATTTTTTGATATTATAATTATTATAATAACATCTAAAAAATAGTAAATAAAAATTATTTAATTTTAAACATCATATGAGATATGATTGATGCATGTCTAGACTAGTTGTAGAATAGTTCTACATAGTTGTCTAGATTAGAGTTTATTTTGATTAAGATCAATTTAAATCTAATTTTTTAGATTATTATGAGATAATTTAGATCTGAAAAATATGCATGATTCGATACATGAGATGTATGCAAAATATGCCATGATTAGATCTAATTTGTATATGAGATATATGATATAGATCTAAAACTATTTTGTAGTATTACATGTTCCTGATTAAGGCGTTCCTCTTGGCCGTCCGATCATAAGAATGAAGAAGGGTTTAAAGGCCCTCTCTTCCCATCCGATGGGGTGTTCTTATGATGTGTAGGGGTGCTGCGTGTTCGTCCTTAATCAGAAATCCAAAACTTACTTTCTGCAAAACCCTAGATCCTGAAACCCTAGGATTTATTGTGCATATTTTATTTATGAACCCTACTTAATTAAGAATTAAGATTATGAAATATTAATTAGGTCTAAAATTGAAGAATTTTAGATCTAAGACATATTCATAATACTGGGTTCGGGCTTGGGTAGCTCAATTAGGTCTAAGCGGTTGATCAAACCGAATCAAGAGTTGGTTAGATGGGATCAACAATGCTTAAATTGACCAGCCTAATAGGATTAAGTCTGGGTCAAGATCGAGTCACGATCAAGCAAGACCTAATTAGGCTCAGAGGTTAGAGTCTGGATTGTAGGCTAACCCAATTGGTTCTGGCTCAATAATTTGGTGTCTAAGGTAAGTTTGGCACATACGACCGACTGATTTTTAATTGGAAGCTACTCGACCTGAATGCGTTCTTGTACGAGTTAATGGCATATTCCCTTCCACCGGTCTCACTTACCTGGCCATATCTGTTGACACAGTTCTGATCTTGAGGTGGTCAATAATCCGAGCTAACCCATGCCACTAGGTTAGTCATAATTGTTATGACTATGACAAGTCTAGTTTAATGAGACCTGAATCAATTCTTCCTAAGAAAAGATTAAGTCTGAGGTCTTCCACCATTGTAGATGTGCGGGCCCTTCCCGGGGTTGATTGTTCTCGGCTGGATACAGTGGCTCAGTTGCACCGAAAAGATGCAACCATGTCTATTAGGCATTGGATGCTATGGGCTGGAGGATGAGTTGGGCTCAATATTTTGGATACGGTGAGAGACTCAATTAGGAATCCAGTCTATGCAAATGGTGGGTCTGACTTAACTAAGGAGTGGATCAATATTTTGGATACGGTGAGATTCATGAATTAGAGACCAAGTTTGGGTGCACCATGATTAGAGAATCATTGAACAAGAGTTGTTCACTCATTGGCTAACCCATCACCAATAACTGTTAGGTGAGGTGATGAGTCAGTTGGTGAGACCGCACCACCCACTAGAAATCATTAATCATGGAGATTTTCGCATCTCTACAGAGGGAGTGTAGGGATCCAAGAAAATAGTGGGAGCTAATTTATTTAAAAATAAAATTTCTAAATAAATTGGTCAAGTCATAATTACAGTATCTAACTAGAATCTTTGACTCTCTATAGGAAAAATGTCTGCGTCCAACCCATTAGCACGTATCCTGGACACACATAGACTGACCGGACCTAATTATAAAGATTGGCTCAGGAACTACAAAATTATTTTGGGTTTTGAGAAGTTAACCCATGTATTGGACCAGGACCCTCCCACCTTACCAGTCCATCCATCCACTGAACAGAGAGCGTCTCTGAAAAAATGGATAGACGAAGATAATAAGGCCAGATATTACATGTTGGGCTCGATGTCTGATGAGCTCCAGCACCAACATGAAGATATCGGGACTGCTCGCCAAATGTTGGCTCACCTAGCAAGGAGATGTTTGGTGAACAGAGTCGCGCAGCCAAGTATCAAGTCACGAAATGACTTTTTAAGGCTAAGATGCGTGATGGGCAGTCAGTCCAAGATCACTGTCTGATGATGATCAAGGACATGAAAGAGCTTGAGAAGCTCGGTGTGAAGTTAGACTTGGATCTGCAGAACGATATTATTCTGCAATCCTTGACTGATGCATATGGGCAATTCATCATGAATTACCACATGCATAAACTTCAAAATTCCTTGGCCGAATTAATGAATATGCTGGTCACCGCTGAGCTTTCTATGAAAGATTCTAAAGGCTCAGTTCTTGCTATGGAACGGACTTCTTCCAAAAGAAAGTCTTATGGAAAGAAAAAGAAGTCTGTGAAAAAGCAAAAGGTGGAAGGAGGAAAGAAGAAGAAGGCAGAGCCGAAGAAGAAAGGCCGATGTCAAAGGAAAGTGTTTTCCATTGCAACAGCGACGGCCATTGGAAGCGGAACTGCCCTACTTACCTGGCCACCCTGAAGAACAAGAAGGAAGGTCCTTCTGGAGGTATGCTCGTTATTGAGTCTAACCTTACGGTTTTCTTCTGCATCCAGTTGGGTGCTTGACTCTGGTTCTAGTGCTCATCTGTGCACTTCCATGCAGGGTCTTGAGGATAGCAGGAGGCTTGAGGGATGGAGACATGATCCTACGCATCGGTAATGGAGCAAGAGTTGCTGCAGTAGCCGTGGGAAACATACCCTCTTCGATTACCATCTGGTTTAGACTTAGTTTTGAAAGACTGTTATTATGTGCCTGCAGCTAGCAGGAAATTTGATTTCTGTTTCATGCTTAGCACTAAGAAGGCTATGTGATTACCTTCTTTAAGGACCATTGTAACATTCTTTATGAAAGAAATAAAATTGCAAATGGTTTTCCTTATTAATGGTCTTTATCAGCTACATATTGATGTACCTGTTCTAACTATCGAGCAAAACGTGAATGCCAAACGACCTAGGGATAGTCCAAACGATAGATATCTATGGCACCTGAAGATTAGGTCATATAGCAGAAGATAGGATCAACAAATTGGAGAAAAATGGGCTATTGAGTCCATTGACTTTCGAGTCATATCCAACTTGTGAATCTTGTCTTCAAGGCAAAATGACTAAACTCCCTTTTGTTGGACATGGGGAAAGGGCCACAGATCTCCTTGCCCTAGTACATACTGATGTGTGCGGCCCATTTGATGTGCCGGCTAGAGGCAATTTTGTCTACTTCATTACCTTTACCGATGATCTGTCTAGGTATGGGTATGTGTATCTTATGAGACACAAGTCTGAAGCTTTTGAAAAGTTCAAAGAATTCAGACATGAAGTAGAAAAATAAACTGGAAAAATTAAGGTTCTTCGATCAGATCGAGGAGGTGAATACCTTAGCCGAAAATTCCTAGACTATCTCAAGAAAAATGGCATAGTCTCTCAATGGACTCCACCAGGAACACCTCAACTCAACGGGGTTTCAGAATGGAGAAATCGGACTCTATTGGATATGGTTCGATCCATGATGAGCTTCACAGACCTTCCCTGATTTTCTTTGGGGACACTCATTATTAACTTCAATTTATCTACTGAATAGGGTTTCCCTCTAAAACCGTTCCTACCACACCGTATGAGATATGGCACGGTAAGAAACCAAGTCTGAGTCATCTCAGAATTTGGGTTTGTCCGGCTCATGTCAAAAGACAACAAGCGGACAAGTTAGAGTTTAGGTCCTTCAGAGCTCGATTCATAGGATATCCTAAAGAGTCATTAGGATACTATTTCTACATTCCAGAAGACCACAATGTGATTGTGAGTCGACATGCCATCTTTCTTGAAAAATAGTTTATTCAAGATAGCGGCATTGGAAAGCAGATTAAGCTTGATGAGAAAGTCTCACAAGTACAACGAGCTAAGGACCAATTGGAACCAAATCAGGTTGAGCCAATAAGAACACTACCTCCTCCACCTCGTAGATCGGAAAGAGTTTTCCGTCCCCTGAAAGATACTTAGGTATTATTTCAGAGGAAGTAGAGAAAATGTTCCTCGTAGGTAATGGTGCTCATGGTGATGATCCCAAAACCTACAACGAGGCGATATCAGATATCGACTCCGAGAAATGGCTAGAGGCAATGCAGTCAGAAATTGACTCGATGCACTCAAACCAAGTCTGGACCTTGGTAGATCCACCAGAAGGTATAGTACCTATTGGGTGTAAATGGATCTTCAAGAGAAAGATTGGTGCAGATGGGAATGTGGAGACATTCAAGGCTAGACTAGTGGCAAAAGGTTATAGTCAACGCGAAGGCATTGACTATCAGGATACCTTTTTTCCAGTGGCTATGCTAAAATCCATCCGCACATTGCTTGCCGTTGCAGCCTATTTCGATTATGAAATATGGCAAATGGACGTGAAAACGGCATTCTTAAATGATATCTTGAGGAAGATATCTATATGGAACAGCCGCTAGGTTTCACATCCAGTGATACTGATCACAAGGTTTGCAAGCTGCAAAGGTCCATATATACTGGTATCAGAGCCAAGTTCGTAAAGTAGTTTAATCTAGATTTATAAATTTATTTTAATCAAAAAAATAATGAATTTAGATTCACATAGATGTGATAGATCTGAAAATCAAAAAAGTTTAAAATTAAATGATTTGATCTAAGATTAGAAATATCATGATTTAGGTTTCTAAATAGAATAGTTCTATAGAATAATTCTTGCATATTTTTTAATTTAATTTAGATTAAATATATTTAAATCTCCATTTATTTACTATTTATTTTTTTATATTATAATTGGTTATAATAATATCTAAAAAAATTAGTTTAAAAATTAAAAAAAATTATTTAATTTTTAATCTCATATGAGATATGATTTGATGCATGTCTTAGACTAGATTGTAGAAATAGTTCTACATATTTCTAGATTTAGAGTTTATATTTGATATAGATCAATTTAAATCTAATTTTTAGATTATTATGAGATAATTTAAATCTAAAAATATGCATGATTCGATACATAGTGTCTATGCAAAAATGCCATGTTAGATCTAGATTTGTAAATATGAGATATTTGATATAGACTAAACTATTTTGTAGTATTATGCATGTTCCTGATTAAGGCATTCCTCTTGGCCATCCGATCATAAGGAATGAAGAAGGTTAAAGGCCTCTCCTCTTCCATCTCGCTGGGTGTTCTTAATGTAGTAGGTGCGTGCGCGTGTTCAGTCCCTAATCAGAAATCAAAATTACTTTCTGCAAACCCTAATCCTGAAAATTCTAGAATTATTGTGCCATATTTTTTTACATGAATTCTCCAAAAGAAGATTTAATTAAAAATAATAGTCGAAATAATCAAAGATTAATTAGGATTCTTAGATAACATATCAATAATACTGATTCGAGCTTGGATAGCTCAAATTAGGTCTAGCGGTTTGATCAAACCGAATCAGAGTTGGTTAGATGGGAAATAAAATGCCTTAAATTGACCAGCTAATAGGATTAAGTCTGGTGTCAAGATCGAGTCAGCATCAAAGCAAGGGACCTAATTAGGCTCAGAGAAGTTGAGTCTGGATTGTAGGCTAACCAATTGTTTGACTTTTCCAATACCAAATTTTGGTGTTTCCAAGGTTAAGTTTGGCACATACGACCGACTGATTTTTAATTGGAAGCTACTCAACCTGAATGCTTCTTGTACGAGTAAAATGGCATATCCTTCCCAATCTCAACTTACCTGGCGATATCGGTTGACTCAGTTCGATTTGAGTATTGATCAATAATTGAGCTAACCCATGCCATAGGTTAGTCATAATTGTTATGACTGATAAGATCTAGTTTAAATGAGATCTGAGATCAATTCTCCTAGAAAAGATTAAGTCTTGAAGCATCTTCCCTCATTGTAGAGTGCGGGCCCTTTCCGGGTTGATTGTTCGACTATGGATACAGTGGCTTCAGTTGCACCGAGAAGATAGCACCATGTCTTTAGGCATTGATGCTATGGGCGGAGGTTGAGTTGGCTCAAATATTCTGTAGATATGGTGAGAGACTCAATTAAAGGACCAGTCTTGCAAAACTGATGGTCTGACTTAACTAAGGAGTGTGGATCAATATTCTGGAATATGGTGAGATTCATTGAATTAAAGTAGACCAAGTGGGTGCACCATATGATTAGATAATTCATTGAACAAGAGTTGTACTTCACTCTTGGCTAAACCATCACAATAACTTTAGGTGAGTGATGGAGTCAGTTGGTGAGACCGCACACCCACTAGGAAATCATTAGTCAGAAGATTTTCTGCATCTCTCGGAGAGTGTAGGGGATCCAAGAAAATAGGTGGAGCCAATTTATTTAAAAATAAAATTCTAAATAAATTGGATCAAGTCATAATTACATATCTACTGAATTCCTTTGACTCTCTACAGGAAAATTCTTGCTCCAACTCATTAGCAGATATCTGATCACACATAGACTGACCGGATCCCATTATAAAGATTGGCTCAGGACTACAAAAAATATTTTGTGTTCTGAGGAAGTTAACCATGTATCTGGATAGGACCCTCCCACGCTTACCAGGTCAGGTCCATCTATGAAAGAGAGCATCTCTATGGAAAATGGATTAGACGAGAAGATAATAAGGCCAGGATATTACATATTGGGCTCGAGTCTGATAAAGCTCTAGCTGCAACATGAGATATCGGACTGCTCGCCAAATATTGGCTCACCTGCAGGAGGATATTTGTGTGTAACAGGGTCGTGCAGCCAAATATCCAATTTCATTTCTATCACATATGTGTATAGTATCTAATACATTTTGAGTTAATGGTAATAATAATTCATATTTTCAAGATTGAAAATTTAAGACATGAATAATCATTATTAACTCATAAAATGCTCCCGACCATAGGATCATCACGAGGATGGTGATTGATCCGAAAGGTTGGTGTACAATCGCTTCTCTTTAGTAGATGAGTCTTGAGTCTACGGTGTGGAGACATTGGAGTGAGAGTACAGGTACTCGTTAGAGAACGAGGGCACTGAGCGTGACCACCTCGAGTAGTCATTAGAAAGTCTACCTTCTCATCAATGACTGACTCGATGCTATAGTGGTGTATCTGGTTCTTTGATCTTAGGTGCATCGACAGTTCACCTTGAGGATGTTATAGTTTGACTACATCATAACTCGATCTCCTAGCCATATGGAATCCTGAGGTGTATGTTGGCTATAGCATGTTCATTGTAGAAATTGAATTGCATCAAGATGGAATCTATCTACCTCGGTGGTAGAGGAGCAGCCCTATGATGATCATGAGAATCAAGTTCAGAAGCCCATGGCCATGGTAGAGTAAAATAATAGAAAGAGTTTCTATTTAGATTTTTACATCAAACTTGAATCGAATGATTACATCATTGATCGAAACTAGGGTTTGACGAGTTCACCTTAACCCTAATTTGATCGGAGCTCAAGATAGAAGAACTTAATCACACAGGTAGCTGCACCAAGAGGTTCGCATTCAGCTCTGATGGATTGCCACCATATACTGCTAGGTGTCACTAGTGGATTTTGGGATCAATTAGAATGATTTAGATGATCGATCATTCTAGCTATTCGAATCAGAAGAGTTCTGATCCATCGAAAGGAGTTTCGATGATGTCGATGATAGAGATCATGACATATCCCATTACCATATAGAACTGAACCTAACTAGGTCACACAAACAAGGGTCTGAATCTGGTGATCATCAATTGAACTAATCCAGTTCAATTGATCTGAATGAGATTCAATTAGGTTCAAGAAAATCATGCTAACACTCGATTGAACCTAACATTCTTCTTTTACTATCATAAATAGTTGTCCTGACTGAGCCAAAGGAGTTTGTGCTCAATCAGAGGCCTTCACTTGGTCTGACTAGAGCCTGTCCGGGTCAGAAAAGGGTTGTCTTATTTTATAAGACAATACGTACCATTTTTGGTCATCTGCCATTTCTCATCCTTTGACTTTCATCAAAAGTTGACCTTTGACTGATCAAATATTGACCATTGATACTTTGACTTCTATCCACGTGTAACGCACCTATTGAAAAGCTGGTGGGGGCTTGTCCCCCTGTCAGAAACTGGCAAGGAGGAGGACGCACGCCAAAGGTGGCGTGTGCCCAAAGCTTGAGGCGCCCAGGAGTCCCTGTTGGACAAGGACTCCATCTCCTTATTCGATTCCGATTAGACTCCTCCTAAGAATCAACTTTGATTGATCTTAGGCGCCATCTAAGGATCAATCCAAGGGACTTTATTTTCACCAATCAGATTTAGATCTGATTTCATAAAGAATTGTAATTGGTTGGGATGAAGAGGAGTTGGATCATGCATAGTCTATAAATAAGACCCTACGCCCAACTCAAGGAGTAACTTATAAACCAATTCTCTACGTCCCAAGGCTACCTCTCTCTTCCTCCTCCATGCCAATTTCATCTTCTCCCTCTCCTCTCCACACCCAAAGAAGTTTGGGATCTCAGTTGGTGCAATCTAGGCGAGAGAAAGGCGACAGAAAGCTAGAAGGCTGCGCTGCTGAAAAGGACAACTGCTGATCTTCGAAAGCTATTTTGAAGATCCTCCAAATTAGATTTAGATTTAATTTTTGGAGACGTGATAGAGAAGAAGAGGATCTCCAAATCCTATCTGAGTGAATACCGGTAGAGACCAGGCACTTGCGTGGCCAGATTCAGAACCTTCCGCTGCTTACAGGATCATCAATGGGTAATAGGATTACCCTACATCAAGATAAATTAAATCTGATTTAATTTATCTATATTTTATTTTAATTATTAGAATAATAAAAATTAGATTTGAAACATCTCATATCTAATTTGGATCAAAGAAAAAAAAATTTAAAATATATCTCTTGATCTGATCAGATCTGAACGAACCTAGTTTGGGAAATTAGGATTTTCCTTCAGACCGGTGTCGGAACCCCCCACTGAGAGGAAAAGAGGGGATGGAGATGATAAGAAGAAGAACAAGGCTACTGTCATGAAGGTGGTCCGTAAGGCTCGTCCGGGTGGATCAAGCAACAGCGGCGGCAACAATCTGGGGGTGGACCTCTTCGACAACCCAAACATCATCCGAGATCTGATCAATAAGTTTGTCCTACCTGGAGAGGTGGACCACCTAGCCGACCTCGATCGGATGAGTTCATCTAGGAGTTTCTCAAAACTTTTCTTAAGGTATTCATCTTACCGCATTTCTTTTTTATTTTTTCCCTTCTTTTCTTTATCTTAATGTGACTTGTCCATGGAAGTCAAGCCACCACATATTGGCCCACCTAAAGAGGATAAATCATCAGGAGATGAAAGTGCTGAAGGTTCAAGGGACCTTCGAGCTGAGATCGATTGCCTTCAGGGAAAGGTCGTCGAGATTGAGCGCCTCGCGGAGGAGAAGGCAGCAAAAAATGAGAGTCTCCGAGGAGTGCTTCGAAAGGAGGAGCTCGTCTCGACCGGGCTCAAGGCCGTACTGGCCCTAGAGGAGGAGAAAAAGAAGGAGGCTAAGATCAAGATCGCCGAGCTGGAAGTCACAATGTCGAAGTTTGTTTTCAAGGCAGCAGCCCGAGCCATGGAGGAGTTCAAAGCCTCCTCCAAAATTAAGAACTTAAATATCGCATTCGACCAGGAGGCATTCATAAAGGGCTTCAAACTCTGTGAAGGCAGGATGGTTTGGAGGTTTCTTGAGCTTAATCTTAGCTTCCTAGAAGAGGAGCTCAATGAAAAAGTGGGGCCATTCGGTGCTGCAACTGACCCCTCCCCCATCAAAGTGGTCTTCGAATCCTTCAAGCCTGCCATCGAGGTGCCCGAGCCCATGCAGGAGCCCGAGGATGTCTCCGAAGTGCCGGTCGAACCCATTCCTGAGCCCGTGGCTACCCCTGGAGTGCCGAGCTCCTCTGCTGCTTTTCCTTCGGAGGTCGGGGGTCTTTAGTAATTATATTTTCTTTTTTGCTTTATCCCTTACTCGAAAATATTTTAATCAATGAAAGTAGAACTTTTAATCAATAGCTTAGAGTGCTTTTCGTGCATTGGATGCAATCCCCCATTGATGCCTAGCCACTACCTCAAGAAATTTCTTTAAAATTGATAGTTAGAAATTTGAAGAAGAAAGTTCACCATTTGAGAAAGAAATTAAAAAAGGCTGAAGATAAACTTCAAAAATCTAGAAAGAATATGTCGGAGGAGACAATTGAGGTTACCCGCCTTCGTAAGCTGCATATGAATGACTTTGCGACCTTCGCCATCAAGAAGGGAAGCTTCGAGAGGGAGTTAGCAGAGCTCAAGAAAAGTGCCAGTGATAAGTCTTGGGCATTGACGACGAAGGTCGACTCCCTTGAAGTCGAACTTCAAGCAGCAGAGGAAAAGATTCAACTATTGGAGGGGAGTTTGCTATGGTCTTCTAATAAAGCACGATATGAGTGGGATTGGTCGAAGAAGTTCTTTGCACTTCAGAAGCAATTACATGACATTGAGCTCACTTATGATGCCTATCGGCTAGGTTGGAGCAAGAGGATATCCATGCTTGAGCAAAAGCTTCGTGCTGCTAATAGCGAGGTGACCCAACTCCAAAAATAACTCGATGACAATCATCAATCCAACACGAGCAGGGGATCAAAGTAGGTTGCCTCCTTGACGAGGACTCTGGACGAGCTTTCGAAAGCGATTGGGAGGGAGAAGGTCGAGATTTAATGGCTGAAGATTCAGCTATCGTGCGAGCAACAAGCCGTTAAAGATGCTGAGGCTGAGTCCGAAGTCCTAAGAAAGTAGCGGCGAGTTCTTGAAGGTAAATTCAAACACATTAACAGAATGTATATAGATGGTTTATACCGAAAGAGAGAGCTCGAGGAGGAGATCCTTAGATTAAAGCAAGCCCTGGTGATAGCTGGGGTCGACAGCCCAAAATCTAAGGAGTTTGATTCATCTTAGAACTTCGATCTTTTTCTCCTTTTATTCCTTTTCATGTAATCGATCTTGCTGACTACTATCTTGCTTGTAATGAACTTGTATTCTCACGTGATCGGTCTTGCCAACCTTTATCTTATTTGTAATGAACTTGTATTCTCACGTGATCGATCTTGCCGATCTTTATCTTGCTTATAATGAATTTAATATTTGTAATAAAATGGTATTCTTTTTGCTATTATCTTATACAAATTTGATGCTGGTTAATGGCTCCGCTTTCTTCACCTCATTTTTTTTTGCTTTGCCTTCTAATGAGATGCTCGTTGTGGATGCCAAGCTAGGATCCCTTACGCGAACTTGGGTGGGGCTCCCCTATTCGTATTTCTCATAGCCATAGGGGGATATGATAAGGGTCACCGATATGGCTTTTTTCTTTCCTTCATTTTAGATTAATGAGGCCTTAGCCTCCCTCATGTTAGGATGAGGTTCTCTTCTATTCCTTGCATGATCGTAGGGGTATGTTAGGACCGTTGACAGGATCTCTCTCCTCATCTTATCTTGGGTTAATGAGGCCTGCTGCTTTGCTCTCATTAGGATGAGGTTCTTCTTCTATTTCTAACATGACTGTAGGGGTACATTAGAGTCGCTGGAGAAGCCTCTATCCTCATCTCATCTAAGATTAACGAGATTTTCACTTTACTCATATTAGGACGAGGTTCTCCTCATGTTCCTAACAGGACTATAGGGGTACATTAGGGCCATTGGAAGGGCCTCTTTTCTCATCTCATCTTAGATTAACGAGGCCTTCGACTTTGCTCACATTATGATGAGATTCTCATTCCATTCCTAACATGGCTGTAGGGACACATTAGGGCCATTGCAAGGGCCTCTTCCCTCTTCGTCTTAGATTTAATGAGAATTTGGTTTTGATCACATTAGGATGAGGTTCTCCTTCTATTCCTAACGTGGCTGTAGGAGCACATTAGGGCCGTTGGAAGGGCTACTTTTTCTATCTCATCTTAGATTAATGAGGTCTTCACTTTTCTCATGTTAGGATGAGGAATCTCCTTCTATCCTAATCGAACTGTAGGGCCACATTAGGGCCGCTGGAAGGACCTCTCCCCTCATCTCCTTAGATTAACAAGGCCTTCAGCTTTGCTCACGTTAGGATGAGGTTCTCCTCCTGTTCCTAGCATGACTATAAGGGCACATTAAGGCCGTTGGAAGGATCTCTTCCCTCATCTAATCTTAAATTAATGAGGCCTTCGACTTTACTCATGTTAGAATGAGGTTCTCCTCCTATTCCTAACATGGCTGTAGGAGCACATTAGGACCGTTGGAAGGATCTGTCCCCTCATCTCATCTTAGATTAATGAGGCCTTCGACTTCGCTCATAATAGGATGAGGTTCTCCTCCTATTTCTAATGTGGCTGTCTTCGTTGCATGGTTAAGTCTGAAAAGTCATTTTCCATCATTATAGATTTACAACAAGGATTGAGGAGTTAAAGTAGAGGGATTTTGTTACGATCAAGTCATCGATAATACATCTATAGGTTTTTTGAGTTCCACGGTCAGAATATATCGATTCCTCCGAGCTCCTTCAGGTAATAAGTCCTGGGTTGGACAACTTCCTTGACCTCGTAGGATCTTTTCCAATTTATGGCAAGCTTCCCCTGATTTTGAGACTGAAAAATGGCTGCTCGTCGAACCACTAAGTCATCTACTTTGAATACTTTATCTTTGACTTTGGAGTTATAGTATCGAATCATCCTTCGCTTGTACGTAGCCATCCGAACTTGGACCTCCTCTTGTCGAAGTCCTCTAGAGATAGTATTGATGATGCCAAGGAATGGTCGATCTCTTGGTTGCTCCTCCCTCCTCGACAGCTCTGGTTGCGGCAGCATTCTTGGCCGATCTTCTCCTACCTCTGGTCGGCATCTTAGAAATCGGTCCAACTAGCCCCGTATGATGAGCTCCTTGATCTCGTCTTGAAGTTGAATACATTCTTCAGTATTGTGATTGTGATCATGATGGTAAAGACAGTATTTATTTGGATTGTGCTTGCCTGGGTGAGTGTACATCCTCTCCGGCCTCAGTAGCTGCTCCTTGATCTCCATCAGTAGTTGAGTTTTTGCAGTATTGACGAGGGCATAATTGTGAAACCTTTTGGGGGGAGAACCTCTTCGCGCCATTCTATTAGGGCTTCTTTGATGACAAGCTCGAGGGAGAGTTCGGGCTCACCTATGCTCTGGAGGAGTCCACGAGTGCGGTCGAACTTCATTTGGTTTTTCTTCAACTACGGGCTTGCTAGATTTGCCTACCTATCATTCTCTCATGGCTTTCTCATCCTTTAGTTTGAAGGCATTCTCAGCTCGGGCATAACTTTCAGCTCGAGCTAATAAATCAGCAAAATTTTTGGGATACTTCTTCTCCAGGAAGAACAGCAAATCATTCTTCTGAAGGTCGCCCTTAAGAGCGGCCATAGCAATCGACTGATCCAGATTTTGGACCTTCAGTGCAGCGGCATTGAAGCAATTGACATAAGCTTGGATGGTCTCCCCAACCTGCTGCTTGATGTTAATGAGGGAGTCTGAGCCTCATCTTAGACGTCAGTTGCTGACAAAGAAAACTACAAACTGATGGCTCATTTGATCGAAGAAGAAGATCATACCCAACTTCAGCATCGAATTTCAGTTTCTTACTGTTTCCTTCAAAGTAAAAGAAAAAGTTCGACATAGAATGGCATCCGGTGTGTCATGGAGCAGCATCATAGTTTGGAAGACCTCCAAATGATCAACCAGATCAGTGGTTCCATCGTAGCTCTTGAACTGAAGGAGCTTAAAGTTCGGTGGGATAGATTCCTACATGATTTTTTGAAAGAAAGGAGGGTTAGTATAGATGTTATCGTGGTTACCTGAGGCAGCATGGCAGAGCTCCTCAATCCATCGATCCATTTCTCGAAGTTTTTGATCGAGTGCTTGATCTCGATCGTGGGTGTCGAAGGATTTTTGACCATAGATGGGGAAGATCTCTTCTGAAGAAGAGTCATGATTAGAACAAAGGCTTTTCGCTCTCTATTTTTTCTTCCTAGAGATGATAGATCTGCTGACCCTGGTATGCCTCCTTGGGACCGATTCTTGACATCCCGATGGAAGGTTCGTTGGCCGAACTGCCATCGGAGGCTGTTGCATGGCCTACACCATCTCAGTGAGGCCCCGAACCTACTGCATCAATAGTTTGAACTACTCTAGATCCACTATTATTGCTGGCAGAGGAGGTTGCGGTGTCGGTGAAGCAAGCAAATTTGGCTCAGATCTAGTGGCAGAGGTGGTGGATCTTCAAGT
>QRFJ01000535.1:480942-563442 GCA_006176705.1 Cocos nucifera | reverse complement strand
AAGGTCTACCAGTTTGTGACTAAAGAAAGAAATTCAGGGTGAAGAGTACTCGTGAATGCTGAAGCACTTGTGCTGTATACAAAAGTTGCAAGGTAGAGTATCTTGAGGGACTAGAATCTCTAAAAAAGCAAAATTGGATATGTAGACTGAGGTACGAGGGTATATCTTTAATGCAGAAAAAGATGTAGCATCCAGATTTTAAAGTACAGACAGAGGTGAAGACTTGGAGAGTCGAGGAACTCAGGTGCACAAAGATATGGAAAACATTGGAAAGAGCCATCTCTTGTGTGGGCGATTATGGAGCTAAAGCACTTGAATAGCAAGAAATAAAATAATTAAACTCAACGGAACTATTCTCAGGATGAAGACATTGGAAAGCTGAGGTACTAGAGGCAGATATTTGGCCTAAAGGTGCTTACTCGTTGTAGAGACATGCGATGTCAGGTTGCTGAAGATGAAGTACATGGGTTGTTCAATGTTGGCCAGGTTGGCTATGAAGTAAATCAAATCGATCATGCTGTGAGGCACAATAAGCTCAGATGTCTGATGCAAGAGGGTGTTGAGGTACTAAAGTCATAAGAGTGAAATAGGCCAGTAGGATAGCCTTGCATTGGTACTACAGACTCGGAGTGAAGACATAGAGGCAGTCAGAATAGGTTGAGGATTACAGAGGATAGCATAAGCAATTGGTTCTATAGAAGCAGATTGGTGGAGCTTGGAGTGAAGATTGTTATGTTGAGGTACTTGAGCAAAATGGGAAGTGACCTTGATTGAATATCAGGGTCCCACTTGGTAGCATATATGGTTTGCATTGGTATGGGACAACGCAGATTTATGGAGGCAACTTGTTAATACTTGGCATCCATGTGGTGTGGTAGAGTCTGAAGGCATGGTGCTACAGAGAAGGCGGAAATACCATAAGGCCGCAAGGTGGGTATAAAGCAAGGGCAGGCATTTGGAGGTGAGTTGCCAGAGGGGACTCATGTGGAGGGCCGCTCCAAGTTTCGGATGGACAGGAGTTAAGCCTTGGAGGTAATCCAAGGAGAGCCATTTGGTATTGCTGGCAAGTGGATCACACTTTGGAGGATGCAGTGGCCGCTCTCAAATAAAAATCGGGAGTTAAGCCTTGGATGGTTCCAAGGAGTGTCGTGCTGATGGATGGTCAGAGAACTGCAGTGCTTAGAGGATGCAGTGGCCACTCTCAGATGGAAATCGGGAATCAAGCCTTGGATGGTTCTAAGGAGGGCCATGCAGTGGAAGGTCAGATGATCAGAGGTGGATGACAAAAGCAGAAGTTGATGTCAGGGATGAAAATGATGGGGTTCCATGAAAGAGTCGGTGTGGTGTGGATGATGGGTTCTTAGTGGTGGAGAAAGGATCGAGGACATCAAGGCCGTAGGTCTCTGACTTGAGGAACCATGGCAATGGAAGCTTGGTCGTGGAGACCATTGGTCCAGAAGTGGTTTGGACGTCGACAAGGTCATCGACATCTTGAGTGGGGGAGAATTATCATGGACTTATTTGCAGACCTGTCATAGGAGGTGCCGACGTGGGCATGGCATAGTGCTGCAAAGGGTTTTAGCTTTGCTAGATTGTCATGAAAATGCAATGCCACTCGATACTTTGGAACCCCCGGGGTGGAGATTGGGCAGATGCCTTCCTAAGGTATTGAGAGGAGCAATGGTTAGCCAAGGTGTGGCATAGCCATGGCATGATATTTGGAGGCTCGGGATGTGTGATATTGGCATGGTGGTGGACCGCCAGGATACTTATGGATACTCAAGAATTTCTCTTGGTTTGAGGAGGGGCACGGAGCTTTGGTCGCGCTCCCAACTCCCCCATGGTCCGTAGGAGATGGATCCATTGTGGCACGATTGTGGGGCAATGGTGGTGCCACACCCAAATGATCTGGTGTGCAGGCATTCGAGACAATGCTGGTCGGACGAGCTGGCCATGTTGTGCGAGATAGGAATTTCTAAGAGGTCCTATCCTCGAGGAGTTGTTCGGACTACTCTATATATTCTTGATCTCTATGGTGGAGTGAAGAGGCAATAGAGGATATCCAAATAGGTAAGTCTCGTGAGCATCGCATGCAAGATGTCTTGCAAGGATCCATGAAAATTGGTTGATCATGGAGTGCAAGCGTGGCTTATGGAATATCGATCAGATCTATGCCTTGGAGCTGGGCCAAGAATCAAGGATGACCAAAAGGATCGTACCGAGGAGAGGCCAGCTTTGATGCAAGGATTGTCGATCATATATATTTACTTGATGGACAAACTTGGATGCCGATATCATGGCAGTGCACTAGGTGCAAGTAGGTCATGGACAGGAGGTGTTGGATGGTATGGTCATGAATCTTCGGGATCGTGGCAGTGTGTAGTGATGTGCGAGCAGGCCAAGAACATTGTCATGCAGTATGGCCAGAGATGGAAAGGCATATCAAGGATGCAAGACCAGAATCATGGCACAGAAACTTATAGGAGAACTTGGATAAAAAAATCTGAGAGAGCTCGAATATGCACGATTGGCTGTAGCTTTGAAAAGCTACAGGACGTGTCAGCTTGGCAAGTTTAGCTGGACAGCACTGAAGGTGGATTGCCTGAGCCTCATGCATGGCAGTGGCATTGCATGATCATGCTGTGAGGATTTGGTCTATATTGTACTGGAGGACAACTTGGCAGGTTGCAGATCAGTGGCACAGTGATTTGTCATGGCACGAAAGTATGCTAAGGATAGTGACATCTTGGGTGAGCAGTACTTATCTTGAGGGCAAAGTCTAATGTTAGCACAAAGGTGCTAAGCTGCAGAGTACTCTTGGGATGAGTCTATATTCAAGCACAAAGGTGTGTATGAGTATTGCGATTGACTCGAGGGGTTGGGTTGCTTGCGGGCACTTTAGGGTTTCGCATGTGTTCAGTGCAACAAAGTTTTCAGGCAGAGGCACAAAGGGATACTCTTGGCTTATGTGGCTGGATTGCTGCATACTTATTGGTATATCCGAGGAAGGACTCATGAGGGTTGGTCTTGGTGTGTGGTATACTAGAGCGCCACACAAGTGTTTGGGTATGAAAACACTCATCTCGTGACATATATATATATATATGTAGAGCCAGACTAGAATACATTCAACCAAATTTGGATCCAAATCCAGTCAGATCAAAATTCTATAATGGAGATTCTACATCAATGATCTAAATCGTTGGATGTGATCTACTACCTCAAAACTGCTTGCACACCAAAAATCATATGATTTGAAGACCCCTAGCCTATGTATCAAGTAGTCAAAAATTGGACAGCCTAAATAAAATTGAATTAAATATACTTTTGGATCACTTGATGCATAGGCTAAGAATCATCAAATCATATGATTTTTAGTGTGCAATCAGTTTTAAGATAGTAGATCACATCCAATGGCTTGAATCATTGATGTAGAACTCCCATTATAGAGTTTTAATCTGATCATATTTGAATCCAAATCTGATCGAATGTATTCTAGTCTGGCTCTATATATGTATATATATATATGTGTGTGTGTATAGGATCATCAAACTCAATGTGAACCACTTTGGCCACTATGGATGGGGCTGGATAGGATCCAAATTGGGTTGGCAAAATATAATCCAACCCATCAATCTGATCCATATTCGATCCACCATAAATAATTTGAATTTAGGCTAAATAGATTTGAGTCATAAATAGATTGATCCATTTAACTCATTTAATATTTTGGTCAGATTTGAATTTCAGATATTTGATCCATTTAACCCATCTAATGCTTAAGTATAACTTTCAAAGTAGTAGCTTATTACAATAACTTGCTCATAAATATCTCATATCTAATTTATTATCCATTATATATTTTATTTTAATATATTTTGTTGTTACAGGAAATTAGTGAGAAAAACAAAGCAAATTAGGGAAAGCATAAGTGCATGCATAGAGCTAGTCTTAAGAGCTTTACAAGGATTCGTGAGAAGTTGGTATGTTCAATTTATCATTATCTTATACTTATTTATATATAATCATGTCAATATGCAAGTATGTTAGGTACTGGCATTAGATTTATTTTTTTTTTTATGAAATTCTCTTATATAACTTTTTGATTTATTAATTTATATTGTCAATCATATTTGATAATGATATTATGTTTTCTTGTGTTATTATTTAGCCATCATATTATTATAAAATAAGTTAGATATTTTCATAGCTTTATCTATAATAAATTATTTAGATTTATGATGATATAACTAAATTTCAGATAGCATCAAATAAGAATAAGAAACCACCATCACAGATTCAAATATTTCTTGAAACTCGCAAGCCTAAAGAAGAAAAGCAAGGTGATGAGGATACAAGTGCTAAAATTGTAAATTGCATAATTTATATAATTTTTAAAACTTAAGAAATGTTTATGCATTGTTATATTAAACATGTATATTAATTAGTTTTCAAAATAAAATTGTGACTAAGAGTATTTAATATTGCTGGTTGTTGGATACTGTAATCTCAGCTAGAGAAAATATAGTCTCAAACTCAAGAAGAAAGTAGTGCAGATGTAGAAAAGCTTACAAAAATTATAGGAAAAGAAAAATTTGAACGTGTGCATCTTTATGAAAGGGGGGTCATCCAAAAAGACTTGTGTTAAATAAACCGATTATGCAAAAATACTTGTGAGTAGGTATCATTATATGAAAGATAAGCTTTTCTATAAACCGAGCATAGTGCATTTATGTGATGATAAGATATATATATATATATATATATATATATATATATATATATATATAGGGTTGGGGGGGAGGGCACGCGCGCACTTGTGTTAAACCTTGACAAAATGAAAGAAAACAGGAATGTAGCTCTAGATTAATCTTTATCATGCTGTAGATTTGATATTACAATACATTATCACCTCATAATAAGAAATTGATGTCCCTCCATTGAACCCCCACAACACTATCTCCCTTTTGGCGTAAAGAAGCCCGACACCTCTCTCTCTCTTAATAGAATAGAAGAAACCCCAAATCTTTCTCTCTCTCTCTCTCTCTCTCTCTCTCTCTCTCTCTCTTACCTGGTAGGAAACCTAGATCCTTCCTTTCGGCTATTCACTAGAATCCAGCCTCTCTCATGGTGAACCCCACATTTCCCTTTCTCTTGGCTGGAAGAAACTCCCAAATCCCCAAAACCTCCCTCTCGGCCTTTTGCAGGAATCTTTACTCTATCCTAGTGAAAAGAAAACCACAAAACCATCCCTCTCCACTCTTCACTGCAAGCCATCCCTTCTTCTATCTCTCTTATCCAAAGGAAACCCCACAAGCCTTCCTTATTCGTCCCTTACCTTAGGCTATCCCTTGCTCTCTCTCTCTCTCTCTCTCTCTCTCTCTCTCTCTCTCTCTCACACACACACACACACACACACGCACGCACGCACGCACGCACGCACGCACGCACGCACGCACACACAAGGGAAACCCTCCTCCTCTACCATCTTTGGGAAGTGTCTCTCCCTGCCATCCATATTATTATAAGTGTCCCTCTTCATCCTCACCGGAAGACACCACTTTTCCTTTCTTAATTCATCATAGTTTGGCATCCTGGGGATAGATTTTAATTATTTTTATTAATTATTTGTTTTAATTAAATTGCAATATTTGAATGGTTCAAAGTTATTTATTCGATGTGATAAAAACCATTTATTAAGAAAGTTTTCATATAATGGTAAAATATTTTTTTCATAAATGGTTGCTTACTTGTTCACATTGTGAGTAACTATAATTTATTTAATGCTACATAATGTTAAAGTAATCTTTCATGAATTGTTGCCATGACATGTTTATCTATGTACAAGAGCTTTGTTATATATTTTACCAATTGTATATTTTCACCAATTGCCATTGATCCAAAGATTGAATATAGAATATACTCTTCAATTAGATTTTTTGATTTAAAACTCTAGATGACATGTTTGTCTATGTATAAAAGCCTTCATATATGTTCATCTTCATGTAAGTTTTTGTATTAAAAACTACTTTTTCATCCAACATTAAAGATGAGCATAATCCTATAGTTGTGATGGACATGATAGGTTGTCTTAGATTTGATGATATTGGACATGCTTATCAAGCTGATTTTATTTTTATGTTAGTTACATTTTTTGTTGGTCAACATGCTTATCAAAATTTGTATAGCACTCGTATTTTTTTTTATGGGTTCTCATATTGGTGATAAGTTTAATGATGTGAGTTAAAATAATATTTTTAAACTCTATAGGGCCAATTTTCAAGTGCAAATCAAAACTATTGCTATGATTTCTATATGGAAAAATGCATTTTGGAATTTATGCTATGCTACTTCGTCTACCTGTGCTCAGCATCTGTTGCAGGTTTAACCATATAGTTATTTATTTATTAGGCTTGCTAATCTTTCAAGCTAGACTTAAGGTTTAAAGATGCATCTATTTATTTATCGACGTGGGAGACAAACATTTTGTGAATGAACAAGAAGATTGATTTTGTTATAGATTAGCTTCTATTTTTATATGATCAATGTGACATGTCTTGTGAACTCTTTGATATGATCTTCTATAATACAACACCTAAGACTCACATCATTTGTTTACGCTGGTTTTAAATTATTATAAAATATAGTACGACATATTTCTTTACATTTATTAGTATTCTCATGCAACAGTTTAACCAATTTTTATTTTATATGCAAATGGTTTATGTGAGGTTAAGTAAGAAAGCCCAACAATGGGAGAGCTCCCAAATTTTCAAGAAGTAGAAGAAGCAGAAAAGAGCTCTCTCTCGAGTAACGAACTACTATTGCTATCTTAAAATACATACAAATTTTGTAAAGGATATTTATGAGAGATCAATTGTGTTCATAAGGTGATGATAGGGCATATGCCTTTTCATTATATATAACATGTCGATTATAACATAGGAGTGGACACTGATAGACCAGCTTTTCCATTGTTGGGATGAGAATATATAGGAGAGGCTTTAGATTGGGAGGCCAAAATTTAGTCTTCCACATAGATGATGTTGCCATCATTCTTGGACTATCCCTTGGTGAGATAGCCATAAACTTCAAGAAAGCCAATTCAAGGTATTGAGCACAACACACTTAAATTTTAAGAGTCGATAATTAGAAGGGATGCATTAGAAGATAGAATAAAGATATTGCTAAATGATACTTCTTCCAATAGCATCCGCTCTACAATGCAGTTGCTTGTTGCTTTTTACATGTAGTTTTCTTTTCTTCTTCCTTTTTTTTTTTTACCCACTCTTAGCAATGTAATGTGAATCTTCTCCTATGTCGACTTCGTAAGTGAGAATGGTTGTTTTGCTTGAGCTAGAGTAGTCGATGAGCACTTAATGAAATTCATCCTTAAGGCTGCCGATAAAGTTAAACGGAGGGATAGAGATGCTAAGGAGAGCATAGGATATCTAAATGGCTATATTATTTTCGAGATGGTAAGTTCATTATTTAGTTATTACTTCATGCACGTATGGATGAATTTGATTAATCATGAAAGAGTTTGATAACTAATTGTTACTTACTTTTCTTATTGTTCATATTTTTCCAGATTTAGCATTTTTAGCGGATGGGCATGGTTAGATTGCTCCCAACAATCATGCATTGGGAGAAACCCTAGTTCATAGAATGGATCCAATGTGGACAATTGTTGAAGTGCCTCAAGGTGGGAGATGTATGAATTATGATTTTATTCAATTTAATGTTTGCTCTTTGGTTAGAGAACTAAAATTTTGTTATTACTTTCAGATTATAGACCCACGCAACAGAGGATGAAAGAGTTGCTCTTCAAAGTGGGACTTTTCAGCAATCATATCCAAAAGAATGAAGGTCCTAGCAAGAGAAGTAGGATAACAAAAAAAAGAAGTGATATTGAGATGGCATGCAATAGTATCACAGTACCGATGTGTTGCTTTGTTTCATTTCTTTTAATATTTTGCTTCTCTGACTCGTTTATTTTATTTTTTATCTATTTATGCTCAGGTGAAGGTCCTTTCTATCGACATGTAGCTACAAAGGCTAAGTGGAGGAGGTTTATGTAGGAGAACGTTGAGATTAAAGAGTTGAGGAGGTTATTACTGAGTAGCAAAAATTAATTAATTAATGAGACGAAGGCTAATATGTCTCCTTATGAGTTTGAGAGTGATGGCAGCTTGAGGGTATCCGATAAGCGAGAAGAAATTCAATCTACCAAGAGACGGGTGAAACAAAGGCAACTTAAGGGCTCCCTACTCGTATATAGTCCTTTCACCTTGCTACCATCAAGTTCCCCTAGTCCTCAAAGAAGCTGTATTAAAAAAAGGAACGAAAGATAGGTAAGCGGACTTAATTTTAATTTAATTATTCAATATAAAATTTTATTCCGATTCGACATATTTATGTGTTTTGTAGGAGTTTATTAAGAGCAAACATAACTTCCTTGGCTTGGAACTTCCAGAGGATGAGGAATGACAGCATGTCATCCACTTTCTATAGCAAAAAATGGATTACATACAAAACTGTTAACTTCGGTCTTATTTGCTAATTGATCATAATTTTTGTTTTAAACTTCCAGCCTAGATTATTGGATTGGAGTGATGGCATCAATATATTATCAATAGGTTGAAGGTGCATGACATCTTAGCGAGTAACACGTTCAACTGTGATACAAGTATTGTATGCAGAATATGCACAAAAAAAATTAGTATCATATACAAATTATTCTCCATTTCATGATTTCTTTTGTGTAGGTTATAGATGCGTTTTTGCCTCTGCTGTAGCAATGTGTTTCGGCCCATCCATTAATATTTTGCAATCATGCTATATATGTCGAGACCCTCCTTCATGGTAATTATTGTGTCTAGGTATTGCACTATTTTGTACTTCAGGCTACATGATTATCCAATAATATATGGTTCTTTTTTTTTTTTTGAACTTCTTGACGAGGAAGTGGATGGTTACCAAGAAAGGTATCCAAGACTTCATGCCGTATTTCTTGTTGGATTTCGAGCCGATGCTGGTGCCTTACGCATGGTAGCATATTGGCACTTGTTGACCGTTAATCTCAGTGAAAAATATTCTAGACATTTCTGGAGGAGAGTACAGAGGAGTCGTTTGCAAATTTGTAAGCGCCAATTTTGAAAATAGAAGATTTAGCAAACTTATACCATGCAAGTAGCATGTCAATGATTTCCAATTTTATGTTATACGTAAACTGGTTAGGCAAGATGGTATGAGAAATCTACTCCATTATTGAAACGGGCAGATGGAAGCTTGACTTTGTTGACGTTTGCCTTCAACAGGATGAAGGATGAGTTGTCGATGCCACTCTGCCATTTCTTTCATTATTTTATTATGTTGGCTTTGTGACATTTTATTAACCGTGCTATTTTGCCAATATGCCATGTAATGGACCATGCCATTGTACCATATCATTGACCATCCCATCGTGCCATCTTATTGACTATGCTATTGTATCATTTTCAAGCTTGATCATGCCATTTATATGATGTATTTCGTCAAGAGCATAGCGGCTGCTCGGAACATAGACATTATGGAAGCTGACATTCCATGATTTCATGGCAAATATACTACCACGATCATAAAGAAGGATCAAGAAAAGGGCATGATTAGATCTACTCTACTGTTGTACTACAATGTTTTTTTTGGACTATTGCCTTATAATCTTGTATTATAAAGTTGTATTTTAGGAAAGTCCTAATATATGTGTTAGTTGAAACACATTTGTATTTGAGTAAAATGCAACATGTGATATGTATATATATATATGATTAGCATGATACTATACACCATTAGCATATAGCGGATGTTCCACCTCATTATTACTTGCAATAGATCATCCATTTAATAACTTACGTATTCTATCGAGCAGGCCAAGCATGCTTCTCAAAACTAGAAATCATATAGGGCCAAATTAACAAGCATTTAATCTATTATTAAATATAATTGTTATAAGGAAAATACCGTAGGTGAATGTATTTATTAAGTATAATTATTGCAAGAAAACTTACGGCAAGTGAATTTATTTATCAAGCACAATTATTACAAGAAAAATTACGGTAGATGAATCTGGTTATTAAGTATGATTGTTGCAAGAAAACTTAGAGTAGGTGAATTTCAAAGAAAATATCATTTTGCAGTTTATATCATTATTTTGTAATAAAATCAAAAAATAGGACATGCTTTGCAATGAAAGTCAAATTGGGTTAAGAAAACCGAAAACCTCTTTAGGAACGTAGGAAACCAAAATAATTGAATACCAACTATCGAATCAAACTTTTATCAACGACTCCAGCATGCATGACTATTTTGATGTTTGATATGCTCCCGTGATTGGGTTACATCCTTAAGATATTTATTTCAATTAATTGCTAATGGATACATCCATGGAGGAAAACATAATACAATAATTAAGCAATGGTGGCTATCCAAACTTGCTATTTATTTCCATGGTATTTTTGTTTATCACTGCTGACTAAGTATTTATTTTGAGCATTTCTATCCATTTTGAAGGGATTATGTATATTCTAAAATGGTTTATATTTATTTTGAAGGTGTATGTTGGGGGGGAAGAGAAGCGATGAAGTTGGTGAGCAGCTATGTCTATTTCTATTTATTTGTGGTCTATTTTTATTTGCTCTAGAGAGGTTTATGTTTATTCTATACTAGTTTGTATTTATTCCATTCAAACTTTGTATTTATCCTCCATTGTAGCTATTTATCATGAGTGAGCCCTAAATTGACCAAGGATTAGGGGTATAGTTTGTGTTTATTTTTGTGGTATTCTTATCTATCACTGTAGACTAGGTGTTTATTTTTGAGCTTTTTGTTTTTATTGTGAAGGGGTTTGCGCTTATTCCAAAAATATTTGTATTTATTTCTGAAGAGGATCGAGGATCTATTTCTTATTACTTGTGGTTAGTTTTTATTTACTATAGAGAGATCTATATCTATTCTAACTAGCTTATATTTATTCCATCCTTCATGCTAGATGTTTATCATGAGCGAGCTCTAAACTGACCAAAGATTGCAGATGTAGTTTTTTTCTATGATAATTTTTTCTTTATCATTGTAGACTAGGTTTTTATTTTCAAGTATTTTTGTTTATTTTGAAGGAGTTTGTGTTTATTTTGAAGGAGTTTGTGTTTATTTTATAGGTGTTTTTGTTTATTTTTGGAGGAGAGTAATGAAGGCAGTGAGCTGCCGCTCCTATTTCTGTTTATTTATTGGTGACTAGTTTCTATTTATTCTAGAAAGCTTTGTATTTACTCTGTATTAGTTCATATTTATGTCATCCTAACTTAGTATTTATTGTCCATTCTAGCTATTTATTGTGGGTAAGCTCTAAAATGATCGAGGGTTGGAAATGAAGTTTGTATTTATTTCTACTATGTTTTTGTTTATCGTTATAGATTGTGTTTATTGTTATAGGTTTATGTTTATTCTGAAGAGGTTTGTATCTATTCTAAAAACATTTGTATTTATTTTTGTAGGGAAGCAAAGAAGGTAGTGAGTAACCATATCTGTTTCTATTTATTAATGCTCAGCTTCTATTTATTTTGTAGAGATTTATATTTATTCTAAGCTAGTTTTATTTACTCTGTCTGAACTTAGTATTTATCCTCCATTTTTGCTATCAATCACTGGCAGCTCTATCTAGGCCAAGGGTTGGAGGTACAATCATGTTTATTTTTGCAGTGTTTCTATTTATCACCATAGACTAGGTATTCATTATGGTAAGTTTGTGTTTATTTTTAAAATATTTTGTATTTATTCTGAAGTTGCTTGTATTGTTTTTTGTAGGGGAGCAAGGAACATATGCCTATTTTTGTTTATGGGTGCTCAATTTCTATTTATTCTGGAGAGATTTGTATTTATTCTACACTAGTTTATATTTATTCCATCTAAACCTAGCATTTATCCTCTATTCTTGTTGTTTATCGCAATTGAGTTCCATCTTGAGTAAGGGATACTAATAAGGTTCTTGTTTTCCTTTCAGATATGACCAATTTTTTGTCGCTCTAATCACTATTGGATAGTAATAAGTTGACGGGACCCAATTTCAATAGTTGGTATCGAAAACTCAAGATCGTCTTGGAGCATGAATAGATCCTTTATATGATGATAGATCCAGCACCTGAGGAGTCCGTACTGAATATGAATGGTACGATCTGAGATACTTATTAAAAATGGCTCAACGACCGAATCACTATTCATTGCATCATACGAATGGCCATGAGTGATGAATTCAGCTACAAATTTGAGGATGCTCAACCAGAAGACATGTTGCAAGTATTGCAAGAATCCTTCGACACTATTGATGATGTTGAGAGGCACAACTAGTGTTGTGCCACCTTCAACATCAAGATGAAGGAGGGGCCGTCGGTCATAGATCATGTATTGTACATGATCGAGATGATCGAGTGCTTAAGAAAATTAGGATTTTTCTTACAGGAATAGCTTGAGAAAGATGCAATTTTGAACTCATTGCCTAAATCCTACCTCCTCTTTTTTAGTTATTATAGAATGACAAAACCTATGGTAAATTACCATGGTTTGATGGGGTTGCTACAGATCTTTGAAAAGGATCACCAGCTCTATAAAAAGATAGTGAATTTAGTGAGAGGATCTTCTTTTAGGGGTTGACCCTTTGGGAAAGGAAAGAAAAAGAAGAAGAATAAGAAAATACAAAGTGTTGGAACATCTGAATCTAGTTAAACCAATAAGCCTAAGTCCAACCAAAGTTACGCAGAATGCTTTTACTGTAAGAAGTATGGGTACTGAAAGAGGAGCTATCCTCTGTACATTACCTCACTGGATCCAAACAGACCGAATAAGAGAAAGAAGAAAGCAGTTGCTGGACAAGGTAATTATATGATAACATCTTATAATTTATCTATTTATGATTCTACTATATGGATATTGAATACCGACAGTCTTATTAATATTTGCAATTCATTGTAGGAACTTCAGGTTAGTAGAAGATTTGGAGACGATGAGAGATTCTTAAATATTGGAGATGGAAGATCAATTCTAGTTCTAGCTATAGAAATTATCAAGCTTATATTCAAATCAAATATCGTTGTTCTTAGTGATTATTATTTTTGTCTTAATTTCTTATTGAACATTATTTCTATAGGCCAATTGACCATGAACGATTATAAATTTTTAATAAAGAAAGATCATTATGATGTCATTATGAATGGTATTACTATGATGCATGGACAAATGAACAATGATATTTATACATTATCATAGCCTGTTAGTGTAGTGTACACATCCAGCAAACATCCTAAAATAATTGATATCTCTGATATCTATCTTTAGCACTATAGGCTAGGTCATATTAACAAGAATAAGATAAATAGATTAGCTAAAGAGGGTATCCTCGAAGTTGGTGATTATAAATTACTGCCAACCTATGAATCATATCTTCTTGGAAAGATGATCAAGTTATCTTTTACTGAAAAAGATGAGCGAGCCAGTGAGCTTGTAGATCTAATGCATACTAATGTATGTGGACCTATAAACATAAGTGCTAGAGGTGGATATGACTACTTCATTACATTCATAGACAACCTATCGAGGTATGGGTACGTCTACCTTATGAAGCATAAGTCTGAGTCGTTTGAAATGTTCAAATAATTCCATAATGAAGTAGAAAAATAAACTAGTAAGAATATTAAAATTCTTCAATCAGACCAAGGAGGTGAATACCTTACTGATGAGTTTTTGTCATATTTGAAAGAGAATAAAATTTTCTCTTAATGGACCTCTCTTGGGATGCCCAACTAAATGTAGTGTCTGAAAGAAGGAATCGAATCTTGTTGGACATGGTTTGGTCCATGATGGACTTTGCAAGTCTACCGATCTCTTTTTTGGGATATGCACTAGAGTTAGCTTGTTACATGCTGAATAAGATTCTAAGTCTATAAGTAAAACACCATATAAGATATGGATAGGGTGTAAATCGATACTCTCACACCTTAGGATCTAGGGATGTTCGGCTTATGTCAAATGTTTACAAACAAATAAGTTTGGACCAAACTCTGACAGATATCTATTTGTAGGGTATCCCAAAGAGACAAAAGGGTATTACTTCTACCATGCTGAAAAATAAAAGTTGTTTATCAGGTAATATTTTTGGACAAGAAGTTTCTTAAGAAAAAACTAGTGCTTCTAAGATTGAACTTAAGAAAGTTTGACAGATAGAAGAGTCGATACCAATCTGAACCTAAACCAGATTTCATTAGATCAAACCCATAATCCATTGTAGAGTCATCCTTAATGTGATCTGATAGAGTATCGCATCAACCAAATAGATACTACGATTTCTTAGTTCGAAATGGTGATCCTATAAGCTCGACGAGAATGATGAGGATATCCAATCACGTATATTGAAGCAATACAAAGATCTGATTCTAAGAAATGGTTGGAAGCCATGAGATCCGAAATGGTTGGAAGCCATGAGATCCGAAATGGAGTTCATGAAGGTCAACGATATATGGACATTAGTTGATCCACCTAAAGGAGTAAAATCTATAGGATGTAAATAGATCTTCAAAAGAAAAAAAGATATAGACAACAAGGTGGAGATCTATAAAGCTCATCTGATTGCTAAAGAATATTGTCAGCATTATGGTATTGACTATAACGAGATATTTTCTCCTATAGCAATGCTCAAGTCTATTCGGATCATGCTTGTGATAGCTATACATCTGGACAATAAGATCTGACAAATGGATGTAAAAATAATTTTTCTAAATGGAGAGCTAGACGAAGAGGTATATATGATACAACCTAAAGAGTTTACATCCATATATGAGTTTAAGGTATGGAAGCTTCAAAAATCCGTTTATGGATTGAAACAAGCATCTTGGAGTTGGAACATGCATTTTGATAAGATGATCAAAATATATGGCTTCATTAAAAATAAAGAAGAACCTTGAATTTATTATGTGTCTTAAATTTAATCGTAAGCGTACGGTATGTAATATAGCACATTCGACGAGTATGGATCGATCCCATGAGGAATTATATTTGAATTACGTTCAAATCCTTAATCAGGCAAGCTTTAACAAAGAGAAGGAAAGATTGTTTGTTACTTACTAAGAAATAGTAAATTAATTTTGAAGAATAATAATTTAAAAATATAGGACTTTTCAATCTACTAGACCAATGACGTAGAGAGTCTTTTTATAATGTTTCTTATGATATTCCTTGATTAAGGTGTAATGCATAAACAAGTATTTATCCTAATTAAAGAACTCTCCTTTCAACTGCTTCTCTTGTGTTACTCAAGTATGGACTATGAAAGGGCTCTGATCCAACAATAATCCATTAAAGTTTTCCATAAAAAAAAATAGGAAAGGATTTAAAAAAATTATAGGCCTTCTACCTATTATCCTTCTTGCACTGAATCAAGTATGAATTATAAACTGATTGAAACCCAATGATAGTCCATCAAGTCTTTTGACAAGAAGCTTAAAAGAAGAAGAACTCTAAAAAATTAAAAATCAAGAAGAAATTCTAAAAAAAACTTTTAATCATGGTTTAGCTTCATCGCAAATCTCAGAGGATTGCTTAGCTAGACATGATTTGAAGAAAAGCTATAAACCCGAAAAGAAATATTATACTAATTGTTGAAATTTAAAGTTACAAAAAAGAAATGTAGAAATTAAGTAAGCAAAAAAGGAATAAGAAAATTAAACTATCCTATATACTAAAATTAAACTACAAAAATTAAATTACATAAGCGACGATTAAAAGAAAATTAAAATAAAATTTTATTGCTGGAATAAATAGTTGACAAAACTAACTCCTAAGCCATTAACAGGGTTTGGAGTTGAAATAAGAAAATTAAAAAAAAAAATAGAACCTCCTCCAACCGACCTTTTCCTAATGATTGATTTTGGGATATATTTTTCAACAACTTCTACTTGTCCTAAAGCCACTTGGTACAGTATCTAATATCCATCTTCGACTTGTAGTTGTTGAACTCCTTCACCATTAGAACTTTAGTGAAGGGGTTGGTTAGGTTCTTCTTTTCTTCGATCTTCTGAAGATCGACATCATCTCGATCCATAATCTTCCAAATCAGGTGGTAGCAGCACAGTATATACTTCGTCCGCTAGTATGCCTTTGGTTTCTTCGCCTGAGCAATGGTACTAGTGCTATCATAGTAGAGCAGGACCGAATTATCTAGGAAGGATGTTACTTCAAGCTCAGTGATGAACTTCCAACCACACAGCTACCTTCATAGTATTGGATGTCGCGACGTACTCCACCTCGCATATAGAGTCTACCATAATGTGCTGCTTGGATCTCTTCCAGCAAATGGCTCCACCATTTCAGATAAAGATATAATCCAACATACTTCTATTATCATTATGATTAGATTGAAAGCTGAAGTCTATAAATTTCACAAGTTTTAAATCTGATTCACCATAAATGAGCCACTAATTCTTAGTATTTCTTAAATACTTAAGAATGATTTTCACCACTTTCTAGTGGTTCTCCCCTAGATCATATTGGTATCTACTTACTACTCCTAGTGAATATGACACATCTGATCTCGTACATATCATGGCATATATCATAGATTTCATTATCGAAGTATATAAGATTCTACTCATACGCTTTCTCTCTTCAGAAGTTGTCGAACAATCCTTCTTAGAGAGAAAAATTTTGTGGCCTATTGAAAGATAGCCCTTTTTGAAATTTTTCATGCTGAACCTCTTCAGCATAGTTTCTATATACGTGGATTGGGATAACCCAAGTATTATTTTAGATCTATCCCTATAGATCTTTATCTCTAGGATGTAGGATGCTTCTCTCAAGTCCTTCGTGGAGAACTGAGATGACAATCAAATTTTTATTCCTTACAGTGTGGGGACGTCATTTTTTATTAAGAGAATGTCATCCGCTTACAAAATAAGAAATACTACTATCAGACCATTTGTCCACTTATAAATGTAGGGCTCTTCTCCATTCTTAACGAAGCCATATATTTTGATCATCTTATCAAAATGCATGTTCCAACTCTGAGATGTTGCTTCAATCCATAAATAGATCTCTAAAGCTTGCATATCTTGGACTCATCTGTGGTCGTGAATCCTTCAGATTATATTATATACACCTCTTTGGTCAGCTCTCTATTTAGAAAAGCTATCTTTACATCCATTTGCCAGCTCTCATAGTCCAAATGGACAGTTATAGCAAGCATTATTTAAATAAATTTGAGCATCACCATAGAAAAAAAATATCTCATCATAGTCAATACCATAATATTGACGATATTTCTTAATAACTAGATGAGTTTTATAGGTTTCCACCTTCCCGTCTGCACCCCTCTTTCTCTTGAAGATCCACATATATCCAATAGGTTTAACCCCTTCAGGTGGGTCAACCAATATCCACACATCATTGATCTTTATGGACTCCATCTCGAATTTTATGGCCTCAAGCAACTTCTTGGAATCAGGTCTCTGCATGGCATCCATGTAGGTGATTGGATCCTCATTGTTCTCATCGAGTTCGATAGGATCATCATTCCAAACCAAAAAATCATAGTATATATCCGCCTGACATGATACTCTATCGGATCACATTAATGGTGCAAGTACACTGGGCTACAAATTTAATCTAATCAAATCTAGTTCAGGTTTGGCTACTGATGTCAACTTTTCTACCTATTGAACATCCTCAAGTTCAATCTTAGAGGCAATAGTTTTTTCACCAAGAATTTTTTTTCTAAAAAGATTGTCCTATTGCTGACGAACACCTTTTGTTCTTCAGTATGATAGAAATAGTAATCCCTAGTCTCCTTAGGGTACCCTATAAATATGCATTTATCAGACCGGCGTCCAAGTTTATCTATATGCAAATATTTGACGTAGGTCGGACAATCCCAAATCCGAAGATAAGAGACTGTAGACCTATGCTCAGTCTATATCTCATATAGAGTTTTTGCAACAGATTTACTCAAAACATTGTTCAATATATGCAGTCTCAAGAGCATGATCCTAAAATGAAACAGGCAGACTAACAAATTCCATCATGGATCAAACCATATCCAATAAGATTTGATTCCTCCTCTCCGATACACCATATGCTATGGTATTCCTAGAGGAGTCCATTATGAAAGAATCCCATTCTCTCCTAGATATATCAAAAATTCACTGGATAGGTATTCACCTTCTTGATCTGAATGAAGAGTTTTAATATCTTTTTCAGTTTATTTTTGTACTTTATTTTAGAATCATTTGAACATTTCAAATGAATTCAACTTGTGTTTTATTAGATAAACATATCCATACCTAGATAGGTTATCTATGAAAATGATGAAGTAGAAATATCCACCTCTAGCACTTATACTCATAGGTTCACATACATCAGTATGTAAATAGATCTAAGAGCTCAGTGGCTCTTTCACCTTTTCTAGAAAAAGGTGACTTGGTCATTTTTTCAAGAAGACATGACTCATAGGTTGAAAGTAATTCACAATCACTGACTTTGAGAATTTTCTTTTGAATTAACATGTTTATCATGTTCTTGCTAATGTGACCTAGTCTACAGTGCCATAGGTAGATATCAGAGATATTATTTAATCTAGAGCATTTTTTAGAAGTATACATTACACTCACAGGCTATGATAAAATATAAATACTATTTCTTTATTGTTCTTGCATTATCGTAACATCATTCATAATAATATCATAATAATCTTTCTTTATTGATAAATAATAATCATCTTTGGCTAAAAAGCCAACATAAATTATATTCATCAGAAAAAAAGAACAATAATGACATTCATCTAAAAAAAGATATTAGTATTACAAATAAGCTGAACTATTTTCATAGCTAGAACTAGAATAGATCTTCCATCTCAAACGTGCAGGAATCGCTCATTATTTTTAATTTTTTTAGTAACTTGAATTTCTTACAACGAATAGCAAATATGAGCTGGACTTCCAGTATCCAATACTTAGATAGCAATATCACAAATAGAGAAATTACAAGATATTATCATATAACATCCTCGATCAGCAACTCCTTGCTCTTTTCTCTTATTTAGCCAATTGGGGTCACAAAAAGCAAAGTATTAAGGATAGTTCTCCTTCCAATTTTTCTGCTTATTATAGTAGAAGCACTCTGCCTAATCTAGGTTAGCCTTGGACCTTTTGTTTAGACTAGGCATAGAAGCCCCAGCATGAACCTCTTCATGCTGTTGAACAATATTCAAATTTTGATACTTGTTATCAACATTGGGCCCCATAAGTATATCACTATCTTACAACGAACGAAGCAACTAGGGTTTGGCCTTAATTATACAAAGGAGAACCAAATATCTAATTAGCAAATAATTTATTAAATTTAAAGATTTGGACTTTAATCAAAAGTTTTCTCAACTATTTTATATAAATCGATAGCCTCTACCTCTAATTCGAGAAATTATCTTAATTTCTTAGTGGATACTAGAATCTACACAAACTGGATACGAGCCCAAGAAAAGCTCTAGCTAACCTGTGTGCATATATAGATAGGTTTTTAATAAATTATTTTTTTAAATAATTTTTAGTATTAGATTTTACTCCAGATATATTTTTAGTAGGCTAGGGCCTCCACTGAAAGTCCCGGTTAGGTCCAACCATTAACATAATTGAATTCGGTGCATTAAGCGAATGTTGACTAGGTCCAAGAAAAGCTCTGGCTAACTTGATTGCCATTCAAAGAGTACGACCTAATCATCATATGATGAATGATAATTCCAATATCTCGATGAACACTAGGCATAAGGCACATCCTATTAAAAATTATGTCCTAAAGCCGATCATCAGCTTATTGATAGTTTTACTATTTTATAATTATAAATGATCTATTATTGAATAAAATTATATTCTAACATTTTCATCATAAAGTCTACATCTTCTAATGAACTCATTTATTGTGATAACTTAGGATTATTTAGTTTCGATAAAAAAAGAATTTATTGATTAGTCCTTAAATTATTCACGATCAAATGATACATTATTAACTAAGACGATAACGTTTATCGAGTGTAGATCATTGTATGCCATATAGATTGATTATCCTCTTAACCAAGAAGTGTGGAGACACTGGTATGATATATAGGTGAGATGTAGGAGTACATTATCACTGAACGTGACCAACTCTGAAGTATTCTACTATCAAGAATTGCTCTGATGAAATATGGGTATAAGTGTCTCTTGAACCTGAAATCACCATGGTGGCTTGCAAGCAACTCACTGTATTTTAGTGCCGGACAATCTAAATTTTTAATTTAATGATTGAAGATTTTTGGGCACAGTCAAGTACTTATGAAGTTGGTGAATGATCAAGATGAGATTGACCATTCCAAGAGTTTGGAGATAATGTATCGCTATATTTCAATTTAACAAAATCTTGGCCAAAGTAATCCATGCAATAGATTTGATATTTTAAAACATAATGTGGATGACCTATTCAAAATTAATAGTTAAATCTTGAGTTATCCTATAAGCATTTAGGTCAAGTGGATGAATTATATAGAAACCATATCTATATGGGTTCTAAGAGTGTTACTTTATACATTCGACCTATCTGATCGTCTGGTACTATTACTAGATGATCACTTTGATTGATATAAAAATTTATTTCTATGCTATTGACTTAGGTTCGAACCTATAGGATCATACATATAAGAGATCTCAATTTGATCGGATGGTTGATCAACGATTGAGAATCATTTTAGGATTAAACATTCAATACGATTGATGATTGACCTTATGCAAATATTACAGGAGGATCGATTAGCAATAGGATTGCTAATTGGTTTAATTTGATTAAGCCAAAGGGCTGAGATTGAGTATAATTAAATAAAATTCAATTAAATTTAGTTTAGAGTTGATTAGATTAAATTCAATTGGTTTATTAGATAAGTCAATTGCAAGAGAGAACAAGTCCTTATTCAATTAGGACTTGTGAGCACCTAATTTTTAATTTGATTAAAAATTAAATTAAATTTAAATCTAATTTAATTAAGCTCTTAGTTGGACTAAGATTATCTCTAATTGAGTTTTATTAGTTTTGATTTAATTAGATTCAAATAATAAGCTGGACCAAGTCAAAACTAGAAGTCCTTGTGTGACTAGGACTCTTCCATCTTGCACCACCTTGCTTTCTATGCCCCCCCACACCAAGTCCCTTGGAATTTGCATGAGAAATCTTATTTTTAGACAGTTTCCATGCCCCTTTTGTGTCTCCGACCTTTTTATAAGAAAATTAGTAGTAGAATAGGTCAAAATAAATAAGTTTTTTTGACCTAGGACTCTATTAGATATAGAGTTTGACATATCATCTTTCCTTATCTCTTTGAGGTACCAAACCACCTGATTTCCCTCTAATTTTTTCATGAGAAATAGAAGACTTTTGTGCACATATTCTTTGGAGTCCATACAAAAAAATAAGGAGGGGGCGCCTAAAAGTTGGGTGCCCCATTGCTTGCTTAATTTGAACATGCCCTTTTAGGTATTTGACCTAGATAAGAACTCTGTCATAACTCTCTATTTAAAGGCATGAAATTTCTACAGAAATTAATTCTTTGAGAGAGGGTTTGGGCGTGGGAGTCTTGGATGCAAAGGGTTCTTTGGTGTGGTGCTTTGTAAAGGCATAATTTGTTGTATCTAGGTGAGAGAAAAGAAAGAGAGAAGAGAGATTTACTCTAGGGTTTCTCTTAGATCCTTTTTCATAATATTTTTGAGAGAAAAATCTAAAAAAAGTTCTTTTAGATCCTTCCATCTCTTTTTTGATATTTTGGAAGGTCTAAGTTGATCAAAGAAAGAATTTTGCCATCAACCATTGAAGAAGGATTAACACAATACTAGCATACTATACTGATTTTCAATCACTGAACTTTGGATCAACAATCGAGGCTTTGTGTGAACCTTCCATGGAGTCCGAATATATGTGTAACTCAAAGCAACAACCTCAATCTCAGATCAGTAAATTGAAAATCCCAACTTGCAAAAGAAAAAAAAGATTCGATCTCTTTTGCTTACTAGATTAGATCTAGTCTTAGTTTGATATTGATATAATCAACATCATTATTTTTATTTAATATTTAATTTTATATTTATTTACATGCATAGATCATATTATTAGATCCTAGATCTAAAATTTATTTATATATTTTAATAAATTAATATAATTAATTTATTATTTCTGCTGATCTATTTTGAAAAAAATTTAAAATACCTACATGAATTCCTAGATTTTTTTCTTCAATTGGTATCAGAGCCTAGAACTTTTATGATATAATTTTTATGAATATTTAGATTATTTATTTAGATTAGATCTAAATTATAATCTGATGTTTCAATCTAAAATTAAATTTTAGATTGCATGGATTGATTTATAAGATTGTTCTCCTATAAGGTTTATCCCTTACAATGTAAAGATTGTTCTAGTCCGTACAGATCTAAAGTTAATCATAAATTTATTAGATAAGATCTAGATTAATTTATAATTTATTATATTTAAAATTATTTTAATCTAAAAATAAATATTTTAAATTGCATGGACTAATTTTATAAGATTGTCCTGTTGTAAGGTTTACTCCTTACAGTGTAAAGATTGTCCTAGTATGTGCTGATCTAAAATTATAATCATAAAATTTTAGATTTAATCTAAAAAAATTTATAATTTAATTAAAAATATTTTAATCTAATTTTTATAATTATAAATATGTTAGATTTGATCTAAGATGATTTATGATTAATTAAAATTAAAATTATTTTAATTTAAATTACATGAATATATTTAGATTAGATCTAAAAAAGATTCATGTTTATCTAATTTGTATATTGATTATGAATTAAATATGCAACTGGTTGGTAGAACCATGCTATAAAAATATTTTACCAACATAAAAATCATTTCAAAATGCCGAAGTCCAACCCTCAGTCTAAAACTTAAATAAAAATTAAAAATTATTTATTTAGGATCTAGGATTGTGAATTGAAGATCCTAAAATAAAAAATCATAATACTTGGATTAATGGATTAGAGCAAATTAGGTTCATTAATTAGGTTAGACTTAAGTTTAGATTAAAGAATAGACTTAATTAGAGAATTGACTAAATCTAATCAAATGTTATCTTAGATCAGATCAAGAATTCTCTAGATCAATTATAATAGTTATAGTTGGTCAAGTCCATATTTTTAATGAGAATCAAAATGAACTTGATTCTTAGCTACGTGGTCTAGCCCAAATTGTTAGGTTGATCCAATCAAAACTAATTAACCAGCTGATATCTAAGGTAAGTCTGACAATATATGATCGATGGTCATTAATTAGGAGCTACTCGTACTAATTTGATCTTTGACGAGTTAATGGCATATACCTCCCATTGATCTCACTTAACTGGTCTTCTCGATAAAGTTATATTTTGATCAGATCACTTGACAATTCGAGCTGACCCAAATCAGCTAGGTAAATCAGTGTGACTGATTTAGGTGCTCCTAGACCAACCTATCTATGGTCTCTCTTAATTTGACTTGGTGAAGTTAGTGGAAGAATCATGATTAGCTGATTCATCCGACTCTCTTCTCTAAAATAAATTAATCAAATCCTCTAAAATTTTTAGATTTCTAAAATAAAATAGTTATGATGATAACTAGATCATAGCCTCCCATTAACGTGGATGGTAATGGGTCCAATAATCTGGGTGGACATTGAAGGTGCCTTACGCCTGGTGTTCATCAAGATATTAAAATTATCTTTCATCATATGTTGATTAGGTTGTACTCTCTAAATGATGATTAAGTTAGCTAGAGCTTTCCTCGGATCTAGTCATTATTTATTTGATGCACCGAACTCAATCATGTTAATGGTTGGACCTAACTAGGACTTTCAATGGAGGCCTAAGCCTACTGAAAAGATACCAGGGACAAAACCTAATACTAAAAATTATTTGAAGAAATAATTAATTAAGAACCTATCCATAGATGCACATGGGTTAGCTAAAGCTTTTCTCAAGCCTGTATGTAGTCTATATAGATTCTAGTACCCACTAAAAAATTAAGGTAATTCCTCAAATTGAAGATAGAGGCTACTAATTCGAATAAAATAGTAAAAAAAAATTTTGATTAAAGTTTAAATCTTTAGATTTAATAAATTATTTACTAATTAGGCTTCTGGTTCTCTTTTGTGCAGTTAAGATCAAACACTAGTTGCACCGTTCATGATAAAACAGTGATATACGTATGGGATCCAACTTTGACAACAAGCATCGAAAGTTGAACATTGTTCAGCAGCATAAAGAGGTTCATGCTAAGGCTTCTATGCCTAGTCTAAACAAAAGGTCCAAGACTAACCTAGATCAGAAAAAATGCTTCTACTATAAGAAGTAGTGGCACTGAAAGAGGAATTGTCATCAGTACCTTGCTTTCCGTGATCCCAACATGCTGAATAAGAAAAAAAGCAAGGAATTGTTAATCGAGGATGTTATATGATAACATCTTATAGTTTTTCTATTTGTGATACTACTATTTGAGTATTAAATATCGAAAGTCTAGTTCATATTTGTAATTTATTGTAAGAACTTCAAGTTAGTAGAAAATTTGAAAGTAACGAGTAATTCCTGAATATTGGATATGGAAGATCTGTTCCAGTTTTAGCTATGAAAATAGTTTAGCTTCTTTTTAATACTAATATCATTTTTTCAGATGAATGTCATTATTATCCTTCTTTTTTTATGAATATAATCTCTATTAGCCTTTTGGCCAAAGATGGTTATCATTTGTCAATAAAGAAAGATTATTGTAATATCATTATGAATGATGTTACGATAATATAAGGACAACAAAAAAATAGCATTTATATTTTATCATAGTCTATGAGTGTAATGTACACTTCTAAAAAATATCCTAGATTAGATAATATCTCTGATATCTACCTATAGCACTATAAACTAGGTCATATTAATAAGAATAGGATAAATAGGTTGACTCGAGAGGAAATCCTTAAAGTTAGTGATTGTGAATTACTTCCAACCTATGACTCCTTTCTTCTTGAAAAAAATAACCAAGTCATCTTTTACTGAAAAAGTTGAAAGAACCATTGAGCTCTTAGGTCTAGTACATACTGATGCATATGGACCTATGAGTACAAGTACTAGAAATGAATATTTCTATTTCATCACTTTTATAGATGACCTATCTAGATATAGGTATATCTATCTGATAAAATATAAGTCAAATTTATTTGAAATGTTCAAACGATTCTAAAATAAAGTAGAAAAATAAACTAGAAAAGATATTAAACCTCTTCGATTAGATCGAAGAGGTGAATACCTATCCAGTGAGTTCTTGACATATTTAGAAGAGAATGAGATTCTCTCATAATGAACTTCTCTAGGGACACCACAGCATAATTATGTGTCGAAAAGGAGGAATCGAACCTTGTTAGATATGGTTCGATCCATGATGGGGTTTGCTAGTCTGACTATTTCATTTTGGAGTTATGCTCTTGAGACTGCATGCTTTATATTGAATAATGTACTAAGTAAATCTATTGTAAAGACTCCATATGGGATATGGATTAGGTGTAGGCCTACACTCTCTCATCTTCGGATTTGGAGTTGTTCATGTAGGGAAATCCTGATTTCCCTGACCAGGTTCGTTCAGATCTGATCAGATCAAGAGATATATTTCAAAATTTTTTCTCTTAGATCTGTATCAGATCAGGGATGCTTCAGATTTGATTCTTATTTATTTAATAAAAATTAAATGAAAAGGATAAATTAAATCACATTCAATTTACCTGAATAGGGTAATCCTATTACCCTGTTGATGATCCTGTTTGCAGCGGAAGGTTCTGGATCAAGCCACGCAAGCGCCTGGCCTCTACCGGTATCCACTCGGGCTGGATCTGGAGATCCTCTTCTTCTCTATCACGCCTCCAAAAATCAGATCTGGATCTGATCTGGAGGATCTTCAAAACTCCTTTTGAAGATCTGCAGTCGTTCTTTCGCAGCAGCGCAGCCTTCTTGCTTTTGATCTCCTTTTCTTGATCTAAATCGCACCAATCCAAATCCAAAACACTTTTGGACGTGGAGAGCAAGGGGAGAAGAGAGTATGGCGTGGAGAAAGGAGGGAGAGAGGCAGCCTTGGGCGTGGGAAGATTGCTTCTTGATTATTTCTTCATTATTATTTCACTTGGGCGCAGGGTCTCTTATATAGACTAAGCGTGATCCAAGTCCATCTTCCTCCCAACCAATCACAACCCTTTGTGAAATCAGATCTAAATCTGATTGGTGGGAATTAGAGTCCCCTGGATTCCTCCTTAGAGAGTGCCTAAGACCAGTCAAACTGGATTCTTAGAAGAACTCTCATTGGAATCCTAAAGGGAGATGGAGTCCTTGTCCCAACAAGGACTCCTAGGCGCCTCCTACTTGGGCTCACGCCCTCCCTTGGCGTGCGCCCTTCTCCTTGCCAGGTTCTGGCAGGGGGACAAGCCCCCACCAGCTCTCCAATAGGTGCATGACATGTGGTCAAAAGTCAAAGGGTCAATGGTCAACGTTTGACCAGTCAAAGGTAGACTTTTGACCAAAGTCAAAGAACAAGAAATGGCAGGTGACCAAAAATGGCAGGTAATGTCTTACAAATAAGACAACCTATTCTGACTTGGACAACCTCCAGTCAGACCATATGAAGGCCTTCTGATTGAGCACAAACTCCTTTGGCTCAGACAGGACGACTTATTTATGATAGCAAAAGAAGAACGTTAGGTTCAATCGAGTGCTAGCACGATTTCCTTGAACCTAATTGAATCTCATTCAGATCAATTGAACTAGATCAGTTCAATTGATGATCACCAGATTCAAACCCTTGTTTGTGTGACCCAGTTAGGTTCAGTTCTGTATGGTAATGGGATATGTCATGATCTCTATCATAGACATCATCGAAACTCCTTTCGATGGATCAGAACTCTTCTGATTCGAACAGCTAGAATGATCGATCATCTAAATCATTCTAATTGCTCCCAAAATCCACCAGTGACACCTAGCAGTATATGGTGGCAACCCATCAGAGCTGAATGCGAACCTCTTGGTGCAGCTACCTGTGTGATTAAGTTCTTCTATCTTGAGCCCCGATCAGATTAGGGTTAAGGTGAACTCGTCAAACCCTAGTCTCTGTCATATGATGTAATCATTCGATTCGAGTCCAATGTGAAAATCTAAATAGAAACTCTTTCTATTATTTCACTCTGCCATGGCCATGGGCTTCTGGACTTGATTCTCATGATCATCATAGGGCTACTCCTCTACCACCGAGGTAGATAGATTCCCATCTTGATGCAATCCAGTTCCTACAATGAACATGTCTATAGCCAACATACACCTCAGGGTTCCATATGGCTAGGAGACCGAGTAATGGTGTAGTCAAACTATAACACCCTCAAGGTGAACTGCCGATGCATCTCAGGTCAAAGAACCAGACACACTACTGCAGCATCGAGTCAGTCATTGACGAGAAGGTAGACTTCCTAATGACTACTCGAGGTGGTCACGCTCAGTGCCCTCGTTCTCTAACGAGTACCTGTACTCTCGCTCCGGTGTCTCCACACCGTAGACTCAAGACTCATCTACTAAAGAGAAGCGATTCGTACACCAACCTTCCGGATCAATCACCATCCTCGTGATGATCCTATGGTCGGGAGCATGTTTATGAGTTAATAATGATTATTCATGTCTTAAATTTTCAACTCTTGAAAATATGAATTATCATTACCATTAACTCAAAGGATGTATCACAGACACTAAATACACATGTGTGATAGAAAATAACCCATTTCATTAATTATAGTCAAAATTATAATTTTGCCCCTAGAAGTGTATTACAAGTGTCAGCCAATTCTGGCTTCTAGGGCACATATATCTAACAATCTCCCACTTGTCCTAAAGCCAATTGGCTACAAGTCTAAGTCCCATCTTCTCAAGGTGGGCTTCGATCTTCTGCTGGCCCAACGGCTTTGTAAGTGGGTCTGCCACATTATCTGTGGAGTTGACTCTCTTGACCTCGGCTCCTTAGCAAGGGCATGGCGCCATTGTTGTCGCAGTAAAGAGGAATGGCATCTGATGGCATTACTCCAAGCAAACTTCTTGTACCAGAATCTTTGCAGCCTCTGATGCTATATATTCTGCTTCCATGGTGGAATCATCCGTTTGCTTGGAACTCTTCCAGCTGACAGCTCCACCATTGCACACAAACAGACTTGCCAGATGTCGACTTTCGATCATCTATATCGGACATGAAGTCCGAGTCTGTGTATCCCTGGACTTGGAGTTCTCCGTTACCAAAGACCAACATCATATCCTTAGTTCTTCTCAAGTACTTAAGGATACATTTCACAGAAGTCCAGTGTTCTTCACCTGGATTTGACTGATATCTGCTTGTGACACTCACAGCATGGGCTATATCAGGTCGTGTACATAGCATGGCATACATGAGGCTCCCTATTGCAGAAGCATAAGGGATCTTGCTCATGCGTTCTATTTCCTCAGGTGTGCTGGGGCACATCTTCTTGGAAAGATGAATACCATGTCTGAAGGGTATTAATCCCCTCTTAGAGTTTTCCATACTAAACCTCTTTAGTACTTCCTCTATGTACATCTTCTGTGAAAGTCCTAGCATCCTATTCGGTCTATCCCTATAGACCTTAATTCCTAGAATAAAGGATGCTTCACCTAGGTCTTTCATGGAGAATTCCTTGGACAACCACATCTTGACTGATGTCAACATGGGAATATCATTCCCAATAAGGAGGATGTCATCCACGTACAATACGAGGAAGACAACAGCGCTCCCACTGACCCTTTTGAAAACACATGGTTCCTCTTCATTTTTGATGAAACCAAACTTTTTGATCACATCATTGAAACGAGTGTTCCAGCTCCGAGATGCTTGCTTAAGTCCATATATGGACCTTTGCAGCTTGCAAACCTTGTGATCAGTATCACTGGATGTGAAACCTAGCGGCTGTTCCATATAGATATCTTCCTCAAGATATCCATTTAGGAATGCCGTTTTCACGTCCATTTGCCATATTTCATAATCGAAATAGGCTGCAACAGCAAGCAATGTGCGGATGGATTTTAGCATAGCTACCGGGGAAAAGGTATCCTGATAGTCAATGCCTTCGCGTTGACTATAACCTTTTGCCACCTAGTCTAGCCTTGAATGTCTCCACATTCCCATCTGCACCAATCTTTCTCTTGAAGATCCATTTACACCCAATAGGTACTATACCTTCTGGTGGATCTACCAAGGTCCAGACTTGGTTTGAGTGCATCGAGTCAATTTCTGACTTCATTGCCTCAAGCCATTTCTCGGAGTCGATATCTGATATCGCCTCGTTGTAGGTTTTGGGATCATCACCATGAGCACCATTACCTATGAGGAACATTTCCTCTACATCCTCTGAAATAATACCTAAGTATCTTTCAGGGGGACGGAAACTCTTTCCGATCTACGAGGTGGAGGAGGTAGTGTTCTTATTGGCTCAACCTGATTTGGTTCCACTTGGTCCTTAGCTCGTTCTGCTTGTGAGACTTTCTCATCAAGCTTAATCTGCTTTCCAATGCCACTATCTTGAATAAACTATTTTTCAAGAAATATGGCATGTCGACTCACAATCACATTGTGGTCTTCTGGAATGTAGAAATAGTATCCTAATGACTCTTTAGGATATCCTATGAATCGAGCTCTAAAGGACCTAAACTCTAACTTGTCCGCTTGTTGTCTTTTGACATGAGCCGGACAACCCCAAATTCTGAGATGACTCAGACTTGGTTTCTTACCGTGCCATATCTCATACGGTGTGGTAGGAACGGTTTTAGAGGGAACCCTATTCAGTAGATATAGATTGAAGTTAATAATGAATGTCCCCAAAGAAAATCAGGGAGGTCTGTGAAGCTCATCATGGATCGAACCATATCCAATAGAGTCCGATTTCTCCGTTCTGAAACCCCGTTGAGTTGAGGTGTTCCTGGTGGAGTCCATTGAGAGACTATGCCATTTTCCTTAAGATAGTCTAGGAATTCCCGGCTAAGGTATTCACCTCCTCGATCTGATCGAAGAACCTTAATGGGTTTTCCAGTTTTGTTTTTCTACTTCATGTCTGAATTCTTTGAACTTTTCAAAAGCTTCAGACTTGTGTCTCATAAGATACACATACCCATACCTAGACAGATCATCGGTAAAGGTAATGAAGTAGACAAAATTGCCTCTAGCCGGCACATCAAATGGGCCGCACACATCAGTATGTACTAGGGCAAGGAGATCTGTGGCCCTCTCCCCATGTCCAACAAAAGGGAGTTTAGTCATTTTGCCTTGAAGACAAGATTCACAAGTTGGATATGACTCAAAAGTCAATGGACTCAATAGCCCATTTTTCTCCAATTTGTTGATCCTATCTTCTGCTATATGACCTAATCTCAGGTGCCATAGATATCTGTCGTTTGGACTATCCCTAGGTCGTTTGGCATTCACGTTTTGCTCGATAGTTAGAACAGGTACATCAATATGCAAGCTGATAAAGACCATTAATAAGGAAACCATTTGCAATTTTATTTCTTTCATAAAGAATGTTACAATGGTCCTTAAAGAAGGTGATCACATAACCTTCTTGTGCTAAGCATGAAACAGAAATCAAATTCCTGCTAGCTGCAGGCACATAATAACAGTCTTTTCAAAACTAAGTCTAAACCAGATGGTAATCGAAGAGGGTATGTTCCCACGGCTACTGCAGCAACTCTTGCTCCATTACCGATGCGTAGGATCATGTCTCCATCCCTCAGCCTCCTGCTATCCTCAAGACCCTGCATAGAAGTGCACAGATGAGCACTAGAACCAGAGTCAAGCACCCAACTGGATGCAGAAGAAACCGTAAGGTTAGACTCAATAACGAGCATACCTCCAGAAGGACCTTCCTTCTTGTTCTTCAGGGTGGCCAGGTAAGTAGGGCAGTTCCGCTTCCAATGGCCGTCGCTGTTGCAATGGAAACACTTTCCTTTGCCATCGACCTTCTTCTTCGGTTCTGCCTTCTTCTTCTTTGATCCTTCCACCTTTTGCTTTTTCACAGACTTCTTTTTCTTTCCATAAGACTTTCTTTTGGAAGAAGTCCGTTCCATAGCAAGAACTGAGCCTTTAGAACCTTTCATAGAAAGCTCAGCGGTAACCAGCATATTCATTCAACTCGGCCAAGGAATTTTGAAGTTTATGCATGTGGTAATTCATGATGAATTGCCCATATGCATCAGTCAAGGATTGCAGAATAATATCGTTCTGCAAGTCCAAGTCCAACTTCACACCGAGCTTCTCAAGCTCTTCCATGTCCTTGATCATTGTCAGACAGTGATCTTGGACTGACTGCCCATCACGCATCTTAGCCTTAAAAAGTCATTTCGTGACTTGATATTTGGCTGCGCGACTCTGTTCACCAAACATCTCCTGCAGGTGAGCCAACATTTGGCGAGCAGTCCCGATATCTTCATGTTGGCGCTGGAGCTCATCAGACATCGAGCCCAACATGTAAGTATCTGGCCTTATTATCTTCGTCAATCCATTTTTCCAGAGACGCTCTCTGTTCAAGTGGATGGACGAGCTGGTAAGGTGGGAGGGTCCTGGTCCAAAACATGGTGTTAACTTCTCTGAACCCAAAACAATTTTGTAGTTCCTGAGCCAATCTTTATAATTGGGTCCAGTCAGTCTATGTGTGTCTAGGATACGTGCCAAGTGGGTTGGACGCAGACATTTTCCTGTAGAGAGTCAAAGATTCTAGTTAGATACTGTAATTTTGACTTGACCAATTTGTTTAGGGATTTTATTTTTAAACAAATTAGCTCCCACTATTTTCTCGGATCCCTACACTCCCTCTGTAGAGATGCGAAAATCTCCGCGATTGATGATTTCTAGTGGGTGGTGCGGTCTCACCAACTGACTCATCACCTCACCTAACAGTTATTGGTGATGGGTTAGCCAATGAGTGAACAACTCTTGTTCAATGATTCTCTAATCATGGTGCACCCAAACTTGGTCTCTAATTCATGAATCTCACCGTATCCGGAATATTGATCCACTCCTTAGTTAAGTCAGACCCACCATTTGCATAGACTGGGTTCCTAATTGAGTCTCTCACCGTATCCGGAATATTGAGCCCAACTCATCCTCCAGCCCATAGCATCCAATGCCTAATAGACATGGTTGCATCTTCCCGGTGCAACTGAGCCACTGTATCCAGCCGAGAACAATCAACCCCGGGAAGGGCCCGCACATCTACAATGGTGGAAGACCTCAGACTTAATCTTTTCTTAGGGAGAATTGATTCAGGTCTCATTAAACTAGACTTGGCTTAGTCATAACAATTATGACTAACCTAGTGGCATGGGTTAGCTCGGATTATTGACCACCTCAGATCAGAACTGTGTCAACAGATATGGCCAGGTAAGTGAGACCGGTGGAAGGAATATGCCATTAACTCGTACAAGAACGCATTCAGGTCGAGTAGCTTCCAATTAAAAACCAGTCGGTCGTATGTGCCAAACTTACCTTAGACACCAAATTGTTGAGTCAGAACCAATTGGGTTAGCCTACAATCCAGACTCTAACCTCTGAGCCTAATTAGGTCTTGCTTGATCGTGTCTCGATCTTGACCCAGACTTAATCCTATTAGGCTGGTCAATTTAAGCATTGTTGATCCCATCTAACCAACTCTTGATTCGGTTTGATCAACCGCTTAGACCTAATTGAGCTACCCAAGCCCGAACCCAGTATTATGAATATGTCTTAGATCTGAAATTCTCAATTTTAGACCTAATTAATATTCCATAAACTTAATTCTTAATTAAGTAGGGTTCATAAACAAAATATGCACAATAAATCCTAGGGTTTCAGGATCTAGGGTTTTGCAGAAAGTAAGTTTTGGGTTTCTGATTAAGGACGAACACGCAGCACCCCTACACATCATAAGAACACCCCATCGAATGGGAAGAGAGGGCCTTTAAACCCTTCTTCGTTCTTATGACCGGACGGCCAAGAGGAACGCCTTAATCAGGAACATGTCAATACTACAAAACAGTTTATAGATCTATATCATATATCTCATATACAAATTAGATCTAATCATGGCATATTTTGCATACATCTCATGTATCAAATCATGCATATGTTTTCAGATCTAAATTATCTCATAATAATCTAAAAAATTAGATTTAAATTGATCTAATCAAAATAAATTCTAATCTAGACAATTATGTAGAACTATTCTACAACTAGTCTAGACATGCATCAATCATATCTCATATGATATTTAAAATTAAATAATTTTTATTTGCTATTTTTTCAGATGTTATTATAACACTTATAATATCAAAAAATAGTAAATAAAAGATCTAAAATATGATTTAATCAGATTAAATCAAAAGACATGCAAAACTATTCTATAGAACTATTCTATTCTAGAACTAGTCATGCATATCTTCTAATCTTAGATCCAAATCATTTAATTTTAATTTTTTCTGATTTTCAGATCTGATCACATCTCATGTGACATCTGAAATCATTTTATTTTTAATTAAAATAAAATTTAAAATTCAGATCTAAACTACTTTTAGAACCATGGCTCTGATACCAGTTGAAGGGAAATCCTGATTTTCCCGGTCCAGGTTCGTTCAGATCTGATCAGATCAAGAGATATATTTCAAAAATTTTTCTCTTTGATCTTAATCAGATCTTGATATTTTCAGATCTGATTCTTATTATTTTAATAAAATAAAATAAAATAAGATAAATTAAATCAAATTTAATTTACCTGATTTGGGTAATCCTATTACCCTGTTGATGATCCTGTTTGCAGCGGAAGGTTCTGGATCTAGCCACGCAAGCGCCTGGCCTCTACCGGTATCCACTCGGGTTGGATCTGGAGATCCTCTTCTTCTCTATCACACCTCCAAAAATCAGATCTGGATCTGATCTGGAGGATCTTCAAAACTCCTTTTGAAGATCAGCAGTCGTCCTTTGCAGCAGCGCAGCCTTCTTGCTTTTGATCGCCTTTTCTTGATCTGAATCGCACCAACCAAATCCAAAACACTTTTGGACGTGGAGAGCAAGGGGAGAAGAGAGTTTGGCATGGAGAAAGAGGGAGAGAGGCAGCCTTGGGGCGTGGGAAATTGCTTCTTGATTATTTCTTCATTATTATTTGAGTTGGGCGCAGGGTCTTATTTATAGACTAAGCTGTGATCCAACTCCTCTTCCTCCCAACCAATCACAACCCTTTGTGAAATCAGATCTAAATCTGATTGGTGGGAATAGAGTCCCCTGGATTCCTCCTTAGAGGGTGCCTAAGACCAGTCAAAGTTGGATTCTTAGAAGAACTCTAATTGGAATCCAAAAAGGGAGATGGAGTCCTTGTCCAACAAGGACTCCTAGGCGCCTCCAACTTGGGCTCACGCCACCCTAGGGTGGCGTGCGCCCTCCTCCTTGCCAGGTTCTGGCAGGGGGACAAGGCCCCCACCAGCTCTCCAATAGGTGCATGACATGTGGTCAAAAGTCAAAGTGTCAATGGTCAACGTTTGACCAGTCAAAGGTAGACTTTTGACCAAAGTCAAAGAACAAGAAATGGCAGGTGACCAAAAATGGCAGGTAATGTCTTACAAAATAAGACAACCTTTTCTGACTTGGACAACCTCCAGTCAGACCATATGAAGGCCTCTGATTGAGCACAAACTCCTTTGGCTCAGTCAGGACAACTTATTTATGATAGTAAAAGAAGAACGTTAGGTTCAATCGAGTGCTAGCACGATTTTCCTTGAACCTAATTGAATCTCATTCAGATCAATTGAACTAGATCAGTTCAATTGATGATCACCAGATTCAAACCCTTGTTTGTGTGACCCAGTTAGGTTCAGTTCTGTATGGTAATGGGATATGTCATGATCTCTATCATCGACATCATCGAAACTCCTTTCGATGGATCAGAACTCTTCTGATTCGAACAGCTAGAATGATCGATCATCTAAATCATTCTAATTGCTCCCAAAATCCACCAGTGACACCTAGCAGTATATGGTGGCAACCCATCAGAGCTGAATGCGAACCTCTTGGTGCAGCTACCTGTGTGATTAAGTTCTTCTATCTTGAGCCCCGATCAGATTAGGGTTAAGGTGAACTCGTCAAACCCTAGTCTCTGTCATATGATGTAATCATTCGATTCGAGTCCAATGTGAAAATCTAAATAGAAACTCTTTCTATTATTTCACTCTGCCATGGCCATGGGCTTCTGGACTTGATTCTCATGATCATCATAGGGCTGCTCCTCTACCACCGAGGTAGATAGATTCCATCTTGATGCAATCCAGTTCCTACAATGAACATGTCATAGCCAACATACACCTCAGGGTTCCATATGGCTAGGAGACCGAGTAATGGTGTAGTCAAACTATAACACCCTCAAGGTGAACTGCCGATGCATCTCAGGTCAAAGAACCAGACACACTACTGCAGCATCGAGTCAGTCATTGACGAGAAGGTAGACTTCCTAATGACTACTCGAGGTGGTCACGCTCAGTGCCCTCGTTCTCTAACGAGTACCTGTACTCTCCCTCTGGTGTCTCCACACCGTAGACTCAAGACTCATCTACTAAAGAGAAGCGATCGTACACCAACCTTCCGGATCAATCACCATCCTCGTGATGATCCTATGGTCGGGAGCTGTTTATGAGTTAATAATGATTATTCATGTCTTAAATTTTCAACTCTTGAAAATATGAATTATCATTACCATTAACTCAAAGGATGTATCACAGACACTAAATACACATGTGTGATAGAAAATAACCCATTTCATTAATTATAGTCAAAATTATAATTTTGCCCCTAGAAGTGTATTACAAGTGTCAGCCAATTCTGGCTTCTAGGGCACATATATCTAATAGTTCAATCTTTGTCAAACATTTACATACAAATAAACTTAGACCCTAGTCTGATAAGTGTATATTTATAGGATACCCCAAGAAAATTAGAGATTACTATTTCTACCATGCTGAAGAATAAAATATGTTCATCAGCAATAAGATAATCTTTTTAGAAAAGAAGTTTCTTGATAAAAGAATTATTGCTTTTAAGATTGAACTTGAGAAAGTTCAACAGACAGAAAAACCAACATCAGTAGCCAAATCTGAACTAGATTTGATCAAATCAGACCCAGAGCCTCCTTCATTATTAAGGCAATCCAGTAGAGTACCGCATCAGCCAGATAGATACTATGATTTCTTAGTCCAAAATGGTGATCCTATCGAACTCGATGAGAACGATGAAGATCTTATCACTTATATGAATACAATGCAAAGATCTAATTTTGAAAAATGGCTTGAGGCCATGAAATTCAAGATAGAGTCCATGAAGGTCAATGATGTATGGACATTTGTTGACCCACCTGAAGGGGTTAAACCCATTGGATGTAAGTAGGTCTTCAAAAGAAAAAGGAGCGCAGACAAAAAGATGAAAACCTATAAAGCCTGTCTAATTACCAAAGAATATCATCGATCTTATGGTATTGACTATGATGAAATATTTTCTCTTGTGGCAGTACTCAAATCCATTCAGATTATGCTTGCGATAGCTGTCCATCTAGATTATGAAATCTAGTAGATATATGTGAAGATAGCTTTCCTAAATGGAGAGCTTACCAAAGATGTATATATAATACAACTTGAGGAGTTCACATCCATAGATGAGTCTAAGGTATGCAAGCTTCAAAGATTTATTTATGGATTGAAGCAAGCATCTTAGAGTTAAAACATGCATTTTGATAAGGTGATCAAAACATATGATTTTGTAAAGAATAGAAAAGAGTCCTGCATCTACAAGTGGACAAATGGTCTGATAGTGATATTTCTTATCTTATACATGAATGACATTCTCTTAATTAGGAATAGCATTCCCACACTACAAGAAATAAAAGTTTGGCTGTCATCTCAGTTTTCCATAAAAGACTTGGGTGAAGCATCCTACATCCTAAGAATGAAGATCTATAGAGATAGATTTAAAAAGATGCTTGGGTTATCCCAGTCTACGTACATAGAAACTATGCTAAAGAGGTTCAGCATGGAGAAATTCAAGAAGGGCTATCTTCCGTTAGGCTAAAAAAATTTTTTCTCTAAGAAGGATTGTCTGACAACTCCTGAAGAGAGACCGTATGAGTAGAATCCCATATGCTTCAGTAGTGGAATCTATCATATATGCCATGATATGTATAAGATTAGATGTGGCATACTCACTAAGGATACTGAGTAGATACCAATCTGATCCAGGAGAGAACCACTAGAAAATGGTGAAAACTATCCTTAAGTATTTAAGAATACTAAAAATCAGTGGCTCATTTATGGTGAGTCACATTTGAAACTTCTGAGATTTATAGACTCTAACTTTCAATCTGACCATGATGACAGTAGAAGCATGTCGGGCTATATTTTTATCCTAAATGGTGGAGCCATCTATCGGAAGAGTTTTAAGCAGCACACTGTAACAAACTCTGTATGCGATATGGAGTACGTCGCAGCATTCGATGCTATAAAGAAAGTTGTGTGGCTCAGAAAGTTCATCATCGAGTTCGAAATAGCACCCTTCCTTGATGGTCCTATCCTACTCAACTGTAACAGCACTAGTGCCATTGCTCAGGGGAAGGAATCGAGGCACACCAGCGGACGAAGCATATACGATGCTGCTATCATCTGATTCAAAAAATCATGGATCGAGATGACATCGACCTTCAAAAGATTGACGGAAAGAAAAAACTAGTCGACCCCTTCACTAAAGCCCTGGTGGTAAAGAAGTTCGACAACCATAAGTCAAAGATGGATATTAGATACTATACCGATTGGCTTTAGGATAAGTAAATTAAAAATTATGTTCGAAAGCCAATCATCAGCATATTAACGATTGTGCTATTTTATAATTATAAATAATTTATTATTAAATAAAATTATATTCTAGCATTTTTATCATAAAGTTTATATCTTCTAATGAACTCTTTTATTGCGATGAAGTCCTTAGCACTATTTAGTTTTGATAAAGAGAGAATTTATTGATTAGTCCTTAAACTGTTTATGATCAAATGATATATTGTTAACTAGGATAACAGTATTTATCGAGTGTAAATCATTATGTACCATATAGATTGGCTGTCCTTTTAACCAACGAGTGTGGAGATATTAGTATAGCATATAGGTGAGATGTCGGGGTACGTCGTTACAGAATATGACCAATTCTGAAGTATTCTGCTTTCGAGAATTGCTCTGATAGGATATGGATATAAGTATCCCTTGGACCTAAGATCGCTATGATGGCTTGCAAGCAACTCACTGTGCTTTAGTGCTAGATAACTTAAATTTCTAATTCAATGATAGAAAGTTTCTGAGCATAATTAAAAACTTGTGAAGTCGGTGAGTGATCAAAAAGAAATTGACCATTCCAAGAATTTGGAGATAATGCATCACTGTATTTCAATTTAGCAAAACCTTGGCTAGGATAATCCATGAGATGAATTTGATATTTTGAAATACAATGTGGATGACCTATTTAGGATTGATAGTTAAATCCTGAGTTATTCTATGAGCATTTAGGTCAAAGGGATGAATTATATGAAAACCATATCCATATAGGTTCTAAGGTATTGCTTTATACATTCGACCTATCCGATCATCGGATACCATTACTAGATGGTCATTTTGATTGGTATAAAAATTTATTCCTATGATACCGACTTAGGTTTGAACCTATGGGGTCATACACATAAGATATCTTAATTTGATCGGATGATTGGTCGATGATTGAGAATCATTTTGGGGTTAAACATTCGATACAATTGATGTTTGACCTTGTGCAAGTATTGCAGGAGGATCGATTGGCAATAGGATTGCTAATTGGCTTAATTTGATTAAACCAAAGGGCTAAGATTGAGCTTGATTGAATAAAATTTAATTAAATTTGATTTGGGCTTGATTGGATTAAGTCCAATTGGTTTATTAGATAAGCCAATTTCAAGGAAGAATAAGTTCTTATTCAATTAGGACTTGTGTGCACCTAATTTCTAATTTGATTAAAAATTAAATTAGATTTAAATTTGATTTAATCTAATTAAATTAGGCTTCTAGTTGGATTAAGATCATTTTTAATTTGGTTTCATTAGTTTTGATTTGATTGGGTTCAAATAATAAGTTGGACCAAGTCAAAACTAAAAGTCCTAGTGTGACTAGGATTCTTCCATCTTGCACCACTTTGCTTTCCACACCCTCCTTATGCCAATTCCCTTAGAATTTGCATGAAAAATTTTATTTTCAGAGAGTTTTCATGCTCCTTTTGTGTCTCCTACCTTTTTAGAAGGAAATTAGTTATGGAATATGTCAAAATAAATAAGTTGTTTTGACCTAGGATTCTATTAGATAGAGTTTGACACATCATCTTTCCTTATCTCTTTGTGGTGCCAAACCACCTAATTTTTTTTTGATTTTTTTATAAAATATAGAAGACTTTATTCTTTTGGAGTCCATGCAAAAAAATGAGGGGGCACCCAAGAGTTGGGCACCCCAATCCTTGCTCAATTTGGACATGCCTTTCTAGGTATTTGACTTAGACAAGGACTCTATCATAACTCTCTATTTAAAAGGAGTTAGGATATGAAATTTCTACAAAAATTAGTCCTTTGAGAGAGGGTTTGGGCGTGCGAGTCTTGGGTGCAAAGGGTTCTTGGGCATGGTGCTTTGTAAAGACACAAGTTGTTGTGTCTAGGTGAGAGAAAAGAAAGAGAGAAGAGAGGTCTTCACTGGGTTTCTCTTAGATCCTTTTCTATATTTTTATTGAGAGAAAAAGCTGAAGAAAAGAGTTTTTTTAGATCCTCCCATCTATTTTTTGGTACTTTGGAAGGTCCAAGTTGATCAAAGAAAGAGTTTCACCATCAACCATCGAAGAAGGATCAACATATATACTATCATACTGTTCTGATTTCTAGTCACTGGACTTCGGATCAACGATCAAGACTTTGTGTGGACTTTTCATGGAGGTTGGATACATATGCGGCTCGTAGCGACAATCTCAGCCTCAAATTAGCAAGTTGAAGATCCCAACTTGCAAAAGATAAAAGAGATTCGATCTCTTTCTCTCACTGGATTGGATCTAGTCTTAGTTTGATGTTGATATGATCAACATCATTATCTTTATTTAATATTTAATTTTAGATTTATTTGCATACATAAATCATATCATTAGATCCTAGATCTAGGATTTATTTATATATTTTAATAAATTAATATGATTAATTTATTATTTCCACTGATCTATTTTGAAAATTTTCAAAATACTTACTTGAAATCCTAGATTTTTCCTTCACCTCCAATGTCCACCCAAACTATTGGACCCGATACCATCCACCTTAATAGGAGGCTATGATCTAGTTATCATCATAGCTATTTTATTTTAAGAATCTAATAATTTTAAAAGATTTAATTAATTTAATTTAGAAAAGAGAGTCAAAAAAACTAGCTAATCATAATCCTCCCACTGACTTCATCAAATCAGATCAATGGAGACCATAAATAGGCTGGTCTAGAAGCACCTAATCAGTCACACTGATTTACCTAGCTGACATGGGTCAGCTTGAATTGTCAAGTGATCTGATCAAAATATAACTTCACCAAGAAGGCCAGGTAAGTGAGATCGATGGGAGGGTCTACCAAAGCTTGCCTTAGATACCAATAAAAATGGCCAGGTAAACCGGCAGCCAATTAAAGACCATCAGTCTAGAAATGCCAGACTTATCTTAGATATCAACTGATTAATTAGTTTTAATTAGATCAACCTAACAATTTAGACTAGACCACTTAGCCAAGAATCAAGTCCATTTGGTTCTCGTTAAAGACATGGACTTGACTAACTACAAGTATTGTAATTAATCTAAAAAATCCTTGACCTAATCTAAAACAACATTTGATTAGATTTAGTTCATTCTCTAATTAAATCCATTTTTTAATCTAGCCTTTGGTCTAATCCAATTAATGGATCTAATTTTTTCTAACCTATTAATCCAAATGTTATGATTTATGTCTTAGGATCTTCAATTCATAATCCTAGATCCTAATCAAAACAACTCTTAATTCTTCATTAAGTTTTAGGCTAAGGGTTGGGGTTTGGCATTTCAAAAATAATTTTTATATTTGTAAAATATTTTTACAACTTGGTTCTACCAATCAATTGCATGTTTGATTCATAATCAATATGCAAATAAAATATATTATGAATCTACTTTAGATCTAATCTAAATATATTCATGAACATGAATATCAAATTGAAATAATTTTAATTCTAAATAATCATAAATCATCTTAGATCAAATCTAATATATTTATGATCATAAAAATTAGATTAAAATATTTTTAATTTAAATTCTAAAATCTCTTAGATTAAATCTAAAATTTTATGATCAAATTTTAGATCAACACGTACTAGGACAATCTTTATACTATAAGGAGTAAACCTTATAGCAGGACAACCTTATAAGATCAGTCCATGCAATCTAAAATATTTATTTTTAAATTTAAATAATTTTAAATTTAATTAATCATAAATCAACCTAGATCATATCTAATATATTTATGATTAAGATTTAGATCAATACGAACTAGGACAACCTTTTCACTGTAAGATGTAAACCTTACAGCATAACAATCTTATAAGATCAATCCATGTGATCTAAAATTCAATTTCAAAATTAAATGTCAGATTATAATTTATATCTAATCTAAATAAATAATCTAAATAGACATAAAAATTATGTCAAAAAGAATCTAGGCTCTGATACCAATTGAAGGAAAAGTCTAGGATTTCTAGCATGAATTTTGAAATTTTTTCAAAACTAGATCAGCAAAAGCAATAAATTAATTATATTAATTTATTAAATTATAAAAATTAATCTTAAATCTAGAATCTAATGTCATGATCTATGCATGCTAATAAATTTAAAATTAAATATTAAATAAAGATAATGATGTTGATCATATCAACATCAAACTAAGACTAGATCTAATCTAGTGGGAGAAAAAGATCGAATCTCTTTTATCTTTCGTAAGTCAAGAACTTCACTTACTAATTCGAGGGTGAGGTTGTTACTTTGAGCTACATATACATTTGGCCTTATAGAAAGTCCACACGAAGCCTCAATCGTTGATCCAAAGTCCAGCGACTGAAAATCAGCATAGTATGCGAGTACTATGCTAATCCTTTATTAATAGTTAATGGCAAAAGTCTTTCTTTGATCAACATGGACCTTCCAAGCACCAAAGAAGAGATAGAAGAATCTGAAAGAACTCTTTTTCTTCATCTTTTTCTCTCAAAAAGATTGTGAAAAAGGATCTAAGAGAAATCCTATAGAAGACCTCTCTTCTCTCTTTCTTTTCTCTCACCTAGACACAACAACTTGTGTCTTTACAAAGTACCATGCCTGAAGCATCTTTTCACCCAAGCTTCCCATGCCTAAGCACTCTCTCTCAAATCTAAAACCTGTAGAAATTTCAGCCCTACTTTCTTTAAATAGAGAGTTATGACAGAGTTCTTGTCTAAGTCAAATATCTTGAAAGGCATGTCCAAATTGAGCAAGGTTTGGGGCGCCCAACTCTTAGCCACCCCTCCCTTATTATTTTGGCATGAAAATCATGAAAGTTGTTCACAAATATCTTCTATTCTCTGTGAAAAGATTAGAGAAAAATCAGGTGAGTTGTTGCCTCAAAGAGATAAGGAAAGGTGATGTGTCAAACTCTATCTAATAGGTCAAAACAACTTGTTTGTTTTGACCTATTTCAAAATTAATTTCCTTCTAAAAAGGTGGGAGGCACAAAGCGGGCATGGAGGCTCTCTAAGGATGAGAAATCCTATATAAATTCCAAGAAAAATTGGTGTGGGATGGTTTGGAAAGCAAGGTGGTGCAAGGTGGAAGAGTCCTAATCACATTAGGACTTCTAGTTTTGACTTTGTTCAACTAGTTTTTTGAACCTAATTAAATCAAAACTAATGCAACCCAATTAGAGGTTATCTTAATCCATATAAGAGCCAAATTAAATTAGATTAAGTCAAGTTTAGATCTAGTTTAATATCTAATCAAACTAGAAATTAGGTGCATACAAGTCCTAATTGAACAAAGACTTGTTCTCCCTTATAATTAGCTTTTTTTATAAACCAATTAAACTTAATCTAATCAAGTCCAAATCAAATTTAATTAAATTTAATTTAATTAGACTTGATCTCAACCCTTTAGCTTAATCAAATTAAGCCAATTAGCAATCCTATTGCTAATTGATCCTCCTGCAACACTTGCACTAGGCCAAACATCAATCATTTTAAATGTTTAACCCTAAAATAATTCTTAATCATCGATCAACCATCCGATCAGATTGAGATCTCTAATGTGTGTGATTTCATAAGTTTGAACCTAAGCCAATGGGTTTGAATCTAAGCCGATGATATAGAAAAAATTTCTATACCAATTGAAGTGATCATCTAGCAATGGTATCCAATGGCTAGTTAGATTAAATGTATAAAGCAACACTCTTAGAATCCATTTAGATATAGTTTCCATATAATTCATCTCCTTAATCTAAATGCTCATAGGATAACTCAAGATTTAACTATCAATCCTATTTTGGTTATTCATATTGTATTTTAAAATATCAAATCCATCTCATGAATTACCATGGCCAAGATTTTGCTAAATTAAAATACAGCGATGTATTTTTTCCAAATACTTGGAGTGATCAATCTTATCTTGATCACTCATCGACTTCATAAGTACTTGATTATGTTCAAAAATCTTTTATTATTAATTTAAAAATTTAGATAATCCGACATCAAAGCACAGTGAGTTGCTTGCAAGCCACCATGGTGATCTCAAGTCTGAGGGACACTTATATCCATATCCCATCAGCGTAATTCTTGATAGCAGAATACTTCAGAGTTGATCAAGTTTAATGACGATGTACTCCTACATCTCATCTGTATATCATATCAGTATCTTCACACTCCTTGATTAAGAGGACAACCAATCTATATGGCACACAATGACCTACACTCGATAAACATTGTCGTCCTAGTTAACAACATATCATTTGATCATGAATAATTTAAGGATTAATCAATAAATTTTCTCTTTATCGAAACTAAATAGTCCTAAGAACTTCATCACAATATGGAGTTCATTAGAAGATGTAGACTTGTGATGAAAAATATTAGAATAAAATTTTATTTAAAAATAAATTATTTATATTTACAAAATAGCACAACCATCAATAAGCTGATGATTGACTTTAAGACATATTTTCTAACATCAATTCTTTCTTTTTCGTCCCTTGTTCCGTCATTAAGAGAGTCTTTACAAGAAGCTCGTACTTTGGGAGCCGATAGATTGGGCTTCGCGTGGATACCCGTAGAGACCGTTCGTGTGCATGGCTAAAGCTACGATCAAATCTACAAAGTTTTTGAGAAGCTATGATCTTTGCTTCAGATTCAGGTATGAGATTCAATCTCATTTTTTTTTTGTATTTTAGATTTTATATGCATCATATTATGCCATAGATCCTATTATAGGATGTTTGTAGAATAGATCCAATACATATATAGATTAAAAGGTTTAATCTAAAGTTTTCCACTATTTATGGTTTCGAAAATGTTTCAAAAACCATGCATGAAATCCTTATAATTTTTCAACAGTGGTATTAGAGTGTCTGGTTCTTTTATGATATGATATGCATGCATAGTTAATAAAATTTGAATTTTATAATGCATGAGATGCATATGATCCGATGTAGATAGAATCTAAATTTCAATTAAATCTAAAGATGATTAGATTAGTTGATTTTTGAATAACTTAATACTTGGATTTGGTAAATAACCAAGCCATTCGATCATAAAAGGAAGTAGAGTTTAAAAGCCCTCTCGACCTATTTGGTAGGATTCTCTTATGGCATGTAGGGATGCCATTGTGATTTCTCATGAAAAAGAATAGCAAAGAAAGAGAACTTATTTTTTTGCAAAATTCTAGATTTGTGAAACCATAGGTTTTGTTGTAGTTGATACAAAATATTCAAAAAAATTTGAATCTAATCATTGTAAATAAACTTTAGAATCATAAATAAGTTTAGATGAGATCTAAAGATGATTTATGATTGATTTTATTGAGAAATTATGAAAATATATTTAGAACCGAAACTCTACAATAGTTGTTGGCATGTCTCCAGGGGTCGACTCCAATCCTATTCATTGGGGTTGATCCTTTCTTCATTGGGGTCGACTCGATTACTACAAATGAGATTTTTAGTTCTCTGTTTTGTCATAAAGGTCGACTTATGGGCCGACCACTGTAAGAAGTCAACTCCTACTAGGGAGGGATCGAACCCAATTGCTAAATAGAATATTTTTGTATAAAAATTTTGTAAAATTGTTTTACATGTTGAAAATGTTTCAATGTTCATGAATCATGTTATAAAACTAAGAGATCTAGATTAGAGAATCAAAGATCTAAAGGCTATGTTCATAAACCTTGGGTTTTTGGGTTAGCTCGGATCAGGTTCCATTAATTGGGTTAGACCTTGGGTTAGAAAACTCATAGATAATGGACGAAGCAATTGATCAAATCTAATTAATAATTAATTCAAATTAGGTCAATTCTTTTCTTGATCAATTTTTAATAGTTGTAATTGATCAAGTCCATTATTTTATCAAATGGACCTAATTATGGCTCAATAGCCAAGCCCAAGTTATTAAGTGTATCAAATCAAAACTATTAATCAGATGGTGTCTAAGGTAAGTCGGCAGTCTTGATCGGTGGTCTTTAATTAGGAGCTACTTGCATAGATTGAGTCTATGGCAAGTTAATGGCATATCACTCCCACCGATTTTACTTACCTAGTCATCCTAGTCGATTGTGTTTTGATTAGATCATTTAATAAATTCAAGCTGACCCATACTATTGAGATAATTAGTATGACTGATTTAGGTGCCTAATAACTGGCTAGGTCATTAGTCCTCTTTATGACTTAGTAAAGTCAGTGAGAGGATTGTTGACTACTGGTTAATCTTTTCTCTTCATCTTATTAATAAAATTCTCTAAATTATTAGGTCCATGAAATAAAATTGTTATGGAGATAACATGATCATAGCCTCCCATTAAGTTGGGTTATAACGGTTCTATTAGTTTGATGATCATTGAAGATCCAAAGATCTGATGCTCATCTGCTATTAGAATTATCATTCATGATATGATAACTCAGTCACATCTCTCCAATGGATGGTTAGGTTGGCTAGCCAAAGTTGGGCCTAATCATTTATTTGTTAGATGCACGTAGTTGGTCATGTTAATGGTTGGACCTAACCAGACCTTGTAGAGAAGGCCAAAGCCAACTAATAAGGCTTCTGGGGCAAAAATTAATTACTAAAATTTATTTGAAGAAATAATTGGTTAAGAACCTAGCTACAGATACACATGGATGGGCATGCCAAAGTCAGGCTTATATGCAATCTATGTGAATTCTAGTACATGTTAAGAAATTAATATAATTTCTTGAATTGGAGAAAGAGGCTACCAATTTGTATAAAATAGTGAAAGAACTTTTAGACTAAAGTCTATTTCTTTAGGATTAAATGATTCATATACTAATAAGATTCTTATTTTCCTCTTAGGGATGTTTCTTGTTCCTTCTTTTACCTCCCTCAGATTGTTGATGTAAGACCACCGCTTCCTCGGCCTATGCTTACTTTCGATCATAGGTAAGGAGTTCAGCATAGTCCTTCAAAAGTTCTTATCAAGGGACAAGAGGAGGCGATTATTTCAGAGACCCCTCTTGAGAGCCAACATCGCAACTACTTTGTTGAGGTTGCAGAGTTCCAGTATGGTTGGGTTGAAGCATGCCACATAATCATGCAATGACTCCCCCTCTTTCTACTAGATTAAAAAGAGATTGTTGGAGTTCATCGGTCGAGGTCGGTTGCTGCCCAAGTGCATAATAAATTACCTCCCAAACTACTCAAAAGAATGAATGGTTTCTACTTGGAAGTCAGAGTATCATGCTCATGCTGACTTCTTGAGCGTGGCTAGGAAGGCAAGATAGAGGAGGGAGTTTGAAGCCCCCTAGAGTATTATGGGGGGCCTGTAGCCCATGAGGTGGTCTAGTGGATTTGAGAAGCTATCGTATGGTTCCACTTATAGCATTTTGACTCGAGGTGGGATCGGTTCCTCTAATATCTTTCAAAAGAAAAGTGGATACAAACTGAAGTTGAGGGAGTCATCGCATCTCCTGTCTCCCTCCTAAAATGTCTCTAGCTTCCGCTCAATCTCCTGGATATTCCACTCAAGATCATCCTCGCACCAAGACCCATCGAGGCATGGGGCATACCCTAAAGTCAAGTCTCCTCCTAAAGACTCCAAGGTTCGCCATCGTCGATCCATATTTCTAGAGCTTCGTTAAGGCGACGAGGACTAGCGAGCATCTAGTTTGGAGTGACGATAACACCGTGGGATCATCCTCAAGCTCTTGGGGCGAGATCGATAGCTATGCTATGATGGAGTAATTTGGCAAGCCAACTCCCATCGACTTTGCTTCTTTGAAGTTTGCTAAAGCTGCTGCACAGTAGTGGTCAGCATCTAGACCTCCTGCACCAGAACGTCGAATTGTTGTGTCTGCCACCACAGTAGGCTGGGTCAAACCCACCGTCGGGGGCTTTATTAGGAATTGTATCCTAAAGCCAATCATCTAGATTATAAATGATTGAGCTCAATTATAAAATATACTTGAATTATAAATAAATAAAATTATTATTTTGATATTTCATCATTCTTGTGCATCTTTCTATAATGAACTCTTATGTGATGAAGTTCTTAGGACTATTTAGTTTCGACAAAGAAGGATTTATCATTTAGTCCTTAAACCTGATCGTGACTAAATGATACATTATTACCTAGGATGATAATGTTTATCGAGTATAGATCATTGCATACCATATTTGTTGGTTGTCCTCTTAATCAAGAAGTATGAAGATACTGGTATGGCATGCAGGTAAAATATAGGGGTACATTGAAGAGAGCGCGCAGGATTTCTAGCTCTACTTTCAAAAAAAATTTTTGATAAACGCATAGTGGATAATATTATTAATCATATTAATAATGAAAAGCTACATATCTAATCTAAAAACTCTACACACTATAGGATCTAATGTATTATATATGCATGCATATCTAAAAATAAAAATAAAATTAATAGTAAAAATATTTTACTGTTGTACGTGTTTAGAACATGTTATCTTTTTGTAGATAGAAGAATGCCATAATATGATCTTCTCTATGTAGATTTTGAATGCTGTGATGCAACCACACACGCATCTAGCCTCCATGGATAATTCACATGAGGTTCTGATCCTGATCAGTTCCCCTCGAGTGCTAGCTCTGCAGAAACCTTCAACGGCTGATTTAGATCAAACTTCTTTTGATCTTCTTCACCAGATCTTTAGATGCTCCGGATCCCAATGAATGTAGATGAGAAGTTGAGGAGGTTCTCTGCTTGGATCTATGAAGTCACAACCCTCATAACTCACATATCTAAATTTCAAACCCTAGATAGATTCTAGGGAATGCTCTCACCCAAAACCCTTGCGCCAAGCTTTTACTTTTTTTCACGCACGCAGAGAAGAGACTTTCTCTTCTCTCTTTTTGATGTTCCTCTCTTCTCTCTTTCCTCTCTTCCTCTCATTCACACATCCATAAAATCCAACATTTTATAGAAGCACACAAAACATGGGAGGCATGAGGGGTTGGTTTAGATCAAGTAGTTATCCATTCAAATTCAAATCCAATTTGAATTCAATTGGTAACCAGATCAAACCAATCCATAAGGCGCGTGAGAAGGAAAAATGCACACCCTCCCTTGCATGAAAAAACTAACAAGAAACATCTTTCTCATGGAGAAAGGATGGTGCAAATCAAAGGATGATGTGGCATATGGGAAGACTAGTCAAACTAGTCTTACATTAGTCATCCAATTAAACCCATCCAATCCAAATTTGTTAGGCCCAATTAGACTAGATTAAACCCAATTTATTTAGGCTTAATTAGGCTTAGTTAAATCTTAATCAAATCAAAAATTAATCAAGCCAAATCCCTAATCAAATCAAGGATTAAACCTCCTTGATGATTAGATCATCTTATAACCTAATCGGATCAAATCCAAATGAATCTAATTCAATCGGTCTTGATTCAAAAAATAATTACTCAATCAAATTAAGTTAATTAGTGCTCAAATCACTAAATAAATTTTTCTTAATCATCCATTAGATTGCATAGGAACCTCTAGTGTGTATGATCCCACAGGTTCGAACCTAAGCCAGTAGCACAGGAACTAATTTTTTGTACTAATCAAAGTATCCTTCTAGCGATGGTACCCAATGTTCAAATAGACTAAATAGTATAATCGCAATATTTAGAACCTACGTGAATATGGTTATTACATAATTCATCCCTTTGACCTCTGTGCATAGGATGACTCAGGGTTAAAACTGTCAACCCTAGAAGATACATCCAAATCGTGTCTCAAAGCAATTAATCCTATGACCCCTCACTAGGACTATCCTGGCCAAGGCTTTGCTAAACTGAAATACTATTGAACATAACTCCTGAGTCCAAAAGTGGTCAATCCCATCTTGACTCACGCACCGACTTTTCAAGTACTTGACTGTACCCAGAAACCTTCCATCATTAAATTAAAAATTCAGATAGTCCGGCACCAAAGCACGGTGAGTTGCTTGAAAGTCACCATGGTGATCCCAAGTTAGAGGAATATTTATGCCTATATTTCATCAGAGCAATTCTTGATAGTATAAAAGCTCTGGAGTCGATCACGTTCAGTGCAGACGTACTCCTACATCTCACCTGCATGCCATATCAATGTCTCCACACTTCTTAATTAAGAGAACAATCAACTTATATGGCACACAATGATCTATACTCGATAGACATTATCGTCCTTGGTAATAATGTATCATTTGATCGTGAATAATTTTAAGGACTAAATAATAAATTCTTCTTTATCGATTCTAAATAGTCCTAAGAACTTCATCACAACAGACAAAAATTCATTAAAAGATGAAAAATTTATGATGAAAAAGTCAGAATAACTTTTATTCAATTAATAATTCATATATAATTATATAAAATAGCTCAATCATCAATAGGCTAATGATTGGCTTTAGAACACTATTTCCAACAATCTCCTACTTAGCCTAAAGCCAATCGGTGCAGTATCATATACCCATCTTTGACTTGAAGTTATCGAACTCCTTCACTACAATAGCTTTAGTGAATGGATCAGTCAGGTTCTCCTTTCTATTGATCTTCTAAAGATCGACGTCATCTCAATCCATAATCTCTCGAATAAGATGGAAGCAGCACAGAATATGCTTCATCCATTGGTGTGCCTTCAGTTCCTTCGCTTGAGTTATGGCTCCAGAGCTATCGTAGAAGAGCAGAACTAAACTATCAAGAAAAGGTGTTACTCCAAGCTTGATGATAAACTTCTTCAGCCACACCACTTCTTTGGCAGCATTTGATGCAGCAACATATTCTTCCTTACACACTGAATTAACTATGGTGTGCTGCTTGAAACTTTTCCAGCAAACAGCACCATCATTAAGGATAAACATATACCCCAACACACTCTTGCTATCATCATGATCAAACTAAAAATTAAAGTCTATAAATCTCATAAGTCTCAAGTTTGACTCACCATAAACAAGCCACTAGTTCTTAGTATTTTTCAAATACTTCAGGATGGTTTTAACAACCTTCCAGTAGTTCTCCCCTGGATCAGATTAGTATCTACTCATTACCTCTAGTGAGGATGTCATATCTGATCGCGTACATATCATGGCATACATAATAGAATCCACTACCAAAATATATGGAATTCTACTCATACGCTCTCTCTCTTGAGGTGTTGTCAGACAATCCCGCTTCGAAAGAAAAATTTCATGGTCTATCGATAGATAGCCTTCTTGAAATTCTCCATGCTAAATCTTTTCAGCATAGTATCAATATACGTGGACTGGGACAACCCAAGCAATCTTCTAGATCTATCTCTATAGATCTTCATCCCAAGGAAATAGGAAGCTTCTCCTAGATCCTTCATAGAGAAATGTGACGACAACCAAATCTTTATTTCTTGTAATGCAGGGATATCATTCTCGATTAAGAGAATATCATTCACATACAAAATAAGAAATACAACTACTGGACCATTATTCCACTTATATATGCAGGGCTCTTCTTCGTTCTTAATGAAGCCATACGTCTTGATCGTCCTATTAAAATATATGTTCCAACTCCAAGATGCCCGCTTCAGTCCATAAATGGACCTTTGAAGCTTACACATCTTAGACTCATCTATGGATGTGAAACCTTTGGGTTGTATCATATACACCTCTTCAACTAGCTTTTCATTTAGGAAAGTTATTTTTACATCCATCTATCGGATTTCATAGTCCAAATGCATAGCTATTGCAAGCATGATCTGAATGGACTTGAGCATTACCATAGGAGAGAATGTCTCATCATAGTCTATACCATAATATTGACGATACCTCTTGGCAACCAAATGGGCTTTATAGGTCTCCATCATTTCATCTGTGCCTCTTTTTCTTTTAAAGATCCACTTACATCCTATGGGTTTTACCCCTTCGAATGGATCAACCAATGTCCATACATCGTTGACCTTCATGGACTTCATTTTGAATTGCATGGCCTCAAGCCATTTTTTAGAGTCGGATCTCTGCATTGCATCCATGTAGGTGACCAGATCCTCATCATTCTCATCGAGTTTGATAGGATCACCATTCCGAACTAAAAAATTATAGTATCTCTCTGACTGACATGGTACTCTATCAGATCACCTTAAGGATGCTGGTTCAGTAGGCTTCGGATCTGATCAAATCAAATCTAATTCTGGTTCAGCTATTTATGTCGATTTTTATACCTGCCAAACTTCCTCAAGCTCGATCTTAGAGGCATTAGCTCCTTCACTAAGAAACTTCTTTTCTAAAAAGACTGCCTTAAGGCTGACAAATACTTTTTGCTCATCAGCAAGATAGAAGTAATATCTTTTGATCTTTTTTGAGTATCCTATAAAACTACACTTATCAGACCTAGGTCTAAACTTATCCGTTACTAAACATTGGATATAAGCCGGACACCCCCAAACCCTAAGGTACGAGAGTATTGACTTACGTCCTGTCCACATCTCATATGATATTTTAGAAATAGACTTACTTAGAATCCTATTTAGAATATAACAAGTTGACTCAAGTGTGTATCCCCACAAGAAGATAGGCAAATCAACAAACCCCATCGTAGATCGAACCATGTCCAACAGGGTTCGATTCCTCCTTTCGGACACGCTATTATGCTGTGGTATTCTAAGAGGAGTCCATTAGGAGAGAATCCCATTCTTTCCAAGATATGTTAGAAATTTACTAGAAAGATACTCACCCCCTCGATCAGATCGAAAAGTTTTAATATTCTTTCTAGTTTGCTTTTCTATCTTATTATGAAATAGTTTGAATATTTCAAACGACTCCGACTTATGCTTCATTAAATAGATATATTCATACCTTGATAGATCATCTGTGAAGGTTATGAAATAAAAAATCCACCTCTAATGCTTGTGCTCATGGGTCCACATACATCAGTATGTACTAGACCCAGGAGTTCACTGGCTCATTCATCCTTTTCAATAAAAAGTGACTTGCTCATCTTTCTAAGGAGATATGACTCATAGTCGAAAGCGATTCACAATCACTGACCTCAAGAATTTTTTCTTAAGCCAACCTGTTTATTCTATCCTTGTTAATATGACCTAACCTATAGTGCCAAAGGTAGATATCTGACATATCATCAAATCTAGGGCATTTACTGGGAAACTAGACTACATTAATAGGTTGTGATAATAGATAAATTTTATTATTCAATTATCCAATATAAACTATAACACCATTTAAAATAATATCATAAAAATTTATTTTTATTAAAAATTGATAATTGTTCTTGGCCAAAAGGCCTACAGAAATTATATTCAATAAAAAACTTGGATAAAAATGATAATCACTAAGAATAACTCTATGAGAATTGATTATAAGGTTCATGATTCCTAAAGCTAGAACTGAAACTTATCTTTCATCTCTAACATTCAGGAATCTCCCACCTTCACCAAATCTCCTACTGATCTATAAACCCTACATCGAATTATAAATATGATAAGAACTTTCGGTATCTAATACTCAGACAGTAGTATCACAAATTAAAAAGTTATAAGGTGTTATCATATAATTACCTTGCATGGCAACTACTTGCTTCCTCCTTAACCTGTTTGGGTTCAAGGTGGTAACGTATTGAGGATAGTTTCTCTTTCAATGCCCTCGCTTCTTGCAAAAGAAGCACTCCGTATGGCTCTAATTAGGCTTGTGCTTCTTGGTCTGACCATGTGCAGACGTCCTAGCATGTGGCTGCACCTTCTTATTCTTCTTTCCTTTTTTAAAGGGTCAACTAGAAGAAAACCCTCCCACTATATTCATCGATCCCTTTTGGAGCTGGTGATCCTTGTCAAAGTTCTACAGCAACCCCAATAAGCTATGGTAATTCACTACAGGCTTTGTCATCTTGAAATGAGTAAGAAATGGGAGGAAGGACTTGGACAATGAATTCAGGATCGCATCCTTCTTAAGCTACTCATGTAGGAAAAAATCCAACTTACTCAAGCATTCAATCATCTCGATCATGTAGAATATATGATTAGTGACTGACACCCCATCCCTCATATAAGCGTTGAAAATGGCACAACTAATTTTGTGCTTTTCAATATCGTCAGGCATGCCAAAGGAGTCATTAAATATTTGAAGCATCTCCTCGGGCTGGGCATTTTCAAACCTATGGTTAAACTTGTCATTCATTACCGCTAGCATAATGTATCAAATGGTGGTGCGGTTATTGAGCCACTTTTGGTAAGTATCTCTCACCATCTTAATAGCGTTCGGGGCTGGCTCCTTAGGTGTCAGATCAGTAACACATATAAGATCCATTCATGCTCCAGGACGATCTTCAACTTTCGATACCAGCTATCAAAGTTTGATCCTATGAGTTTGTTATTGTCCAACAATGATCGGAGTAACAGGATAGTGGTCATTTCTGCACAAAAGAAAAATCATAGATCTAATTAGTATATGAATTATTTACTCTAAAGACTTGAACTTTAGTCTAAAGATTCTCTCACTATTTTATTCAAATTGGTAGTCTCTACCTCTAATTCAAGGAATTACCCCTAATTTCTTAGTGGATACTAGAATCCATATAGACTATACACAATCCCAACTTTGGTTGGTCAACCCATGTGCACCTATAGATAGGTTCATAACTAATTATTTCATCAAATAACTTCTAGTAATTTAATTTTATCCCAAAAATCTAATCAATAGGCTTTGGCCTCCACTAAAAAGATCCAGTTAGATCCAACCATTAATATGATCGTATTTAGTGCATCAGACCCGACTTTGGTGGGCCAACCTGACCACCATTAGAAAGACACGATCAAATTATCATATTATGAATGATAATTTTATTAGTCAATAAGCACCAGATCTTTGGACCTCCAATGATTATTAAACTAATGAATCCATTATCACTCAACTTAATGGGAGGCTATGACTTAGTTATCAATATAACTTTATCATTTTAAGGATCAAATAATTTTAGAGAATTATATTAATCAATTTTAAGAAGAATCAACCTGCTAATTTGAATCCTTCCACTGACTTCACCAAGTCAAATCAATAAGGATCTAATTAAAACTGCCATTAGGAGCACCTAAATTAGTCAAACTGATTTACTTAATTAACATGGGTGAGCCAAAATCACCAAGTAGTCTAATCAAAATCTAATTCACCAGGATGGCCAGGTAAGTGAGATCGGTGGAAGGGATATGCCATTAACTCATCAAATATCGAACCAATGAGAGTAGCTCCCAATTAAAAATCATTGGTCTGAGCTGCAAGACTTACCTTAGACACCATCTGATTCATTAGATTCAATTTGACCAACCTAGCAATTTTAGGTTTGACCACATAGCCACGAATCAAATCCATTTGGTCCTCATTAAAGGCATGGGCTTGACCAACTACAACTATTGTAAGTTTGTCTAAAGAGTCCTTGACCTAATCTAAATCAACATTTGGTTAGATTTGATCAATTACTCTAAGTTAGTCCATTCTTTAACTAACTTTAGGTCTAACCTAATTAATGGACCTAATTCGACTAACCGATAACCTATATTTTACAATCAATGATTTAGGATCTTTAATTCATAATTCTAGACTCTAATTCATCATGCTTAATTCTCAATTAAGTTTAAGGCTGAAGGTTGGGGTTCGGCATTTCAAAAATATTTTTTAAAATTTTTGAAAATTTTTTTACATCCCACACTAAATAGATTGACTCATTTCAAAAATGAGCGGCTTATTTCATAAACAAGCACTAAATGCGGGTTTAATCACATAAAACTAGCCAATTATGATGTTCAACCAACTTCTCGGTTGGGCTAGCTTAGATCTCATCCAAGCTGGCCTGAGCAGAAGTTGAGCTGGCTCGATTCCTGAGATGGTCGACTCAGGTAGAAGGCCCAAAGGCCATTGATCCAGTCGGATAGGCTCGAATCCCATCCAAGCCGACCTAAATTGAAGCCAAACCAGCTCGATTCCTGACCAAGCCGACTGAAGCATCAATTTATAAACCATATCATGGCTGGCACACTGGTTGAGCTAACTCGATTCTTGAGAGAGCCGACTTGATCGACGAATAGAATCTTTTTAAGATCATGTTCAGGTTTAATATAAAACTATATACTCTACATAAAAAATCATGAAATTATTTAGATCTAATCTAAATACTAATTCATGATAAAATTCAAATTAAACCCTTCAAACATATCATAAAAAATTATTAGATCTAATCTAAAATTTTTATGATCAATTTTATAGATCACAACATACCAGGACAACCTTTCCACTATAAAGAATAAACCTTACAGCAGAATAATCTATAGTCCATGCGATCATCATTTTTATTTTTTAGATTAGATCATTATTTAGATTTAATCTAAAAATAATCTAAATCATGTATATATAATACATCAAAGAACCAGTGGCTCTGATACCAATTGAAGAAAGTGCGCAGGATTTCTAGCTCTACTTTCGAAAACTTTTTTCGATAAATGCACAGCAGATAGTATTATTAATCATATTAATAATGAAAAGCTATAGATCTAATCTAAAAATTCTACATACTATAGGATCTAATGTATTATATATGCATGCATATCTGAAAATAAAAATAAAATCAATAGTAAAACTATTTTACTACTCTACGTGCTCAGAACACGTTATCTTTTCATGGGTAGAAGAATGCCACAATCTGATCTCCTCTGTATAGATCTAAATGCCATGATGCAGTCACACATACATCTGGCCTCCATGGGTAATCCATATGAGATCTTGATCCCGATCAGTTCTTCCCGATTGCTAGCTCTACAAAAATCTTCAATGGTAGAATTAGATCAAACTTTTTTTGATCTTCTTCACCGAGTCTTCGGATGCTTCGGATCCTAATGAATGTAAATAAGAAGTTGAGGGGATTCTCCATCTGGATCTACGAAGTCACGACCCTCATAACTCATAGATCTAAATTCCAAATCCTAAATAGATTCTAGGGAATGCTCTCACCCAAAACCCTTACGCCAGGCTTTTACTTTTTTCACGCACACAGAGAAGAGACTTTCTCTTCTCTCTTCTTGATGTTCCCCTTTTCTCTCTTTCCTCTCTTCCTCTAATTCACACGTCCATAAAATTCAGCATTTTATAGAAGCACACAAAACATGGGAGGCATGAGGGGTTAGTTTAGATCAAGTGGTTATCCATTCAAATTCAAATTCTATTCGAATTCAATTGGTAACCAGATCAAACCAATCCATAAGGCGCATGAGAAGGAAAAATGCATGCCCTCCCTTGCGTGAAAAAACTTATGATAAACATCTTTCTCATGGAGAAAGTATGGCACAAATCAAAGGGTGATGTGGCACATGGGAAGACTAGTCAAACTAGTCTTACATTAGTCATCCAATTGAATCAATCCAATCTAAATTGGTTAGGTCTAATTAGATCAGATTAAACCCAACTTATTTAGGCTTAATTAGGCTTAGTTAAATCCTAATCAAATTAGAAATTAATCAAGCCAAACTTTTAATCAAATCAAGGATTAAACCTCCTTGATGATTAGATCATCTTATAACCTAATTGGATCAAATCCAAATGAATTCAATTCAATTGGTCTTGATACAAAAAGTAATCACTTAATTAAATTGAGTTAATTTATGATCAAATCACTAATTAAACTTCTCTTGATCAGCTATTAGATCAGTAGGAACCTCTAGTGTGTGTGATCCCATAGGTTCGAACCTAAGCCGGTAGCATAGAAATTAATTTTTTATACTAATCGAAGTGACCATCTAGCAATCGTACCCAACGTCTAGATAGACTGAATAGTGCAATTGCAACATTCAAAACATATGTGAATATGGTTACCATATAATTCATCCCTTTGACCACTGTGCATAGGATGACTCAGGATTAAAACTATCAACCCTAGAAGATACATCCAAATCATGTTTCAAAATAATTAGTCCTATAACCCCTCACTAGGACTACCCTAGACAAGGCTTTACTAAATTAAAATACTATTGAACGTAGCTTTTAAGTTTAGGAGTGGTCAATCTCATCTTGACTCATGCACTGACTCCTCAAGTACTTGACTATACCCAAAAATCTTTCATCATCAAATTAAAAATTTAGATAGTCTAACACCAAAGCATAGTGAGTTGCTTGATAATTATCGTGGTGATCTCAGATCAGAGAAATACTTATGCCCATATTCCATCAGAATAATTCTTGATAATAGAAAAACTCTAGAGTTAGTCACGTTCAGTGCAGATGTACTCCTACATCTCATCTATATGCCATATCAGTATCTCCGTACTCCTTGATTAAGAAGACAATCAACTTATATGGTACACAATGATCTATACTCGATAGATATTATCGATCTTAGTAACAATGTATCATTTGGTTGCAAACAATTTTAAGAACTAAATGACAAATCCTTCTTTGTCGATTCTAAATTATCTGAAGAACTTCATCACAATAGATAGAAGTTCATTAGAAGATAAAAAATTTATGATAAAAAAATTAGCGTAACTTTTATTTAATTAATAATTTATATATAATTATATAAAATAGCTCAATCATCAACAGACTGATGATTGGCTTTGGGATACTATTTTTAATGTATATTTTACTGATCATGATCCAACTATGGAGCTCTCTGTTGTCAAGAGTTGCTCGCAAAGGATATGGGATAACTGTTTCTTAGACCTGAGACCACCATGGTGACTTACAAATAACTCACTGTACTTTAGTATTGAATTATCTAAATTTTTAATTTAATGAGAAAAGACTACTGGATGCAGTCAAGTACTTATAAAGTCGGTATGTGAGTCAAGATGGAATTGACCCCTCCAAGTATTGGAGCAAGTGCATCACTATATTTTAATTTAGAAAACTCTTGGTCAGGGTGGTCCATTCGATGGATATTGAATTTTGAAATACACTATAGATGATTTTTTTAGGATTGACAATTAAACCCAAGATTATATTTGAGCATTAAGATCAAGGGGGTGAATTATACGATAACTATATGTCATAGATTCATCGATGTTGTATTACAACTATTTGATCTATCCGAACGTCGAGTACTACTGCTAGATGGTTATATCGATTGGTATAGAAAATCAGTTCTTATGCCATCAGCTTAGGATTCGAACCTATGGGATCACACACAAAAGAAGTTCCTACCTGATCTGATGGCTGATCAAGAATCCTGATGACCTAAGACTCTATGGTCAAGAGTCCTACTAGACTGAAACTCGATGATCAAAAGTCTCACTACACTAGGACTATGAGTTCTGCTTATCCAAAACTCTCTAATCGAGAGTCTTGATGATCTATGACTCTATGGTCAAGAGTCCCAATGGATTGGGACTCTATGACCAAGAGTCCTAGTGGACTGAGACTCTGAGTTCTACTCATCTGAGACTCTCTGATCAAGAGTTCTGCTGGTGTGAAACTCTGTGATTGTGAATTTCATTCATTTGGAACACTAGGTTCAAGAGTCCAACTGATTTAGGACTCTTCAAGAGTTTCATGTAGATGAAACTCTATTATCCGGACACCCATCTAATTGAAACTCTATGTTTATTGAAGGATTAATTATTAATTTAATTTTTGATTAGCTTAATTTGATTAAGCAATGAGAATTCGATCAAGTTTGATTGAATTTGATTCGATTAGGTTTGATTCGATCAGGTCATGAGACCTAATCGCTAAGGAAGATTGGACCCTGAATTGATCATGAGTTGGACCTAATTAATTTTTAATTTGATTAAAATTTTGTTAGATTGGGTTAAGCCTAATTTGGTTGGATTTAACCTAATCTAATTGGGTCTAGATAATTGGTTTGGTTGAAACTAGTTTGGACCAAGTCATAGTAAGTTTGAATTTTAAACTTGTCTTCTCCCTGTGCCATATTTTTTTGACCCATGCCCTCCTCCATGTGAATTATGAATTCATGTAATATTTCCCATGCCAGAAAGATTCTTGTGCACCCTCTCTTATGTGCCTTTGACCTGGTCCAATTGTTGGATGAGGTTGGGTTCGTTTGAATTTTGAATTCAAATGAATTGGTTAGCTCTCTAACTTCCTAGCATATCTTTTCTCCATGCCACCCTCTTTTCATCATACATTTTTTTTGTGTTTCCAAGTGTGGGTGTGTAGAAGGAGAGTTCTTCAGCATGTCAAACACTTTGGTGGGGCATTGGAAAAAGGATAAGAAGAGATTTGATTGGGAGGTTGAAACAAGTTCAACCTCCACACCTTATCCATTCTCCACACGATTTTCCCATCTTCCCCATGCCAATAAAAGATGCTAGTTTTTGTGCATGCATGAGAGGGTGAGAGGCTACGTGAGGAACTTCTAAGAGAGAGAAAAATTGAGTGGGTGCTTATCCTATGCATAGAAATATCCAGGGAGAAAAAGTGTTTCTTACCTATGCTAATCCATTCTCTCACACCTCCCATTTTTCTTTTCCTTTTTGGACGTCCACTTTAGATATGATCAAAATGAGGTTTCTATAGATTAGAAAGTCCTCTATCCATGAAAATTCATTTCATGAAAAAGTTCCACAAAGAGTGGGTGTGAGAGGGTTTTCGGGCAATAGGATTTTTTGGGTGTGTGAAACCCTAGATTTAGGTCTCTGGGTTTAGGTGGAGAGATAGAGTACTATGAGTGTCCGATCACCACCAAACTTCAGACACCACCTCGTCATCCTTCAAAACACACCATCTAATCTTCTAGAGCATTTGAAAGATCAAGAGAAAAATGATCGATTAGATCGATCAAGATCAATCATCGAAGGCCCTGATAAGAAGCTAGTACTCCGATGGAGCTGGTTGGAACCAAGAGCTCCATGTGGATCAACCATAGAGGTCGAACGAGTATGTGGCTATAGCATGACACCAAAATTCTTTTGATGGATTCAGATCATGGAGATTAGCTATCCATGCACAGGTATCGAGTTCTGAACTCATATCGATCGACAAATATGATTTGCTGATCGATCAAATTTAAATTTTTAATTACATATTAGCATGTCTAGTTTCTATGTAGGGATTTAATGATATAATCATAGCATGCATAGAATTAATAGCAGATTAATTCTACTTTCGCTACAAGTTAATTTTGGAAAATATTTTCGAAAATGCATACTTTAACACTACACTATTTCCTTCAATGGTATGAGAGCAAGGGTTGCTTGACATGCTATAATATGTAATTAAAAAATTAAATATTTATATATTTGATATGTTAGATCCAAATAACTTAGTAATCAAGGATGAATGAGCCATCGAGTCATCCGATCATAAAGGATAAGTATGATTTAAAGACCATCTCCTTTCATTCAGTAGAGATCTCTTATGATGGTAGAGGTGCCATTATGAACTCATTCATTAAGATGAATAGTGAAAGAATTTTATTAAAATTATTTTAATATGAAAGTTAAATATGTATGTGTTTAGATTAGATCTAAAAAATAGATTCATGGTTTAATTTTTATTATATTTTATTTTTTATTTGAAACTAGCAATAGAATTATTGTTTATGAAATGAGCTGACCCATTTGTCAAATGAGTCAACCCATTTAGTGAATAGAAAATAAAAATCTTTTAAAATTTAAAAATTATTTTCTAAATATCGAACCCTGACCTATCAACCCAAAAACTTAATTAAAAGAATTAAGTATTATCTTTTAGATTCTAAAATTATGAATTAAAGATCTTAAGACAAATGCATAAAACTGTGAGTTATAGGGTTAGATGAATTAGATCCATTAAATGGATTAGACCTAAGATTAGTTAAAGAATGAACTTAACTAGAGTAATTGATCAAATCTAACCAAGTGTTGAATTAGATTAGATCAAGGACACTCTAGAATCAACTTCAATAGTTGTAGTTGGATGAGTTTATGTCTTTAACGAGATCAAGATGTACTTGATTTATTGCTAAGTGGTCTAGTCTGAAATTATTAGGTTGATCAGATTAAACCTAATTAATCAATTGGTGTCTAAGATAAGTTTGGCTATTTAGATCAGTGATTTTTAATTGGAAGCTGCTTGCACTGATTCGATCTTTGACGAGTTAATGGCTTATCCCTTCCATTGATCTCACTTACCTAGTCGATATGGTCGATTAGAATTTGATTAGATCACTTGATGATTTGAGCCGATCCATGTCACTAGAAATCAATTTGATTGATTTCAATTAGTAAGACTGAATTAGATGCCCATGGATCTAAATTGATTCTAATCCTAACCTATTGACTTGGTAAAGTTAGTGGAAGGATTTGACTTGGTGAAGTTAGTGGAAGAAAATTAGTCCGTATCCTTTCTATCCTTAAATCATATGTAATCTAAATTTTTTAAATTATTAGATCCTTAAAATAACTAAATTATAGGGATAATCGAGTCATAACCTTCCATTATAGTGAATGGTAATGAGTCCAATTTTTTAGGTAAATATTGGAGGTACCTTACACCTGATGTTCATTCAGATATTGAAATTACTATCCATCATATGATGATTAGGTCGCGCTCTCTTAATGGTGGTCAGGTTAGCCAAAACTTTTCTCAGGCCTGATCATCATTGGTTTGATGCACCAAACTTAATCATGTTAATGGTTGGATCTAACCAGATCTTTTCAATGAAAGCCTTAGCCTACTGAATTAGCTTCTAGGGCAAAACCTAATTATTAAAAATTATTTAAATAAATAATTGATTATAAACCTATCTGTAGATGCATACGGATTAGTCAGAGCTTTTCTTGGGCCCATTTGTAGTCTATGTACATTCTAGTATCCACTAAAAAATTAGTGTAATTTCTCAAATTAAAGGTAGAGGCTACCAATTTGTTAAAATAGTGGAAGAACCTTTAAACTAAAGTCTAAGTCTTTAGGATTAAATAATTTGAGTAGTAATATAGTCTTATATTTTTTTTTTCTAGATAAATAGAATGGCTATTATAAGTCCGCTCAATTCATTGTTGGACAGTGATAAATATTTAGGACCTAAATATGAGAGGTCTAGTGTCGATCCTAATCTGACAAACCCAAAGAGAAATGGTCCTCTTGACCCGAATAGGCTGAACAGGAGAAATTAGCAAGTGGTTGCTGGTCAAGGCTGTTATATGATAACATCTTGCAATTTCTCCATTTGTCATACATCTACCTGGGTATTAGATACTGGAAGTCTAATTTACAAATGTAATTTATTGCATGGACTTCAAATTGGTAGAAAGTTTGAGAATGGAAATAGATTCTTTAATATGGAGATGAAAGTAAAATTTCAGTTCTAGCATTGAAAACTCTTGAGCTTATTTTTAAAAATAATATTATTATTTTAAGTGACTATCACTATTGTCCATCTTTTATGATGAACATATCTATTAAACTTTTGACCCAAGATAATTATTATTTATTAATAAAAAAATTATTATGATATCATTATGAATGATGTTATAGTAATATGAAGATAATTAAGAAATAGTATTTATATTTTATCATAGCCTATTAATGTAATGTACACATCAAATAAATACTCAAAACTAGATAATGTCACTGATGCATATCTTTGGCACTATAGATTTGGTCATATAAATAAGAACAGGATTAACAAGTTAGTCAAGAAGTGTATTCTTGACATCGATGATTATGAATCATTGAATATCTGTGAGTCCTGCCTTCTTAGTAAGATGACCAAATCACCTTTTACTGAAAAAGATGAATGGGCCACTGATCTTCTGGATCTAGTACATACTGATGTATGTGGACCTATGAATATATGTGCTAGAGGCAAGTTCTACTACTTCGTTATATTTACTGACAACCTATCTAGGTATGGATATGTCTATCTTATGAAGAGTAAATCCAATTTATTTAAAATATTCAAACGATATCAAAATGAGATAGAAAAATAACTTGGGAAGAGTATTAAAACTCTTTGATCTGATCAAGAAGGTGAATATCTTTTCAATGAATTTTTGACATATCTAAGAGAGAATGAAATTCTTTCGCAATGAACCCCTTCTAGAACACCACAGCATAATGGTGTGTTTGAAAGAAGGAATCAAATCCCGTTGAACATGGTTCAATCCATGATGGGGTTTGTAAGCCTGCCAATTTCATTTTAGGGATATGCACTCGAGACCACTTATTTTATTTTGAACAATATTTTGAGCAAGTTTATTGCAAAGACTTCATATGAGATATGGACTGGACGTAAGCCGATCCTCTCTCACTTTAGGGTTGGGGGATGTCTGACTTATGTCAAATATTTGCAACCAAAAAAGGTTGGATCTAGGTTTGATAAATGTTTGTTCATATGGTACCTCAAAAAAACTAGAGGTTATTACTTCTATCTTACTTAAGAACAAAAGATGTTCATCAGCAATGGGACAGTCTTTTTAAAAAATAAGTTCTTTATGAAAGAAACTGCTGTCACTAATGTTGAACTTAGTGAAGCTCGATAGGTGGAAGAACCGACATATTCTAGTGAACCTATAGAGATGGATTTGATAAAATCAAAACCAGAGCCCATTGTAGAAGCACCTTTAAGGAGATCTGGTAGAGTACCGCATCAACCAATAGATACTATGATTTCTTGGTCCAGGATGGTGATCCTATTGAACTTGATGAGAATGACGAAGATTCGATCATCTATATGGATGTCATGCAGAGATCCGACTTTGATAAATAGCTGGAAGCCATGAAATTCGAAATGGAGTCCATGAAAGTCAATAGTATATGGACATTAGTTGATCCACCTAAAGGAGTAAAATTCATTGGATGTAAGTAAATTTTTAAAAGAAAAAGGAGCACAGATGGAAAGGTGAAGACCTATAATATCCATTTGGTTCTAAGAGATATCATTAGCATTATGGTATTGACTATGATGAGATATTTTTTCGATGAGAATACTTAAGTCCATGCGAATTATGCTTGCGATAGCAGCACATCTGGACTATGAGATCTGATAAATGATTGTAAAAATAGTTTTTCTAAATGGAGAGCTAGATGAAGAGGTGTATATGATACAGCCTAAGAATTTCATATCCATAGATGAGTCCAAAATGTGCAAGGTTCAAAGATCTATCTATGGATTAAAGTAGACATCTCGAAGTTGGAACATGCATTTTGATAAAGTGATTAGAACGTATGATTTCATTAAGAATAGAGAAAAATCCTATGTCTGTAAATGAGCTAATAGTTCTATAATAGTATTTCTTGTACTGTATGTGGATGACATTCTCTTAATCGAGAATGACATCCCTATACTGCAGAAAATAAAAGTTTGGCTATTATCGTAATTCTCCATAAAAGATTTGGGAGAAGCTTCCTACATCCTAAAGATGAAGATCTATAAAGATAAATCTAAAAGGTTGCTTGGATTATCCCAGTCTATGTATATTGATACTCTGCTGAAATGGTTCTGCATGGCAAATTTTAAAAAGGGCTATCTTCCGATAGGCCATGGAATTACTCTATCAAAAAGGGATTGTCCGACAACTCCTAAAGAGAGAGAACGTATGAATAGAATATCATATATTTCGATAGTGGATTCTATTATGTATGTCATGATATGTACAAGACCAGATGTGGCATACTCACTAGGGATAGTGAGTAGATACCAATCTGATCCAGGTGAAAATCACTGAAAGATTGTAAAGACAATCCTGAAGTATTTAAAAACACTAAGGACCAGTGGCTCATCTATGGAGATGCTAATTTGAAACTTATGGGATACACTAATTCTAATTTTCAGTCAAATCACGATGATAGTAAGAGTATATCAGGTTGTGTTTACCTTGATGAAAAAGTGATCTGCTGGAAGAGTTTCAAGCAGCACACTATGGCCGATTCTATGTGTGAGGTGGAGTAAGTCGCAACATCTGATGCTGCAAAAAAAGCTATGTGGCTGCAAAAATTCATCAGTGAGCTAAGAGTAGCTTCCTTCTTGGATGGTCCGATTCTGCTATACTGTGATAGCACTGGGGCCATAGCTCAAGTGAAAGAATCGAATGCACATCAGCGCACCAAGCACATTCTACGCCGCTATCACCTTATATGAGAGATCATGGAATAAGGTGACGTCGAGTTTCAGAAGATTAATGGAAAGAAGAAAGTGGCCGACCCCTTTACTAAAGCCCTCAAAATTAAAGAATTTGATAATCACAAATAGAAGATGGATATTCGATACTATTTTGAGTGGCTTTAGTCTAAGTGAGAGTTGTTGAAAATTATATCCTAAAGCCAATCATTTAGGTTACGGACGGTTGAGCTTAATTATAAAATATACTTAAATTATAAATAAATAAAATTATTATTTTGGCATTTTATCACTCTTGTGCATTTTTTTATAATGAACTCTTTTGTGATGAAGTTCTTAAGACTATTTAGTTTCGATAAATAAGGATTTATCATTTAATCCTTAAACCTGATCATGACCAAATGATACGTTGTTACCTAGAATGACGATGTTTATCGAGTGTAGGTTGTTGCGTGCCATATTTATTGATTGTCCTCTTAACCAAGAAGTATAGAGATATTGGTATAGCATGTAGATAAAATGTAGGAATACATTTTACTGATCGTAATCCAACTGCGAAGCTCTCTATTGTCAAGAGTTGCTAGCGAAGGATATAGGATAAGTGTCCCTTAGACCTAAGACCACCATGGTGACTTGCAAGCAACTCACTGTACTTAGATATCAGACTACCTAAATTTCTAATTCAGTGATGGAAGGCTACTAGGTGCAGTCAAGTACTTGTGAAGTCGGTGTGTGAGTCAAGATGAAATTGACCCCTTCAAGTATTTAAGCAAGTGCATCACTATATTTTAATTTAGCAAACCCTCAATTGGGGTGGTCCATTTGATAGATACTGAATTTTGAAATACATTGTAGATGATGTTTTCATGGTTGACAGTTAAATCCTAGGTCATTTTTTGAGCATTGAGGTCAAAGGGATGAATTATACGGTAATCATATACCATAAATACGTCGATATTGTATTGCGACTATTCGACTTAGCCGAACGTCGGGTACCATTGCTAGATAATTATATTGATTGGTACAAAAAATTAATTCTTATGCTATCGGCTTAGGATTCGAACCTATGGGATCACACATAAAAAAAGTTTCTACCTGATCTGATGGCTAATCAAGAGTCCTAATGATCTGAGACTCTATGGTCAAGAGTCCCACAAGATTAAAATTTTATGATCAAGAGTTTCACTAGATTGGAACTCTGAGTCCTACTTGTCTGAGACTCTCTAATCGAGAGTCCTGATGACCTAAAACTCTATGGTCAAGAGTTCCACTAAACTAAGACTCTGTGATCAAGAATCCTAATGGACTAAGACTTTGAGTCTTACTCGTCTGGGACTCTCTGATCAAGAGTCCCACTGAGCTAGGACTCTGTGATTGCGAGTTTTATTCATTTGGGATACTAGATTTAAGAGTCCCACTAGTTTGGAACTCTTCAAGAGTTTCATATAGATGGGACTCTATTGTCCGAACGTTCATCTGATTGAAACTCTATATTTATTGAAAGATTAATTAGCAATTTGATTGTTGATTAGCTCAATTTGATTGAATGATGAGGATTCGATCAAGTTCGATTGAATTTGATTCAATTAGGTTTGATCCGATCAAGTCAGAAGATGACCTAATCACTATGGGAGATTGGATCTTGATTTGATCATGGGCTGGACCTAATTAATTTTTAATTTGATTAAAATTTTATTGGGTTGGGTTAAGCCTAATTTGGTTGGATTTAACCTAATCTAATTGGGTCTAAATAATTGATTTGGTTGAAACTAATTTGGACCAAGTCATAATATGTTTGAATTTTAAACTTCTCTTCTCCCTACGCCATATTTTTTTGACCCATGCCCTCCTCCACCTGAATTATGAATTCATGTAATATTTTCCACACTAGAGAGAGTCTTGTGCGCCATCTCTTATCTGCCTTTGACCTGATCCAATCGTTGGATGAGGTTGGGTTCGTTTGAATTTCGAATTCAAATAAATTGGTTAGCTCTCTAACTCCCTAGCTTATCTTTTCTCCATGCCACCCTCTTTTCATCGCATATTTTTTTTGTGTTTTTTAAGTGTGCGTGCACAAAAAGAGAGTCCTTCTACGTGTCAAATACTTTTGTGGGGTGTTGGAAAAAGGATAAGAAGAGATTTGAATTCAAATTTGGTTGGAAGGTTGAAACAAGTTCAACCTCAACACCTTATCCATTCTCCATGCAGTTTTCCCATCTTTCCCATGCGAATAAAAGATGATAACTTTTGTGCATGCATGAGAGGGTGAGAGGCTACATGAGGGACTTCTGAGAGAGAGAAAAATTAAGTGGGTGCTTATCCTGTGTGTGGAAAAATTTAGGGAAAAAGTGTTTCTTACCTATGCTAATCTATTCTCTCATGCCTCCCATTTTTCTTTTCCTTTTTGGACACCCACTTTAGATATGATGAAAATGGGTTTCTATAGATTAGAAAGTCCTCTATCCATAAAAATTTGTTTCATGAAAAATTTTCACAAAGAGTGGCGTGAGAGGGTTTCCGGGCGTGAGGGTTTTCTGGATGTGTGAAACCCTAGATTTAGGTCTCTGGGTTCGAGTGGAGAGATAGAGTATTGTGAGTGCCCAATCACCACCAAACTTCAGACACCACCTTGTCATCCTCTGAAACACACCATCTGGTCTTCTGGAGCATCCGAGAGATCAAGAGAAAGGTGATCAATTGGATCGATCAAAATTAGCTATCGAAGGTTCCGACAATGAGCTAGCACTTCGGTGGAGCTAGTCGAGATCAGAAGCTCCATATGGACCAACCATAGAAGCCGAATGAGTATGCGGCTGCAGTACGATACCAGAGCTTCTTTCAGTGGATTCAGATCTTAGAGATCAGCTTTCCATGCACAGGTATCGAGTTCTGAACTTGAATCGATCAGCAAATATGATTTGCTGATTGATCAAATTTAAATTTTTAATTACATATTAGCATGTCTAGATCCTGTGTAGGACTTTAATGATATGATCATAGCATGTGTAGAATTAATAGTAGATTAATTTTGCTTCCACTGTCACTTAATTTTGAAAAATATTTTTGAAAATGCATGTTTTAACCCTACACTGTTTCCTTCAGGCTTTGCATTCCGCTAACTCCCTTGGGACGACTAGTAGCGGGAAGTGGCGAAGGTGTTCTGCATCCACATTCTCACCATTTCTTTTCTTTGTTTCTGAAAGAAATGGATGACAGGCCCTTCCTCTAGCATCAATCTATTACTGCAAGTCTTCAGACTGACGTTGGTCACATGCCAACATAGAGCTTAGATCCAATCCGATGGTACTTTCCCCTCCAAGAACCTACAACAAAATTCCACACTCATCGAAGATGCTTCAATGGAAGACCCTTCAATACTTAAGTTAGTCAAAGCTTGAAAAATAGAAGAAGAAAAAAGAAAAAAATGGGAGAGCGAGAAAGTGCAGGCATTGTTCTCCTTTTGCTTGCTTATCTAAGGGTCCTCTCGTTACGTCTTTATATAGAGGTGGAGCTATAGGTAGTTACGCCTGAATCCAGTAGGCCATTCTGCCCTTGTAGGTTGTTAAGCCCTAAGCTAGTAGGTGGTCAGACCTTAATTTGGTAGGTCATTAAGATGGAGAATCTACCTACTATCTTACAAATCGTGGTTATTAGTCATGAGCATTAGCTGTGAACATTATTCATGGATTTTGTTCACTTTCTAGAAGTTGCAGAAGATCATGCAATATTATAGGAGATTCTGTAGGTCGACCTAATCGTTGAGTGAGCTGTTGGCTTAAGATGGGTGGAATACTCGGATGCCACTTTAATATGAATCCAAGGTTGATTGAGTATGTGTGAGGTCATAGATCCCAAGACAGTGTTTATCCGACATTTAGGTCAATTTGCGACATGCTAGGATTGACATTCATCAAATTGGCTTTTATCCGATGAGAAGATTGATTGTTATCTTAGATCATAGACTTGTTATTTCTCTTTAAATTAAAGCTATATTATGATCCAAGTCATCTCATCCTAAATTGAAGTGCTCCGGTGGATAAAAAATGACTCACCCTCCACCACTCTTAATAAAAATTTAACATAATTCCTAAAGGCAACTTCTGCCAAAAAAAAAAAAAAATCCCCAAAGTGAATTTACACAAAAATCCTCTCAATTATTGATTTTATGAAAACAAAAAGCTTTTTTTGGCAAAAAAATATATTTTCAAAGATTTCTAGCAATTTTTCCCTTAATCGAAGTACCACACGGGCAATGGACATCAAGCTCATCTCATACTACACAATTGTCCAAAGACCTTGTATGCGTATACGTAGCTACAAAGCAAAGAAAAAAAAGAAAAGAAGAGAAGAAAAGAGAGAAAGAATCAAACCTTTCTAACTAAAATAATAAATAAGTATATTTTTTTTATGCAAAATCCACTTCAGGGGAGACAAAAATGCCGAAAATTTGAATTATTGGGGATTTGCTGCTTGAGCAACGGATGGCAAGATACCAGCCGCCTGCGTCGCAACAACTTGGACTTACGGTGCAATGACTCCTTTTATTTTAGTTCGACTTGAACCAGGTGCCTTGCAATGATGTCACAACTTAAAAGAGATCAGGATTCTCAAACAAAAAATGAAACCCAGACCAAACAATACAAGGTTTTGTTTTTTTTTTTTTTTTTTCCCCTCTCTCCAATCACCACTCCAGTAGTACGTATACATATACAATCACATCCCACCCAACTATATAAGAGTCCGGTCCTGAAAACCGATGCCTTGACAAATCAAAACCATCACACAAGCTGCAAGAAGAACCAAGAAAGGAAAGAGAAAACAAAGAACATGAAAGGATCATATCGACACACAATACCCACGCAGAATACAATGTCTGATCCTTCCCCAACTGCAAACGAGTACCACAAAGACTAACATGAGAAGCATCAGGCCTGCCCTCTCAACTGCACATCCACTTGCATTAGATTGCTGCCTTCCGTTTCATGTCTCTGTGCAGAAAACTCATCGATTTCCTGCACGCTCATACTGCCTCTACTTGCCCGATTTGATTCCCCATCTCCAGCTGCCGGAGCCAATACTTCTGGTGACATCTCCCAGCTTCCACTTCTACGTCCCCAACTAGGCCGCCTTGGGTGAAATGCTGCATGCCCTTCGAACCTCTCAGTTGGGAGGACCTCCCTGCTTAAATCAGGGGAGATATCACCAAACGCACCATTCTTGTCATTTAAAATGTTGGTGTCACTCAAACCCGCTTGCAAATCATTAACATCTGTCCCAGTCCTTGCTTCATCCCATGTCACAGGCTTCCTGCCCATCTCAAGATCGCCCACCAATTTCCCCATGTTTGGACTTATAAAACCTCCGCTCAGTGATCTTGCCTGTAATCCCTGTTCGCGTGGCACTCTTGCCCGGAATTTATTCTTTGAAGGAGGAATGCTTGTGAAGAAAATTTCTTTGAAATTCGCAACTACTCCTTTGTTGTATGGGTTATCTCGCCGATCATAACGATATCTGAAGTTCTCATATGTGGTCTACAAAGAAAGAGAACAAATTATCAAAACGTTATGAAAAAGATGTTCCTGACAAATAACATCTCTTTACAAGAGAATCCTTGGAAGGCAAATCAATACCTGGTTTGTACTCATGAGATATAGATGGAAGACAGACAGACCACCAACAAACCACACGCATACAAAAGTGTATATTATCAAAACAATGGAAGCTGGAGTCTTGATCATTGCCCTCCAGATAGATGTTTGCTCAGCATTCTTGATTTTAATTATATATACCCAGCAGAACCCAAAAACATAGATACAGAGTAGAGTTGCTGAGAAGACAAACATATAAAAGAAACGGTAGTTTCGCTGCATCAAAACATAAAATAGATCAGAGATTAGTAATATCACAATAAGATGGTATAGCACTGAATCAATCCAGGCCATAAAAAGTTTATGCGGTTGGTAGTCAAAGGATAGCCAAAGTGGATCTGTAATTCTATGAGCATAATTTTTTACATTCAGGCCATCTATACCGCAGTTGTCTTCATTAGACTAGTTTAAAAGCTGATCTCACTAGGACAATAGAAAGAGAAAAACACCAAGCAACCATATATTGATGATACTCATATAACTACAGGAAGAAATAATTACAATATTGCAAGTTATATCCCCATCTTATAAATTCCTAATTACTCGTTTTCTATTCGAAGGTAATCATAACTTTGATGCTCAAGCCATCTGAACTGCTATGTAAAAGGCTAATCTCGTTAGGACAATAACAAAAGAAATAGTATCACTTACCAAGTATATGTTGATGACATTAATATAATACAGAAAGCAAATAATTATTACAATATTACAAGTTCTCTCCCATCTTTTAGACTCTCAATTATTCCATCCTAAAGTTATCATAGACTGGTAGATTCCATATCAGCATCAATAACAGAGCTTAAGTATTCACATCTAAAACTTACGAAACTTACAAGCCCTATGCATTGCCCAACCCATGGGCAGTGATGGTCGAAACGTTCCACACAGTTATTGCAGATTGAGCAGTGCGAACAGCGAGGAGGTCGATAGAGCATGCATGTATCACAGTATTTGACCTTCACAGTTATCCCATTGACATCAACATCTTTTGTTCGAGGTAAACGTAATTGTGGAGTTTGACCATCCCCAAGTTCCGTATTACCATCAAAGCCTTCAGGTTCTGGAGGATGTGCATTACGAGGTATTATACCCGGATCTCTACCAGAAGTGAGAAGCAGAAGAGTTATATCCTGAAACACATAACCTCAATTAAATTTTTGTTTCTTGAAAACAATAGGTTATAGCACTGAGCACAACAATATATCATCATTGAATAAATTACCGTGTATTAGAATCAATCTACAAATAAAATGATGAGGAAGCTTCCTTCAAAAAAAATGATGAGGAAGTTTTTATTAGATACTCAAACTTAGATACAAGTCTTATTACTAAGCAAGGGTAGCCTAAGTTTATGTTAATTTCATCTTGAAATCATCAGCAAACATACAGTCAAAGAATTGGTGATGTAGGAGAAAGGAGAGAAGACTCACTGGAATTAAATTACCCAGAACCAAATATTGGGGATGCACCTCCCAAGACCGGAACCAAGAACCTCTTCCAAAAAGAGGAAGGTGTGACAACTGGGGTTAAAATTAGTCACTGATAATATAACATAGTATAAAATATATAGCTCCTTAGAAATATCATTTGAGCTGGGGCTCATGGGAGGCAAAGTAATTCATATTTTGATCAACACAATGCATTTCACAAGCCATGAAAATCCTGGATTGTAAACAAGATATTTAACTTGGAAGGAAGATATGGGACATAAACTCAAAAGATTCTAACAAGTCAATAAGGATAATGTTGGTACGAAATCTGGTTGACGTCGGAATCGGTGCTGGAGTCGGAGAGGACGAGGTCGTCGCTGGTGACCTGCAAAACAAGTCTCATCCGGAATCGGGGGTGGTGGCTTCAACAAGACCCTCCGACAATCAAATCAGCTCTTTCAGCCAACAGAAATGGAGTGCTCAGAGAAATTTTAGCGGAGTTTTGAGAAGAAGAATGAGAGCTTAGAGAAAACGTATCTGGAGGATCCCTTTTATAGATAGAGCCTGTAACAAACTGATGGTGACAGCCGTAACCATCTGATAGTGGACCATTCAGGCCATGTGGAGTTTGTTATGGAGAGTGGTGTCCGTTGTCGCGACTTGCCAGTCGAGAGTGGTGTCCGTTGTCGCGACTTGCCAGTCGAGAGTAATGTCCGTTGGAAATTAATGATCGAAGTTCGGATGGAGTTGCGCTGGTGGTGAAGAGCTCCAAGTCACGACGGTTCCAGAGAAGTTCGGGCCTCTTTAGGATCGTCTGCATGTAGGTCAACTTGTATTGTATTGAGAGTCGAACTTGCGTAGATAATGAGATCCTTCTGAGTGACCGTAGGGAGCTCGACCAAAAGAAATTCCTCTCATCGATTGGCGGAATCCGACTACAAAAAGTGAGGAAGGCCTGTGACTGGAGGAGTTTGGGAGGAGATCCGACCTGCAGAGAAGCCTGGCTGAAGAAGTCTGAAAGGAGATCCGACCTGGCAGAGAGGCCCGGCTGAAGGAGAAGTCCGAGAGGAGTTCGACTGTAGGAGAGGTCCGAAAAGAGTTCGACTGGCGAAAAAGTCCGGCTGAAGGAAAAGTCTGGGAGGAGTTCGACTGGCGGAGAAGTCCGACTGAAGGAGAAGTCCGGAAGAAGATCTGACCTGTAGAGAGGCCTGGCTGAAGGAGAAGCCTGAGAGGAGTTCGACTATAGGAGAGGTCCGGAAGGAGTTTGACTGGCGGAGAAGTCCAGCTGAAGGATAAGTCCGAGAGAAGTTCGACTGGTGGAGAGGTCCGGAAGGAATTCAACTGGTGGAGAGAAGTTCGGAAAGAGTTTCACTGACCCCCAAGCTGGCCAAGCTAGATTGCCTAGGGGGCCACTCTCACTATTCAAGTTAATCCGAAGGGGATCCAATGATAGGAGGATGACCGAAATTGCTCCGAGACTAGACATTTAGCCGAACTTCGGCGGGAGTGGGTTTATCCCCAACAGATAATATTCAGAGGCTTGTTAGTTCAAGTAATCTATTGCAGGGACTATATGGGTTGATAGGAATAAGGCAAACGCAAGCAACATCAGGAAACATTAGTTACACAAGACATGTTTTGAAAGTCACAGTGGCCTCTATTTCCAATTGATAAAGTAGTTCGCAAAACCTCCATCAACCCATGCCATGATGAAATCATGTTAGTGACACGATAGTTCACTTATGAGCGGTGGTGAGGGCTCTGTCTTGGTTTTTGTGCTCCCATTGTGGCATTCCGTCGAATAGCTAGTTGGCGTTTCAGGGAATGGAGAGGAAGCCAGGAAGCGATGCTGAGGGCAGCAGCCAGTTACCAGCTGGTTGTAGGAGAGGAGGTCTGTCCTGGGTGAAGGTAGTGTAAGAACGTCCGAGGCAACTAATGTGGACATCGCACTGGATTTCTAAGGAAGAGGTGGAGAAACTCTAGCGTTACTTCACCAACGTCCTTGAGTTCTCAAAGGAAGAAATAGTGGTATCTCGAAAGTCGGCGAGTGCTGTTAGACTGAGTGGTGAAGGAGGTATATGACAAGTGCAAGCTGGAGTATGAACCCGAAGCTTTTGCCATGGTGGAAGACCATATCTTCTCTGGTTCTGGGCAGGAGGCTGACTGCAATGCAGCTCTTAGAGGAGGGTCGTGGTTTGTCGCTGGCCAGCTCCTTGCCATAGTTCCTTAGGTGGCAGATTTTGTATCAAGGCCAAACATGGTTCGTCGGATGGTGGTCTAGCTTAGACTCCCAGGGCTACCCATTGAGTACTGGAAGCAAGAAAAGATCTTGGGGATTGTAGCAAAGGCCAATGAGCCACGGGCCATGGATGACTTCACGTATCAGCTCCAGAAGAGGGGGTACACTCGGATCTAGATAGCCATTGACACCAGCGAACCACTGAAAATAGGTGTTCTAATATGGGAAGCAAAGGGCACTTTTTGGCAGCCATTTGTCTTCGAGAATATCCCCACCGTCTGCTACCTTTGTGACTGGTTAGGACACTCCGATGAGACATGCCGCTTCCTGCAAGTGGAGCCGAGCTTGGAAGGAAGCGACCATCCCCTACAACCTAAGAATTTTGTGGAGTCAGAAGCTCAGGATAAGGGGCCGGAGGTAATGCCAATGATGGTGGAGAAGGGGGCAGTGCTACCGGCGGATGACCTTGACGATGTTGCCCAGACGACCAGCGACCAGCCTTGACTGGGACCTTGGATAGTGACAACCCGGATCCGGCAACTGAGGGCATCGAGGGTGGGACCGAAGTTGAAGAAGAAGACTGAACCACATCTAGAGTCAACTGGCCCTAACTCATCCTCGTCCCAACCAAGCTCACCAAGGTGTGCCCCGAATTCGGCCAACTTGCTGCCTGACACAGATGAGTGGCAAAAGCCTGCGAAGGTAGCTGGCGGTGATCTCAAGATAAAGGATCGATGATTGGGGAACTCGACGAGGGAGCTTAGCGGACTCGGAATGGATGGGTGGGCTGTTTCAAGTCTTGATGGATGTTAGACTAGTGGATGGGGGTGTGGACTTAGGCCAGGATGGTGGGCTGAGTCCATGGGACTCAGTCATGTGCGAGGCGGGCTTGGTGAAGCTCAAGCAGGCCAAAAGCCCATCCAAATGGGTGGGCCATCTTGACGGGAGCCCATCGGTTACAAAGGCTGCAGTGGGTCAAGCTGGGACCAGTTTGCTCGTTTTCACCGGCTCGGAGAACAAGGCCCCAGCCAGCACATCTAGAAAGGATCCTCACCAGGACCTCGCCTCATCAAAGGGAGGGCAATCTCGGAAAAGGAATGATGGCCAAATAGAAGAGAAGCTTCCTCTCTCATCTTTAGACATTCTCTCGTGTCGGTCAGTGAGTACTAGTGGCCCGGTGGCTCGGCGCCCAATAAAGCGGGGTCTTGTAGCCACAACGGACTTCGACGAGGTGGTTGAAGGTGGCAGGGTGGTTCAAAGACAAGCGAGAAGTAGGAGGGCAGATGATGCCCCTGTAGCTCTCATTGCCTCGGGCCCTTTGACGGGTGAGCGGTCACTTGGTGAGAATAATGGTGGGGGCGGTGACCGGTGGACCGGGCCTAGATGGGGCTGAGGACCATGCAGCTGTGGTAGCCAAACTAAAGAGAGCCTTGATGGATGGGGGATCGGATCTAGGGGTTGCGGAGCCAAAAGCATCTATTGAAGCCAAGGAGGACTTCACCAAGGATAGTGGCACCCAGAGCATGCACCACTGATGTTATCATGAAGATCCTTATGTGGAATATCCTAGGGGCGGGCAAGCCCTCATTAGCATCAACCTTTAGAAGGATGGTGCAACAGCATAATTTGAACCTTTGCATTCTCTTGAAGACTCAACTATCCAGAGATAGTCTCATCAGAGTTAGGTGCAGACTACCGGCAAATTGGGGGTTTTATGCCATTGAATCCTGTAGGCTCTTTGAAAGAATCATTGTGATATGGAGGAAGGGTGCAGCTAATATTGATGTTTTCCATAATACACCCAGCATGTAGTTATTATTATTCTGAAAGTAATGGATCCACTTGGCTCTTATCTAATATCTACATTATCACTGAACACAGAGAGCAAAGATTTGCTTGGTGCAACAACAGACAAGAAGCTGCAAGGGTCTAGGAGCACATTAATAGGGCGTTCTCCATGGCAAGCTGGATCCAGAAGTTTTTGAGCCATCAGGTGCACCACCTCCCTAAGATTGCTTCGAACCACAACCCACTGCTCGTTATAGACATCGAGCTCTCTTATCGGAGTCCATTCCGGTTTGAGAAATTTTGGCTCTCCTACCCGCGCTCCTGAGACATTGGTGAGGGAGGTTTGAAGGATGCCGATCTAAAGCAATGCAATATATCGGGTTACTCGAAAACTCAAGCCGACGAGATATAGGCTCCAAAGGTGGAACCGAGTGGAGGTTGGTGATATCTTCAAGAGGTTGGATGACACTGAAGCTATAATCGCCAAGCTCTAGTGGAGAAAGGACCAAGGAGAGCTCTTGCTGAGGAGCATCTAGCAGAGCTCCGAAGCAAGTTGACCATGCACCACTCTCTATTGCGCCAGCAGGCCCTATGGATGCAAAAGTCCAAGGTCCAGTGAATCCAAAAAAGGGATAGGAATATCATATTCTTCCATCAGTCGACAATCATCCGGATGTAGAGGAAATGGATCAGGATGCTGCATGATGAGATGAGGGTCTGGATTGAGGGCGAGGAGATCAAATAAGAGATTATCAACTTCTTCCGATGGCGATGGATTGATCGGCTAGGCGGAGGTAAGCTCTATACCCTTCTCATTCCGGCTGACAGGATTTCAGTCCAGGAGAATGTTATTTTGATAGGTCCAATCCTAGCATAGGAGGTCCGGAAAGCTGTGTTCCATGGTAGAGGATAAGACCCCTGGACTAGGCGATGCTAGGCGATCATGTGGTAGGAGGTGACTGAGGCTATCCAACTCTTCTTTGTATCAAGATCAATGCCAAAGGCATGGAAACGGACCTTCATTATTCTTATCCCTAAAAGACAAGATGCCTTAGAGCTGAATCACTTAGGCTCATCAACCTATCCACCACCGTATATAAGATTGATGCGAAGATCATGGTCGGAAGACTGAAGCCCATCCTCCCTTGGTTGATCAATGCTAAGCAGGAAGCCTTTGTGGGTGGTCAAAGTATTTCAGACGATGTGCTGATTGCCTAGGAGTTTTTGCATGATCTTCATAAAGCCCCAGTCTAGTGATGCCTCATGGCCACTAAGCTTATTATGGAGAAGGCATATAATCGGATGAGCTGGCAATTTCTCATTCACACTTTGGAAGAGCTTCGGCTTTCGTCCATATTGGATTAGATGGATCATGAGCCATGTGGAATCTCCATCATTTGCCATACTAGTTAGTGGTACCCCGATGGAGTATTTTCAGTCTATAGTGAGACGTAGGGCCTACGTCAAGGTTGTCTTCTATCTCCGTACCTCTTTATTTTGTATGCTGATGCCTATCTAGGGCCTTGCAGGCAGCCACCTTGAGGCAGGCCTAATCCCTATGTGCCTGTCTCAGCAACTAGACCGATCTCGCATCTTTGTTTGCAGATGATTGCCTCTTGATGGGTCGGGCGTCTGTTTGGAAAGCCAACTCCTTCAGGAGGGTTCTAGAGAGAGATTGCAGTGCTACGAGGCAAAAGATAAATTTGCTCAAATCAGCCCTATACTTCAGTCCGAAGACCAAGATCCAACTGAGATAGACCAGGACGTGGTTGGGGATTGCTGAGCAAACACGAGTCTGTCATTACCTAGGAGTGCCCATCACGAGAAGGAACCCCGGACAACAGATTGCTCTGAGTTGGAGTCCATCCGAAGACCTTGAAGGGTTGGCAGGTCAGATGCTTATCCATGATGGACAGGATCATTCTAGTGAGATCGGTGCATAGTTCGGTCCCTATCTATATGATGGCCAACACCATCATTTCAAGAGTAGTGGTAGCGAAGATCGAGTAGCAATTTAGGCACTTCCTATGGGGATCACACCATGGTGGTGGTGGAGTTCACCTTCTGTCATGAGATGTGGTTTGCTAGCCAGTTAGTGAGGGGGGTTTGAGCATTCAGTCCCTTGCGGCGCAACGTGAGGCTCTGATTGCTCGGCATGCGGCCAGGCTCTTGCTTCAACCAACCTGTATTTGGAGTGAGGTGATCAAAGGCTCTTAGAGTGCTAACACTGACACCCGAGCTAGTCGAAGGGACTCCTTTATGTGGAAGGAGATATGTCTGCGAGCCCGGATGGTTTGGGACCATGTCAGATGGATTATGGGGGATGGGCAAAATATTGACCTTACTCACGATCCTTGGATTGCTGACATGTCGGTAAATCACTGGCCGACTTACTTCAATATGGAAACTTCAAACCCAATGCGGATATCGGATCTCCTCCAGCAGGCAGGGAGTGGTTGGCGAGTTGATGTGGTATCCTAGCTCTTTGGGCCAACACTTGCAGAGAGAATTCTAGCCACTGCTATCCCTATCTTCGGCAGTCCAAAAGTCAAAGTCTAAAGCTATGCTTTCACTTCAAGGGCTATGACGAGGGGGGAGAGGTGGTCAAAAGGATAGATGGAGCATGGATTTGGAGGCTCCGTGTCCACCTAAGGGTCCGGCTCTTTCTTTGGAAGGTGGCCTGGTGCCGACTTCTGATCAAGGCAATTCTGCATGTTAGGGGTATGGACATTGCTTTGTCTTACCCGAGCAACTATGGTGATGATGAGATGCTGGACCATGCCCTTGTTTCTGTGGCCCACGGCTCGGTATGTATGGACTCGAGCAAGGCTCTCCCAGGTGGCGAGTGCCTCTATGGAGCCAGCTCAGTTGTTTTTGGAGGAGCTTCAGTGGAGCTTGCAAACTCATCCAAAAGATAGGGGATCAACGCAGCATGCATTGCTTATCACATTTGGCTTGCCAGAAACTGGGGTACCTTCGAGGCATCTTGGCAACCGACAAGATTTACCTTGGAGAGGGCACAGGTTCAGGCTAAAGAGATTGTAGACGTGCTGTCAACTGACTTGACCTTGGTTACTTGAGATACCTAGGACTCTCTGGCTACTAGAGCGGTGACCCACATGGTGTTTATTACTTGGGAGCCTCCACCTTCAAGTTTTCTTAAGGACAACTTTGATGGTAGTATGAGAGGCTATAGAGGTGGTGCAAGCTTCGTCATACGCGGTCTTGACTCCAGACTTGTGGCAATCGATGGGTGTCACCTCCTGGACAATACTTCCCTACAGCGGAGTTACAAGAGGACTAGGCTGGTCTAGCATTTGTGAGGCTACGGCAGAGAGGCTGGTTGTGGAGGGTGATTCCACTATGGTTATTGGTTGGCTGCGGAAGCAGCAGAGGGTCGGTGCTACCCACCCTCTCCTGAGTGATACTTGGCACCTTTTGTAGGGATGCTCTTCGGACGAGATCAAGCATGTCTACCATGGGACCAACAGTGCGGCCGACTAGGTAGCCTCCTTTATGATTGAGCATACCGACGAGGTTGTATGGACTAAGATGAACAAGGTGCCTTAGGCATTTCAAGATGTTCTTCTTTTTTATTTTTTTTTGGCTATGCTCATACTCATAATGTATAAGCACACCCTTGCATCAAAAAAAAAAAAACAAAGAAAGAAAGAAAGAAAGAAACATGATGAATCCAGATTTAGATGAAAAGCCAAGCATATGACAACTTTTGCTCAATTTAAGAGATGTTCAAAGATAAACTCATTTGTCATTCCCATAGAGTTGTTTTCAGTAAAGCTGAAGAACTAAGGATAGATCTAAAAGAATATTTATAGACTTCTGAAATTTATTATAACGAGTCTTCATTAAAAACACCACAAACACATTTGAGAAGAATTTACACTGATATTTTCAGTACAAACTTCAAGTGATTTAGGCAGCTGGAAAACTGAATGAAACGATTTATGAAAGTAGTATGAACAATTTGCTGGATATGAATAAATAATAAAGTAGAAATGCTGAATCCATTTTCTAGCCAGTATTTCAGGATGGACTAAGAGTACTGTTATCTAAAACACAGCAGCAATTTAGACCAACAAGCACAGAATATAACAAAAACCTGAGGCTTTCCGGCTATAAGAAAGGATTTACTTAAAATAGTCAATGTCTGAAGAATATGGGAAAACCTTTTCTTAAAATAACACTATGAGATTATTTGCAAGTAAAGCGAAAATAGAGCAGCGGAGAACAAGCATAATGTATAAACATGACAAATGATACTCACATATAATGTGAATGCAACCACTACCACCATTATCGATATTCCCAAATGATGAGAAAAATCATCCAGTAGTTTTCTGGCGACAAATACACAAAAAATTGATACAGGTGCAACAATGAGGAATATTGTGAGAAACAATGATCTCACATCAGGTCCAAAGATGAACCTCCCTTCAAGAAAAAATTTCTGCAAAACAAATGATCAGCCACATTACTCGCAAATCCACTATTAAAAATGCCGCAAACATATGCTGCATGTTCTGGTGAGGAGAAAATTGGTACTCAAATGTCATAAACTCAAAAGTAAATCAGTTATATTAAGGCTTAACTACTGAAGCATGCAAAAGTCAAGTTAAAGAAAGAGTATTCCTTGAATAGTTACAATAGCTAAGCAAAAAGTTTTATTAAATTTAGGTAACAAAATAACATGTAAAGCAGATAGGTGAACAAAGTGATAAATATTCTGGTAACTTTTCTCCTGGGGTTATAAAGTCAATTCAAGGACTACCCAAATACTTCGGTTTCACTCTGATCCCCATCAAACTGGGCTGTTTAGAAAGGTAGAATCGATGCCCATTCAAAGCAGCAAATACATCAATTTGTTGTCTATCAAGAAATTGGATAAAACCAATTTTTAAAAAAAAAGGGGCACTGACCATCATGGTAACAAAATAGATCCAAACAGAAACATCTACATAATTTCTTTTTAAAAAAAAAAGAAAAAAGAAAAAAGAAAAAGCTTCAAATACGTAAAACAGAAACCAAGTCTACAAAATGTCCAAAGTCTAATTCAACAGAATGGCTTTTTCTATGGTTGCCCAATGAGTTATACCAATTGAGTCTTAGCACACAAATCCCAAGATACTTCTAACCACAGTTGGCTTGTGCCATCTCCCTCCTAAAGTCAAACCCATCCAATACCATACAAGGAACCTTTTGGCATTATTGATGATTGAGGAAGCTTTCTTTCTGAATAAGCTGAGGATTTGCAAAGTAATGGAGTCCTCTAATTGTTTAACTCCACTTGAAACTGAAGTGCCTCCAGACTTGTGAAGACAAAAATAAAACCCTGGACCGCCCTTGAGTTTCAATGGATAACTATGGTGTAACTTCGTAGGTCTCTGAAACC
>QRFJ01000535.1:405942-475942 GCA_006176705.1 Cocos nucifera | reverse complement strand
ACAGGTCGAGTTTGGATTGACAATTTTCTGACCCGACCCATATTGACCCAATCAGTATCCAATCCGAACCAGCCCAATTGCCACCCCTACTCATAACAAAGCTCACCTTCAGCGTCGTTACCAGTCACAAGCAGCCACAACCACACCCAACAAGCAGGCTGTCAAGTTTAACCATAGGCATCATCTCGTAGTTAACCTTGGTGCTACCAACGTACTGAAGGAGATACTGATGGATGGAAGTACTTGCATATCCTTTCCATAATGATGCTATTCATCTGCCTCAACCACTTTTTTCCCTAGTGAACTCATACTGCCGCCCACCCCCCAAACCCTCCTCCGCCCCTTTTCCAATAATGATGCTGCTCATTTGCCTTGAGAGCTCTTTTTCCTAGTGAATTCTCTCTCTCTCTCTCTCTAAGGCTCTTGTAACATATATTAGCTCTTATGGCGAAAGACAAAAAAAACTGGGCATATATTGACTTAGGAATGCTCCATTCTTCTATGATTCTTCTTTTTTTCTTATTTATGTTCTTCATATTTCTGGTTCATCAAGTGTTGATGCCAGTTATCTAATGAGATGTCCCTAAAATAGACAATGAAGTTGCACTAGCAAAGTATAGTTATATAAAGCTATTTTCTTTTCTTTCAAATACATAAAATTTAGAATTACAATATTTTAAAATAAAAGACGGCCTTCAATGAATTTATCCCAGTCAATTATTCACAATTTGAGCTCACATCCATAAAGCTACTACTGTTAAAAAGAAAATCAACATAAAACACCAGCCTTTTCGCTTACATACCTTCTTCATACGATCAAGTGAGAATTCTTATTGCCCATTTGTGCATTTACTTCAGGTGATGTTTAAACAACCCTTTCCTACTCAAGCTTAAGCACTAGATATAAATTACTATATAATTTATAACTTTTATTAGCCATAGACCAAGTAACAAAATTTTGTAGTAGTTAAAAATTTGCTAATAATTCTTGAAGAGTATGATGATCTTATAGATCAACAACTTTGTATTCCACTAAAAAAGAAAAACGCATGCAAAAACAGATGGCCCAGAGAAGTAAGTTGCAATTGGCAGCATAAAGCTAAAATGAACAAAGCATTCCACCAGATTGGCACACAACATCAATTTTCCAAATTGCCTAATCTATTAAACTACTATAACTCACTATTAAACCAACTAACCCCCCTTCTCATTTTTTTTTATCCAACCTAGCTGCAAAAGTAGAAACAAAAGCATCTTACCTGATACAATTGACAGTATCTGTTTAACAATAAAAAATAAGTCATCTCTTAATAGCCTCTTAAGCATTATTTTGCAGCAACGAATAAGAATATTTTGAAATTTTGGCATTAATATATCTCGATTCAACAAGTAACAAACCAAGGCAATCAACAAAGAAGAGAATCAAATCCCTAAATCCTAACTTCTTCCCCTTTGTCCCCTGTAACAGGAATCTCACATTGAAACCCTAATTTTCCAGTAATAGAAACCTGCTAACAGCCCCTATGTAGACTAGCAAATGAACAAAAGTTTGCTAGAGAGAGAGAGAGAAGGGAAAAAGCAAAGGAGAGATCAACACTTACGTTGCTGCCCTTCCAGACCTCGTAAACCCTCGACGCTTCGCCGTCCCCCGCGGCCACGGCGGCCGGATCCGGGCCCCGAGGAGGCGGGACCACGTACATTCCTCCTCGATGGCGGCTCTTCTCCTCTTCCTTCACCCGCCAGAAAATCTAGATCCCCCGAGTGCACCCGCAAAGAGATGACGAAAAAGAAGGGATCTTTCCTAGGATTTCTGCTCCCTGCCCACCATGGCCGACAGCGGCCGGCTCACCGTCAGATCCCGGTCTCGGCGCCACCCAGACTCTGGAAGATAGCCTTCCCCTCCTCCTCCACCTCCGCCGCCGCCGCCGCCGCCTCCCAAACTCCGTGCGATTTTTCTTCTCCGACAAGAGAATTGAGAGCGGGGTGGTGTGGAGCGTTTAGATTCGGGACGAGGCAAAGAGTAGAAGGGGCGGGCCGGCAGATCTATCTCGGAAAAAGACGGGATGTTCTTTGCCGCCTTTAAACGAAATTAACGAGGTCAACCATGTGGAGAATCTTTTACAGATGCGACGTCTTAAAAATGGGAGATTTAGATGTGGAAAACTGCTTATATGGTAGAAGAAAGGAATAGCGGATCCGGGATGGCTACGGCAGAGTACTGTAGCTGTCATCAATCAAACAAAATATATGATATACGTGGCAAGCATCAAAAACTATATAGTATTCTATGGTGCGAATTATGCACCCGAGAATCTATGCTCAAAAGAGTAGTCATCATGATAAATGTTGACAAATTACAGCTAGCCACCGATGTATCCTATGTGATTTGCATTTGGTTGACAAAATGTTCTACCCATATATAGTATGTTCAAGTCCCATCTTTTCAAAATACATTATTTATTAAATTTATATTATTAATAGAGATCATGTCAGTTTCAAAACGATGAAATTAGTTCTTTCTATTCTTATCCTATCCTGATGCTTGGTTGTATGAAACATTATAATTGAGCCTCCATTAACATGTCGTCCATCGATACTGTGCTTTTGCTGAAAAGCATGTGTACTTTACATGATAAATACCAGTACTATTTAATGCAAAACAGTTGAAATTAACCCTCTACAACTATTAAAATATAAATTTTTTGTAAATTTATTTTTTATATTTTCTACATGACTCTAACAACATGCTGAAGATTTTCAGGGCCATACTTCTAAAATCCAAGGAAGAAAATGTAATTTTTCAAGCTCTCCAAAAATGCCATGGTTCTCACATGCATTATTAAGTGCTAAAATTAGTTCCTTCAAAGTACCGACTAACATTTAAATCAAGAATAAATCTCTCATTCGTATCCAAAATCCAAAAAGTCGATGCCTTTGCCCTGCTTTGCGAACTAATTAGATGTATGCTAATTATCCTCAACTACAGTATCGAATAACACCATTTATTTGTAATTCCAATAAGAACGATGTTGTTCTACAAAAGTAGTTCTGAATGATATAACATTCGATATAAAAGTTTATCTACTTTTTTTTACAAAAATGCCCTCACTTCTATCCTCCAACTTTTTGCTTTCCTTTTTATTTGATGCTTGAAACACCATTTTAGATCCATCTAACAGTTTGACATGCTTATACTTCCTAGTCCCCCTTGAGATGCACCACCATTTGACTATTATTGTTATACTCTTTTTGGATATGCTTCTTATGAGCAACTTGTAGTTTGTACAGCTTTCTAATCCTCAAAACTCTAACATCCAATCGCATCTTCTCTTTGACAAAGAAATTTGATTAGTGAATTACCTTACAGTGATGGTAAACATCATGTATGAACAACCAAGCTCATATATTGGCAAATTGGCAATGCAAAGCTCCATGGTACAACCAAAGAAGGCCTTAATTTCCTCACCAACATAAATTGGCAATGCAAAGTCCATATAACTAGTCTTACCAAAAAAAAAAACAGTCCATATAACTAGAGCAAAGAGAGATGTTTATGGTTGGAAGTCTATATATTGCATCAGTGAGTGCTCAAATTGATACAGTGAGGTTTTTGTATTGTTGGAGATGCACTTTAGCACAAGGAAAAAAAATGCAAGTTAAATTATAGATGGATAGGGCATTTTATTGTAAGTGGAAGGCGACCCTACAACTTCCAAGAGCAACATTATTTCCTAGTAATAATGATATAATAAAATGACTTGTCAAATCAGCCAACGGAATGAAAGCAACATCCAATAATTATGCTTACAGCAGATAGTGGTGAAACATGTTTAATAAATTTTTTGATACAAGCTTATCTAAAGGGTGAAGTTACTCATACTAATCTAACAATTTGATGCTGTAGTTATCTAACCATATCACCTCACTGTCTTCAGTAGTCTAATAGTTGACAAAGCAATTTGGAACTGTTGGGGATAAATCCCGCTCCTGCCGAAGCCCGGCCCAACGCTCAGCCCAATGTAACCAGTAGCCGCTGAAGAGCTTCAGCGCCAGGCGCCAGGCCGAACCCTTAACACGGCCGAACTGCCTAGAGGCCGAATCAGCGAGCCCTGGCCGAACTCCTTCAGATCCAGCGGCCGAACTCCTTCGGACCGACTCCAAGCGACCGAGCTTCAATGAAGTCCTCTCAGCGGCCGAACTCCTTCGGACCGACTCCAAGCGACCGAGCTTCAATGAAGTCCTCTCAGCGGCCGAACTCCTTCGGACCGACTCCAAGCGACCGAGCTTCAATGAAGTCCTCTCAGCGGCCGAACTCCTTCGGACCGACTCCAAGCGACCGAGCTTCAGCGAAGTCCTCTCAGCGGCCGAACTCCTTCGGACCGACTCCAAGCGACCGAGGTTCAATGAAGTCCTCTTAGCGGCCGAACTCCTCAGCGGACGGGCTTTAGTGGAATCCCCAAGCGGTCGTCGCTCAGGAGCCCGAACTCCTCAAGCAGTCGTCACTCAGGAGCCCGAACTCCTCAGCAGTCGTTACTCAGGAGCCCGAACTCCTCAGCAGTCGTCACCTACGAGCCCGAACTCCTCAGCAGTCGTCACTGGGCCGAACTCCTCGCGGTCGCCCTCATCAAACTTCGGCCGATCGAGCTCCCACCGAACTCTCAAGTGTCCAAGCCTCAGCCTAATAAGTCCAACGGCCGGCCGAACCCCAGACAGCCGGGCCGCGGCTTTTCTCAGCAGCCGAACCCGCCTGCGGACGGGCCTTAGCTGCATACCTCTCGCCAGACACCTATGGGAGCCGAACTCCCTCCTATCTTCCTCTTCAGGAGCCCGAACTCCTCCGAAACAGGCACACGACGAGGACCTTCATCCCTTCATTCGGCGAGCTCTGCAACCATCACCATCAGTCAGTCCGCCGCACCATCAGTCAGTCCGCGCACCATCAGTCAGTCCACCGCGGGCGATAGCGACCCGCCGTCAGGCGGCGATGGCTGCCACCCTCCATCCGCCGTATGCGGCGCCAGTGAGACTGACTCCGCCGAACCTCGAGCGGCCCGCCAGCACGCGGCTGCAGTTGTCACCATCAAGCTCCACTATATAAAGGATCCTCCCGACACACTAAGGCTAAGCTCTCTGAACTCTCGACTCTCTAAGCTCTCCCCCACATCTCTAAGCTCCGGAACTCATTCCGGCACTCCATTACTGTTGGTCGGAAACTAACTTGACCGTCGGAGGGTCCTGCCGGAGCCACCACCCCACCGGTTCCGGACGAGACTTCGTTTTGCAGGTCCCCGGCGGCGCCCAGCGGCCTCGATTGCGGCGACCTCCGGCGGCGACGGATTTCTGCACCAACAGATTGGCGCGTCTGTGGGAACGAGGGATTGAACCTTCGAGGTTCCCTTGTTCTTAAAAGGAGTGCTCGGCGACGATTTCCCTCCCCTGCTCCGGATCTCTCTTCCTCCCTCTTCAGTATTCCTTTTCTGGAAAGAAAAATGCCCCCAGAAGAACCTCGACCCGGAGGTCGGCAGCCTCCGCGGCCCGATCCGTTCGGGTCCGTCCGCTCCCACTCCGGCCCCGGCGACGCGGGCCCGCTCCGTACTCGCGGTAGATGCGGAGCGGTTCGACCTGCTTGCCCAGCAGGTCCGCGATCTTACGGAGGCGGTGCAGGCAGTGCAGGCCACGCATTCGCGAGGTCCAGCGCCCACTCGACCGGCGCGGGGTTCCCCGGAGCCCGGGAACCCAGTCCAGGAGCGACCGATGTGGGCTACCCGACCTCCGGCCCTCGGGAGAGAAGGGGCAGCCGGCAAAGAGCCCCTGCTCGGACCGCGGCTCGACCCAGGGAGAAGGCTTCGCACCCCTTCCGCGAGAAGACCTTGGGGATTAAGGATCGCGAAGATTTCCTGGATCAAAGGCTCTTGGAGATGGGACGGCGCATAGAAGAACTTCGTCATACTCCTTCCTCCCGCGGTAACGATATTTGCACTGATCCTCCCTTCTCACAGAAAATTATGCAGGAACAGGTACCACCGAACTTCAAGCTCCCGCATTTTCGAAAGCTACGATGGGACCACCTGACCCGGTCGACCATTTGGAGGCCTTCAGGACGACGATGTTACTCCATGTGGCGCGCCCCGATGCCATTTTGTGTCGGGCTTTTTCCCTTCTACCCTCAAGGGAGCGGCCAGGAATTGGTACTCGGCGCTTAAGCCGGGCACCATCCTGTCGTTTGACCAAATGAGTCAACAATTCGCGGCCCACTTCGTCAGCAGCAAAACGGCCGCGCAGAGGCTCGGATTCCCTGTTGGCCATCAGGCAAAAAGAGGGGAAACCCATCCGGGCTTACGTCACCCGGTTCAACACTGCTGCCCGCTGGAAGTCCGGAACCTGGACCAATCAGTTGCTATGGCCGCCCTCAAGGGCGGCCTTCAGAAGAACGACCTGCTGTTTTCCCTGGAGAAGAAGAAATATCCCAGGGACTTCGCTGACATGCTAGCTCGGGCCGAAAGCTATGCCCGGGCAGAGGAGGCTTTTCGAAGCCAAGGATGGTGAAGCTCGCGACAAGCGACGAGTAGGCAGAGCGGAAGGCCTGCCGAAGGAAAGAAAGCGCACCGAAGCCTGGCCGCATTCCCGAACTCCCCCCTGGTCGCGGGCGAGCCCAGACTCCACCTCAGGCTCGGGGGCGGGAACCACGACGGAAGGGCACGCCGAAGTTCTCCTCGGCACCGAAGTCCCACCCGACGCCGAAGTTCCCCTCGGCGCCGAGGTTCATCCCGCGACGAGGCCCGTCCCGCGCCAGAGGTTCTCCCCTCCGACGGCGTTTTCACAGCTACGCCCCCTCAACGCCCCGAAGGCTCAAGTGCTGCTGGAGATCAAGGGACGACTTCCGGAGCCGGAGAGGATGCGTTCCCATCCCAGAAAACGCAACCCCAACAAGTTCTGCCTTTACCACCGTGACCACGGTCACGATACCGAGGAGTGCATCCAGCTCCAGGACGAAATCGAGGAGCTGGTCCGGCGGGGCAGGCTTGGCCGATTCCTGCGAAGACGATCTAAAGAGCAGGAAGATCGGCCGAGAATGTTGCCGCCGCGATTGGGGAAGATCGGCAGGAGGATCGGCCGCCTCTTGGCGTCATTAACACCATCTCGGGAGGACCGCAGCAGGAAAGACCGACGAATCCGAGGGATCGGCAAAGAGGCAGAGGACCTCGGAGCCCGTGACCTTCACCGAGGCAGACGCCCAGGGGATCCAGATTTCCGCATAACGACGCGGTTGTAATCTCTTTAAACGTCGCTGATTATGATGTACGCCGCGTTTTGGTGGATAATGGAAGTTCGGCGGACATATTGTTTTACGATGCCTTCTTAAAAATGTCCCTACCTGACACCCGCTTAGGACCTGTAAATTCCCCCCTGGTGGGATTTGCCGGACACGCCGTTCCGGTCGAAGGCATGGTGACTTTGGCGGTGACGGCGGGCCAATCCCCAAAATTGGCCAAGGCGCGGATCGACTTTTTGGTCGTGAGGACCCCGTCCGCCTATAATGCAATCCTTGGGCGACCAGGCCTTAAACGCACTACGGGCGGTAGTGTCAACCTACTACTTAAAGATGAAATTCCCGACGAGCCACGGAGTCGGCGAAGGTCAGAGAGGAGACCAAGGCCCTGGCAAAGTACTGCTACTCAATCGCCCTGCGCGGGGGAGACCGGCCCGACCCTTACCTTGTTGACGGACTGGACGTCCGCGACGACCTCACTGAAGAACGGGGCGAACCTGCGGAAGACCTCGTCCCTGTGTCCTTACACGACGGAGACCCGGGGCATGAGGTGCGGATCGGCTCCAACTTGGCGGCCGAGGTTTAGGGACAGCTCGTCGCTTTCCTCAGAAGGAATGCAGACGTCTTCGCCTGGGCCCCAGCGGATGTACCAGGGATCGACGCCGATGTCATAGAACATCGGCTGGCCATCGACCCAAGGCACCGACCCATCAGAGAAAAGTTACGCCGCCAAGCCCCAGAAGACAGAAGGCGGTAGCCGAAGAAGTGGATAAGCTCCTTGAAGCTGGACTCATCCGGGAGGTCAACTATCCGACCTGGGTCTCGAACGTGGTCCTCGTCAAAAAAAGCAAACAACAAATGGAGGATGTGCGTCGACTTCAAGAAGCTGAACAAAGCCTGCCCAAAGGACAGCTACCCCCTGCCGAGGATCGATCAGCTGGTGGACGCAACCTCGGGCCACGAGCTCCTCACTTTTATGGACGCATTTTCTGGTTATAACCAGATACGCATGGCGCCCGAGGATGAAGAAAAGACCACCTTTATTACTGACCGAGGTCTCTATTGTTACAGGGTCATGCCTTTCGGACTCAAGAATGCAGGAGCCACCTACCAGCGCTTGGTCAACAAGGTCTTCAAGGGGCAGATCGGCCGCAACATGGAGGTGTACGTGGACGACATGCTAGTCAAAAGCCGAGCCTCGACAGACCACCTCGCCGACCTTGAAGAAACTTTCGGTGCGCTTAGGAGGCACAAGATGAAGTTGAACCCGACCAAATGCGCCTTCGGCGTGACCTCCGGAAAATTTTAGGATTCATGGTGTCGAGACGCGGAATCGAGGCAAATCCCGAGAAAATCCGAGCCATCCAGGAGATGACTGCCCCGAAAATAATTAAGGAAGTTCAGCGCCTGGCTGGGAAGGTGGCGTCCCTTGAACCGCTTTGTCTCAAGGTCGGCCGAGCGGTGCCTGCCCTTTCTTCCAAGTCCTCAGGCGACCGAAAGATTTTTGCTGGACAGCGGAGTGCAAACAGGCATTCGAAGAGCTTAAAAACTACCTCGGCGCGCCTCCATGCTGCTGGCAAAGCCCGAACCTGGAGAAGGGCTGCTCCTATACCTAGCTGTCTCTCCAATGGCCCTGGCGGCTGTCCTGGTCAGGGAAGATGCGAAGGCGCAACAACCAGTCTACTACGTGAGCCGAGCCTTGAGGGACGCGGAAACCAGGTACTCCAAGTTAGAAAAACTAATTTACTGTCTTCTGATCGCAGCCAGGAAGCTCCGACCTTACTTTCAGGAGCATACCATCACGGTCCTCACGGACCAACCAATAAGAGCCGTCCTCCACCGAGCAGACGCTTCAGGAAGAATCGCCAAATGGGCGATCGAGCTCACGGAGTTCGACATCAATTACCGGCCCAGGCCATCGATCAAGGCTCAGATACTGGCGGACTTCGTGCTGGAATGCACCGCACCAGTTGAAGCCGAGCTTGAATCAAGCGAGACTATCATTAGGAGGGAGACCAGGCCCCGACGAAGCCGAGCTGTGGCGGTCGAGCTTCCCTGAAGAAAGGGCCGACCTTCTTGAAGGCGCCTGGGTTCTGCATGTGGATGGCTCATCCAACTCTAGCGGGGCCGGCGCAGGGCTGGTCCTGGTTAGCCCCGAGGGGATCGTCACCGAGTACGCATTGCGCTTCGAGTTTCCCACAACCAACAATGGGGCCGAGTATGAAGCGCTGATAGCCGGGCTGCAGATAGCCAGAGAATTGAAGGTGGGTCGGCTTCAAGTCTATAGCGATTCCCAGTTGGTGGTCGGTCAGGTCGGCGGCAGCTACGAGGCGCGGGAGGAAAGCATGGTGATGTACCTCGGGAAGGTGAAGAACTTAATACCAGCCTTCGACAGCTTCGACATTCGGCACATCCCAAGGACCGGGAATACAAGGGCCGACCTCCTCTCCAAGTTGGCCACCTCTGCCCCGGCCGAACTACCAAAAGAGGTGTTTCTGGAAACTCTGAAGTGCCCGACCACCGAGGAACCTCAGGCCGTCCTGCGGACGGACTTCGAGCCCAGCTGGATCGATCCGCTGATCGCCTACCTCGAAGAAGGGGTCCTCCCCCACGACCGGAAGAGAAGCTCGGAAGCTCAGGAGTCAAGCCTCCCGCTACGTCTTGTACGAGGGCAGGTTATATAAAGAGGTCGTACTCCCTTCCGTTGCTGAGGTGCCTCCGACCCTCTGAGGCCTGCATCGCGCTACAGGATGTCCACGAAGGACTCTGCGGGAAGTCACGCGGGAGCCAGATCCCTATCGCAAAGACTACTTCGGCAAGGGTACTACTGGCCGACCCTACTTCGTGATTCCACGGAATACGTGAAGGAGGTGTGACCGCTGCCAGAAGAACGCCAGCGTGCAAAGGCAGCCGGCGTCCGAACTCACTCCGCTCACTGCACCCTGGCCCTTCGCGCAGTGGGGGATGGACATCCTCGGCCCCTTCCCAACAGCGTCCGGACAACGGAAGTTCCTCCTGGTCGCGATCGACTACTTTACCAAGTGGGTCGAGGCGGAACCACTAGCGAAGATCACCGAGGCCAAGGTGCAGGACTTTGTCTGGAAGACGCTGATTTGCCGGTTCGGTCTGCCCCGAGCTCTCATAACCGATAATGGGCGACAGTTCGCTGGAGCCCGGTTTGCCGAGTTCTGCGAAGGACTAAACGTCTCCCACCACTTCACATCGGTGGCTCATCCGCAAGCCAATGGGGAAGCCGAAGTGACCAATCGGACCCTGCTGCAAGGCCTCAAAAGACGAGGCTCGACAGGGCGAAAGGGGCCTGGGTAGACGAACTCTACCACGTTCTCTGGGCATACCGAACAACGCAGAGGGTACCGACCGGCGAGACACCCTTCGCCTTGGCCTTCGGCACCGAGGCAGTCATCCCGATCGAGCTCAAACTCCCGTCTGCTCGAATCGTGGGCTTCAACGAGCAACTCAACTCCCAGGACCTCAGAACCAACCTCGACCTTGCTGGAAGGAAAGGAGGGAGGCAGCCCGCATCCGAATGGCCGCCTACCAGCAGAAGGTGGCTCGGTATTACAACTCCAGAGTCAAAAGCAAGGGCGTTCAGAGTTGGGGACTTAGTGCTCCGACGAGCAGCCGTCTCCCAGCCCCAGAATCAAGGGAAGCTCGTCCCAAATTGGGAAGGTCCGTACGAAGTGGTAGAGGTCATCCGACCTGGTACCTATCGCCTAAAGGAGCTCGGAGGACTAGCGCTTCCCCGACCTTGGAACTCAGAAAACCTGAGAATGTACTACCAGTAGTTTTCTCAATAAAACCTTGTTGCACGACACTATCGTTTCAGGGTCACTGGGAAAAAAGCGAGCGGAAATGCCCCCACAGCCGGCTAGGAACAGGAGGAGAACCTCGTCCTAGCGTGAGCAAAGTCGAAGGCCCCGTCCACAAAGGACGGGATGGGGGGAGAAGCGAGGACGACGGTCCTCATGTGCCCCCACAGCCGGCTAGGAACAGGAGGAGAACCTCGTCCTAGCGCGAGCAAAGTCAAAGGGCCCCGTCCACCAAGGACGGGATGGGGGGAGAGACGAGGACGACGGTCCTCATGTGCCCCCACAGCCGGCTAGGAACAGGAGGAGAACCTCGTCCTAGCGTGAGCAAAGTCAAAGGCCCCGTCCACAAAGGACGGGATGGGGGGAGAAGCGAGGACGACGGTCCTCATGTGCCCCCACAGCCGGCTAGGAACAGGAGGAGAACCTCGTCCTAGCGCGAGCAAAGTCAAGGGCCCCGTCCACCAAGGACGGGATGGGGGGAGAGACGAGGACGACGGTCCTCATGTGCCCCCACAGCCGGCTAGGAACAGGAGGAGAACCTCGTCCTAGCGCGAGCAAAGTCAAAGGCCCCGTCCACCAAGGACGGGATGGGGGGAGAGACGAGGACGACGGTCCTCATGTGCCCCCACAGCCGGCTAGGAACAGGAGGAGAACCTCGTCCTAGCGCGAGCAAAGTCAAAGGCCCCGTCCACCAAGGACGGGATAGGGGGAGAGACGAGGACGACGGTCCTCATGTGCCCCCACAGCCGGCTAGGAACAGGAGGAGAACCTCGTCCTAGCGTGAGCAAAGTCAAAGGCCCCGTCCACCAAGGACGGGATGGGGGGAGAGACGAGGACGACGGTCCCCATGTGCCCCCACAGCCCGTTCGGGAACAAGAGGAGAACCTCGTCCTGACGCGAGCAAGGTCCAAGGCCGAGCCCCAGAGTCTACGGCAAGCTTCACTGCAGGAGACGAGGTCTCCTTCAGACCTCGGCTTCAACTTCGGTAGCAGCGTCAGCGGGAGGCGAAGATCTCCCCCAAGCGATCATAACCTTGACTGCAAAAGAGGAGGTCTCCCCCGAATCGACTTCGGTTGATGAAGGCAATGTCAACTCCGACCCTGACCACGGGGGGCGACATTGACTCCGGCCTCAACGTCGGCTTCATCGACTTTAGCTGGAAAACGAGTTCCATTTCAACCTCCAAACATCGAATGGAGATGAGGTCTCCCCCTGGAGATGAGCTCCAGCTGCAACAAATGCGGGGCCTGGAAGAAGACTTCGGCAGTCGCCTGTTTTGGTACTCCCTTCCTTCAATTTTTGAACTCGGGAGTGGGGGGGCTACTGTTGGGGATAAATCCCGCTCCTGCCGAAGCCCGGCCCAACGCTCAGCCCAATGTAACCAGTAGCCGCTGAAGAGCTTCAGCGCCAGGCGCCAGGCCGAACCCTTAACACGGCCGAACTGCCTAGAGGCCGAATCAGCGAGCCCTGGCCGAACTCCTTCGGATCCAGCGGCCGAACTCCTTCGGACCGACTCCAAGCGACCGAGCTTCAATGAAGTCCTCTCAGCGGCCGAACTCCTTCGGACCGACTCCAAGCGACCGAGCTTCAATGAAGTCCTCTCAGCGGCCGAACTCCTTCGGACCGACTCCAAGCGACCGAGCTTCAATGAAGTCCTCTCAGCGGCCGAACTCCTTCGGACCGACTCCAAGCGACCGAGCTTCAGCGAAGTCCTCTCAGCGGTCGAACTCCTTCGGACCGACTCCAAGCGACCGAGTTCAATGAAGTCCTCTTAGCGGCCGAACTCCTCAGCGGACGGGCTTTAGTGGAATCCCCAAGCGGTCGTCGCTCAGGAGCCCGAACTCCTCAGCAGTCGTCACTCAGGAGCCCGAACTCCTCAGCAGTCGTCACTCAGGAGCCCGAACTCCTCAGCAGTCGTCACCTACGAGCCCGAACTCCTCAGCAGTCGTCACTGGGCCGAACTCCTCGGCGGTCGCCCTCATCAAACTTCGGCCGACCGAGCTCCCACCGAACTCTCAAGTGTCCAAGCCTCAGCCTAATAAGTCCAACGGCCGGCCGAACCCCAGACAGCCGGGCCGCGGCTTCTCAGCAGCCGAACCCGTCTGCGGACGGGCCTTAGCTGCATACCTCTCGCCAGACACCTATGGGAGCCGAACTCCCTCCTATCTTCCTCTTCAGGAGCCCGAACTCCTCCGAAACAGGCACACGACGAGGACCTTCATCCCTTCATTCGGCGAGCTCTGCAACCATCACCATCAGTCAGTCCGCCGCACCATCAGTCAGTCCGCCGCACCATCAGTCAGTCCACCGCGGGCGATAGCGACCCGCCGTCAGGCGGCGATGGCTGCCACCCTCCATCCGCCGTATGCGGCGCCAGTGAGACTGACTCCGCCGAACCTCGAGCGGCCCGCCAGCACGCGGCTGCAGTTGTCACCATCAAGCTCCACTATATAAAGGATCCTCCCGACACACTAAGGCTAAGCTCTCTGAACTCTCGACTCTCTAAGCTCTCCCCCACATCTCTAAGCTCCGGAACTCATTCCGGGCACTCCATTACTGTTGGTCGGAAACTAACTTGACCGTCGGAGGGTCCTGCCGGAGCCACCACCCCACCGGTTCCGGGCGAGACTTCGTTTTGCAGGTCCCCGGCGACGCCCAGCGGCTTCGATTGCGGCGACCTCCGGCGGCGACGGATTTCTGCACCAACAGGAACCTAGTATGATATGTAGGAAAAATTTTGAAGAAAGCTAACCACATAAGTAATTTTGTTTTTCAATTCTACTATATCTCAATTTTTTGCTCAATTCTCTGTCCACGGTAGGAGTTGAATCATGCAGAGTTATATATATATATATATATATATATATATATATATATATATATATATATATATATATATATATTATTGGTGCAGAATTTGATTGTCATCGGATTCAGCTGGAGTGGAGGAAGATGAGGTCGTCGTCAGAGATCTGCAAAATAAAGTCTCATCCGAAGCCGATGAGGGTGGCTCCGGCAGGACCCTCTGACGATCAAGTCAGCTCTTCTGACCAAAAGAAATGGAGTGCTCTGGAATGAATTCGGCAGAGTTTACAGAAGGAGATGAGAGCTTAGAGAAAACATATCTGAAGGATCCCTTTTATAGACGGAGCTTGATTAATGGTAATGGCCATACCGCCTGGTGGCGGGCCGCTCAAGACTGCGCGGAGTTCAATGCGGAGAGAATGATATCATCAAATCGATAGTAACAGTCATACCATCCGATAGTGGTGGGCTACTCGAGGTCTGGCGGAGTCAGTCACGAAGGGGGCACCCTCTGTAACATCGTCTGTGGCAAACTGATGGTGACCGTTCGTCCAGATTTAATAGCCGTGGCTATGAGAAAGCAAGCATTGATCGGTGGACTTCGGTATGTATCAATTTCAGAGGAGTTCGGACTCCTAGAAGAGTTCGATCGAAGAAAAAACTCAGAAGGAGTTCGGCTCTCATAGGAGTTCGACCGAAGGAGAAGCTTGAAGGGAGTTCGGCTCTCGTAGGCGTCTGACTGAAAGAGCGCGAGGGGAGTTTAGCTCTCGTGAGAGTCCGACTGAAGTTCGACCACTAAGGAGTTCAGCCGGATGAAGGAGTTCGGCTAAGGCTCGACCATTGGGAGTCCGAAAGAGCTCAGCCACTGAGGAGTTTGATCAACTAAAGGAGTTCGGCTAAGGCCCAGCCGCTGGAAGTCCGAAGGAGCTCGACCACTGAGGAGTTTGATCGACTGAAGGAGTTTGGCTAAGATCCATCCGCTGAAGCTCTTCCATGGCTATTAGTTGCATTAGACTGGACTTCGATAGGAGCGGGGTTTATCCCCAACAATAGTTCCCCCAACTCTCAAGTTCGAAACTCAAAGAAAGGGAGTGTAGAAAAGGCGACTGCTGAAGTCTTCTTCTAGGCTCCGTGCTGGTTTAGATTGAAGCTTGGGGGAGATCTCATCTCCAACTGAGGTTGTCCCAGTCACTCGAAAAAGATCTTGTCTCTGATCGAGGTTGTCTCGGACGCTTGGGAGAGATCTTATCTCCAATCGAGATTGGCTCGGTCGCTCGGGAGAGATTTTATCTCTAACCGAGGTTGTCGCGGTCACTCGGAAGAGATCTTATCTCTAATCGAGGTTGGCTCGGTCGCTCGGAGGAGATCTTATCTCTTGCAGTTGAGGTTGATACAGGCATCCGAGAGAGATCTTATCTCCGACAGTCATGGTCGGCCCGGATGCTCGGGGGAGATCTTATCTTCTGCAGTTAAGATTGGCCCGATCGCTCGAAAGAGATCTTATCTCTAGCCGAGGTTATCACGGTCGCTCGGAAGAGATCTTATCTTTGGCCGAGGTTAACTCAGGCACTCGAGAGAGATCTTATCTCTGGTCGAGATTGGTCGAGGTTGTCACGGTCGCTCGAAAGAGATCTTATTTCTAGCTGAGGTTAGCACGGTCGCTCGAAAGAGATCTTATCTCTAGCCGAGGTTGTCCTGGTCGTTCGGAAGAGATCTTATCTCTGGCCGAGGTTGGCTCGGATGCTCGGAAGAGATCTTATCTCTAGCCAAGGTTGGCACGGTCGCTCGGAAGAGATCTTATCTCTGGTCGAGGTTGACTTGGGCGCTCGAAAGAGATCTTATCTCTGATCGAGGTTGGCCGAGATTGTCACGGTCGCTCGGGAGAGATCTTATCTCTAGTCGAGGTTGGCTCGGTCGCTCGGGAGAGATCTTATCTCTAGCCGAGGTTATCGCGGTCGCTTGAGAGAGATCTTATTTCTGATCGAGGTTGACTCGGGCGCTCAGAAGAGATCTTATCTCTAGTCAAGGTAGTCACGGTCGCTCGAAAGAGATCTTATCTCTAGTCGAGGTTGGTTCGGTTGCTCGAAAGAGATCTTATCTCTAGTCGAGGTTGGCCTGGTCGCTCGAAAGAGATCTTATCTCTGGCCGAGGTTGGCTCGGACACTCGAAAGAGATCTTATCTCTAGCCGAGGTTGTCGCGGTCGCTCGGAAGAGATCTTATCTCAGGCTGAGGTTGGCTCAATCGCTCGGGAGAGATCTTATCTCTAACTAAGGTTGTTGCGATCGCTCGAGAAAGATCTTATCTCTGACCGTAGTTAACTTGGACGTTCGAAAGAGATCTTATCTCTTGCCAAGGTTGGCACGGTCGCTCGAAAGAGATCTTATCTCTAATCAAGGTTGGCTCGATCGCTCGGAAGAGATCTTATCTCTAACCGAGGTTGGCCTAGTCGCTCGAAAGAGATTTTATCTCTGACCGAGGTTGTCACAGTCGCTCAAAAGAGATCTTATCTCTAGCCGAGTTTGGTCGAGATTGTCACGATCGCTCGAAAGAGATCTTATTTCTAGCCGAGGTTGGCCCGATCGCTCGAAAGAGATCTTATCTCTAGTCGAGATTGTCGTGGTCGTTCGAAAGAGATCTTATCTCTAGTCGAGGTTGACTCGGACATTCGAAAGAGATCTTATCTCTAGCCGAGGTTGGCCCAGACCCTCGGGGGAGATCTTATCTCCTACAGTCGAGGTTGTCTTGGGGGAGATCTTATCTCCTATAGTCGAGGTTGCCTCGGAGGAGATCTTATCTCTGACAGCCGAGGTCGGCCTAGACCCTCGAGAGAGATCTTATCTTCTGCGGCCGAGGTTGATGCTCAGACCGAGCCAACCTCGGCCAGAGATAAGATCTCTTCCGAGTGATCGAGCCAATCTCGACTAGAGATAAGATTTTTTTCGAGCGCCCGCATCAACCTCAGTCGTTGAAGATAAGATCTTCCTCAAGAGTTCGGGCCGACCTCGGCTATAGAAGATGAGATCTCCTCCGAGCGTCCGTATCAACCTCGGATGCAGGAGATAAGATCTCTCCTGAGGTAACCTTGGCTGCAGGAGATAAGATCTCCCTCGAGGATCTGAGCCAACCTCAACTGTAGGAGATGAGATCTTATCTCTGACAGCCGAGGTCGGCCTAGACCCTCGAGAGAGATCTTATCTTCTGCGGTCGAGGTTGATGCGGATGCTCGAAGGAGATCTCATCTCCTACAGTTGAGGTCGGCTCAGATCCTCGGGGGAGATCTTATCTCCTGCAGCCAAGGTTACCTCAGGAGAGATCTTATCTCCTGCATCCGAGGTTGATACGGACGCTCGGAGGAGATCTCATCTTCTATAGCCGAGGTCGGCCCGAACTCTCGAGGAAGATCTTATCTTCAACGACTGAGGTTGATGCGGGCGCTCGAAAAAAATCTTATCTCTAGTCGAGATTGGCTCGATCACTCGGAAGAGATCTTATCTCTGGCCGAGGTTGGCTCGGTCGCTCAGAAGAGATTTTATCTCTAGTCGAGATTATTGCGGTCACTCGGGAGAATCTCATCTCTGGCCGAGATTGACTTGGGCGCTCGAAAGAGATCTTATCTCTAGTCGAGGTCGGCCCGGACCCTCAGAGGAGATCTTATTTTCTGCAGTCGAAGTTGCCTCAAGGGAGATCTTATCTCCTATGGTCGAGGTTGATGCGGATGCTCAGGGGAGATCTTATCTTCGGTAGTCGAGGTCGACCCGAACCCTCGGAGGAGATCTTATCTCCTACGACCAAGATTGATGCGGGCACTCGGAAGAGATCTTATCTCCTACAGTCGAGGTCGGCCCGAACCCTCGGAGGAGATCTTATCTCCTGCGGTCGAGGTTGTTGCGGACGCTCGGAAAAGATCTCATCTCCTACAGCTGAGGTTGGTCCAAACCCTCGGAGGAGATCTTATCTTCTACAGCCGAGGTTGCCTCGGGGGAGATCTTGTCTCCTGCATCCGGGTTGATATGGGCGCTCGGAGAAGATCTCATCTTCTGCAGTCGAGGTCGATCCGAACCCTCAGAAGAGATCTTATCTCCAGCGGTCGAGGTTGATGCGGGCGCTCGAGGAAGATCTTATCTCTTGCAGTCGAGGTCAGCTTGAATCCTTAAAGGAGATCTTATCTCCAGTGGTCGAGATTGAAGGTCTTTGACCTGCTCGTGTTAGGACGAGTTTCTACTCCTGCTTCTAACATGGCCACTATTGACTACTTCTTTTCTGTCATCACGTAGTTTTTACACGAAGAAACAATATTATCGAAACGGAAGAATTTTACCGAAGGAAAGTTACTGGCAGCACATCTCCGGATTTTCTATGTTTCAGGATCATGGGGGCGTTGTTCCTTCGAGCTTCCTCGGACGATAAGTCTCGAGCCGGACGACCTCCTCTATCTCATGCAGGCTTTCTCAATTTGGAGCAAGCTTCTCTCGACTTTGACACTAAAAAATGACAGCCTACCGAAGTACCAAGCCCCCGGAGATAGTGTTGATGATTTCGGGAGGCAACCGATCTCCTTGTCGTTCCTTCCTCATTGGTGGTTCTAGCTTTCGGAGGAGAACTTCGCGCCATTCAGTCGGGGCTTCCTTGATGATGAGCTCGAGGCTGAGTTCGGCCTTGCTTGCGTTGGGGAGGTTGTGAGCGTGGCCGAATTTTATTCCATCTTTCTGTGAAATCTTCTACGGAAGAACTTCATGCCCCTTCGTCGGAACTTTCTTGATGACGAGCTCGAGGGAGAGTTCGGCCTCGCTTGCACTGGGGAGGTCGTGAGCGCGGTCGAACTTCATTTCGCCCTCCTGTGAAACCTTCTGTAGGACTTTCTTGATGACGAGCTCGAGGGGGAGTTCGACCTTGCTTATGTTGGGGAGGCCGTGAACATGGCCGAACTTCATTCCGCCTCCTGTGAAATCTTTTAGGGGAGAACTTCTGCTCTCTATTTCTCCTTCCTAAGGATGATTGGTATGCTAGGCCAAATACTCTTCCTTAAGATTGGTTCCTGTCATCCTGATGATGGGTTTGCTGGCAAAGTCGCCACCGGAGGCTGTCGCACGGCCTACATCATCTCGGTAAGACCACGAACCTACTGGATCAGTAGGTTGAACTGTCCCGCATCTACCGCAGCTTCAGGTGGAGCCTGGATTGCCAGAGCTGAAATGGGAGCAGATGGACCTGGCACGGAGGCCAACGATTGCCGAGTCGAAGCTTTTCTAGAAGGCATTCTTTCTTTGAAAAAGAACTCTAAAGAGGAAGAAGAGAGATCTCTAGAGAGGAAAGAGAGAAATCGTCGTTGAGCACTTCTTTAAGAATAAGGAGCCTCAAGAATACCTCAAGAACAGAGGCGGCCCTTCCTCTAGCGCCAAATCTATTGGTGCAGAATCTAGTTATCGTCGGATCCAGCTGAAGTGGAGGTGAACTAGGTCACCACTGGGGACCTGCAAAATAAAGTTTCGTCCGAAGTTGGTGGGGGGTGGCTTCGGTAAGACCCTCCGACGATCAAGTCTGCTCTTTTGGCTAAAAGAAATAGAATGCTTTGGAATGAGTTCGGCAGAGCTTAGAGCTTAGAGGAAACATATCTGGAGGATCCCTTTTATAGATGGAGCTTGATTGATGGTGATGGCCATACCGCATGGTGGTGGGCCGCTCGAGGTTGCATGGGGTTCGATGCGGAGAGGATGGTATTGTCAAACCGATAGTGATAGCCATATCGTCCGATAGTGGTGGGCTACTCGAGGTCTAACGAAGTCAGTCACGGAGGGGGCACCGCCTGTAGTGTCTCCTATGGCAGACTGATGGTAATTGTTCGTCCAGATTTAATAGTCGTGGCTTTGAGAAAGCAGACATTGATCGATGGACTTTGGTATGTATTAATTTCAGAGGAGTTCGGACTCCTAGAAGAGTTTGACCGAAGGGGAAGCTCAGAAGGAGTTCGGCTCTCGTAGAAGTTCGACCTAAGATTGTTGCGGTCGCTCGGGAGAGATCTTATCTCTGGCCATGGTTGTTACGGTCGCTCGGAAGAGATCTTATCTCTGATCGTGGTTGACTCGAGCACTTGGAAGAGATCTTATCTCTAGCCGAGGTTGGCACGGTTGCTCGGAAGAGATCTTATCTCTAATTGAGGTTGGCTCGGTCGCTCGGGAGAGATCTTATCTCTAGCCGAGGTTGGCTCGGTCGCTCGAAAGAGATTTTATCTCTGGCCAAGGTTGTCACGATCACTCGGGAGAGATCTTATCTCTAGCTGAGTTTGGCCGAGGTTGTCACGATCGCTCGGAAGAGATCTTATCTCTAGCCGAGGTTGGCCCAGTCGCTTGAAAGAGATCTTATCTCTAGCCGAGGTTGTCGCAGTCACTCGAAAGAGATCTTATCTCTGATCGAGGTTGACTCGAGCACTCGAGAGAGATCTTATCTCTAGCCGAGATCGTCCTGGATCCTCGGGGGAGATCTTATCTCCTGCAGTCGAGGTTGCCTCGGAGGAGATCTTATCTCCTGTAGTCGAGGTTTCCTTGGAGGAGATCTTATCTCTGACATTTGAGGTCGGCCCAGACCCTCGGGAAAGATCTTATCTCCTGTGGTCGAGGTTGATGCGGGTGCTCAGGAGAGATCTCATCTCCTATAGTCGAGGTCAGCCCGGACTCTCGGAAAAGATCTTATCTTCAACGATCGAGGTTGATGCGGGCATTCGGAAGAAATCTTATCTCTAGCCGAGGTTAGCTCGATCACTCGGGAGAGATCTTATCTCTGGTCGAGGTTGGCTTGATCGCTCAGAAGAGATTTTATCTCTAGTTGAGATTGTCGTGGTCGCTAGAGAGAGATCTTATCTCTGGCCGAAATTGACTCGGGCACTTGGAAGAGATCTTATCTCTAGCCGAGGTCGGCCCGGACCCTTGGAGGAGATCTTATCTCCGCCAGCCGAAGTTGCCTTGGGAGAGATCTTATCTTCTATGGTCGAGGTTGATGCGGACGCTCGGAGGAGATCTTATCTTCGGTAGTCGAGGTCGGCCCGGACTCTCGGAGGAGATCTTATCTCCTACGGCTGAGGTTGATGCGGACGCTCGGAAGAGATCTTATCTCCTACAATCGAGGTCGGCTCGGACCCTTAGAGGAGATCTTATCTTCTACGGTCGAGGTTGTTGCGGACGCTCGAGAAAGATCTCATCTCCTACAGCCGAGGTCGGCCCAGACCCTCGGAGGAGATCTTATCTCCTACAGCCGAGGTTGCCTCAGAGGAAATCTTGTCTCCTGCATCCGAATTGATATGGATGCTCAGGAAAGATCTCATCTCCTGCAGTCGAGGTCGACCCGGATCCTCGGGAGAGATCTTATCTCCAGCGGTCGAGGTTGATGCAAGCATTCGAGGGAGATCTTATCTCTTGCAGTCGAGGTCGGCTCGGATCCTCAAAGAAGATCTTATCTCCAGCAGTCGAAATTAAAGATCTTTGACCTGCTCGTGTTAGGACGAGGTTCTACTCCTGCTCTTAACATGGCCACTATTGACTGCTTCTTCCCTATCATCACGTAGTTTTTGCACGAAGAAACAATATTATTGAAATGGAAGAATTTTATCGAAGGAAAGTTACTGGCAGCACATCCTCGGATTTTCTTTGTTTCAGGGTCATGGGGGCGTTGTTTCTTCGAGTTTCCTCGGGCGATAAGTCCCGAGCCGGACGATCTCCTCTATCTCATATAGGTCTTCTTAATTTGGAGCAAGCTTCTCTCGACTTTGACACTGAAAAATGATAGCCCACCGAAGTACCAAGCCCCTGGAGATAGCGTTGATGATTCCGGGAGGCGGTCGATCTCCTTGTCGTTCCTCCCTCATTAGTGGTTCTAGCTTTCGGGGGAGGACTTCTTCGCGCCCTTCAGTCGAAGCTTTCTTGATGACGAGCTCGAGGGAGAGTTCGGCCTTGCTTACGTTGGAGAGGTCGTGAGCGCGGTCGAATTTCATTCCGTCCTCCTGTGAAATCTTCTGTGGGAGAACTTCTTGCCCCTTCGTCGGGGCTTTTTTGATGACGAGCTCGAGGGGGAGTTCGGCCTCACTTGCGCTGGGGAGGTCGTGAGCACGATCGAACTTCATTCCGTCCTCCTGTGAAACCTTCTACGGGGCTTTCTTGATGACGAGCTTGAGGGAAAGTTCGACCTCACTTGCGCTGGGGAGGCCGTGAACGTGGCCGAACTTCATTCTGCCTCCTGTGAAACCTTCTAGGGGAGAACTTCTGCTCTCCATTTCTCCTTCCTAAGGGTGATTGGTATGCTAGGCCAAATACTCTTCCTTAAGGCTGGTTCCTATTATCCTGATGGCGGGTTTGCTGGCAAAGTCGCCACCGGAGGCTGCCGCACGACCTACATCATTTCGATAAGGCCACGAACCTACTGGATCAGTAGGTTGAACTGCTCCGCATCTACCGCAGCTTCAGATGAAGCCTGGGTTGTTGGAGCTGAAATGGGAGCAAATGGACCTAGCACGGAGGTCGCCGATCGCCGAGTCGAAGCTTTTCTGGAAGGCATTTTTTCTTTAGAAAAGAACTCTAAAGAGGAAGAAGAGAGATCTCTAGAGAGGAAAGAGAGAAATCGTCGTTGAGCACTCCTTTAAGAACAAGGAGCCTCAAGAATACCTCAAGAATAGAGGCGGCCCTTCCTCTAGCACCAAATTTGTTGGTGCAGAATCTAGTTATCGTTGGATCCAGTTGGAGTGGAGGTGGACGAGATCGCCGCTGGGGACCTGCAAAATAAAATTCCATCCGAAGTCGGTGGGGGGATGGCTCCGGTAGGACCCTCCAACGATCAAGTCAATTCTTCTGGCCAACAGAAATGGAGTGCTCTAGAATGAGTTTGGCAGAGCTTAGAGCTTAGAGGAAACATATCTGGAGGATCCCTTTTATAGATAGAGCTTGCTTGATGGTGATGGCCATACCGCATGGTGGCGGGCCGCTCGAGATTGCGTGGGGTTCGATGCGAAGAGGATGGTATCGTCAGGCCGATAGTGACAGCCATACCGTCCGGTAGTGGTGGGCTGCTCAAGATCTGATGGAGTCAGTTACGGAGGGGGGCACCACCTGTAGTATCTCCTATGGCAGATTGATGGTAATCGTTCGTCCAGATTTAATAGCCGTGGCTCTGAGAAAGCAGGCATTGATAAGTGAATTTCGGTATGTATCAATTTTAGAAGAGTTCGGACTTCTAGAAGAGTTTGATCGAAGGGAAAGCTCGGAAGGAGTTCGACTCTCGTAGGAGTTCGACCTAAGGAGAAGCTTGGAGGAAGTTTGGCTTCCATAAGCGTTTGGCTGGAAGAGCGTGGAGGGAGTTCGGCTCTCGCGGGAGTTCGACTGAAGTTCGACCGCTGAAGAGTTCGGTCGGATGAAGGAGTTCAGCTAAGGCCCGGCCTCTGTGAGTCCGAAGGAGCTCGACCGCTGAGGAGTTCGGCCGACTGAAAGAGTTTGACTAAGGCCTGACCGCTGGGAGTCCGAAAGAGCTCGACCGCTGAGGAATTTGATCGGCTGAAGGAGTTTGGCTAAGACCTATCTGCTGAAGCTCTTTCATGACTGTCGATTATATTAGGCTGGATTTCGGCAGGAGCGAAGTTTATCCCCAACATATATATATATATAGTTTTATTATAAATCTTATAGATTAATTAAAAAAGGAAAAGATATATTTTTATTTATTCAAAAAAATTAGTTAAAAAATATTATTTAAATTTTTTATTTTTATATAAATAACTAAAATTTTTATAATGAATAACTAATATATGACTATACATACAATTTTCATATATTTTTTTATTTAAGTCTTATCATTCTCATTAGATTAAGAATTTAAATTTATATATCCATTCATAAATATGATAATTAATTCATAATTAATCTTAATAAATTTATAAAAAAATTTTAAAAAATAATTTTAATTTATTTATATTTAATAATTAATTTATATTAAGTCGTGTCTGCTTATAAAATTCCTCTCTACACGAGTCTGCCAAATGGGGCAAATATTTCCAAGGTGAGGTGGCATAAGTGCATGGAAAAGCGAGAAGATTGTCTCCAAAAAGGGTTAAAGGCAGCAAGCCCGAGCTATTGATTATCTGGGTTCGTGGAAGGGTCTTTTTCAAATGCCAACCGTTCTTCTACAAAAAAAAAAAAAAAAAAAAAAAAAAAAAAAAAAAAAAAAAAAAAGAGGCCAACTGTTCGACTCCAGTTTGATGCCCACCTATTAGACTTTTGCTCTTAGAAAATTAGGAAATGGCGGCAGGACCGTAAGGCCTTTTTCAGTCAAAGTCTGAGATGATCACGTGAGGAGAGCATGATTGCGGATCAGGATTCGTAGCGCCACCCAATGCACCGAACACTGCTTCGGCTAACCTTCAAAAATAGGCAAGTTGTAGGTACATGAGGATGGTTTGGGTTGCATCTTTTGCATAATTTTTTTTTAAAAATAATATATATCATTAAATTATACAATAGTTAACATAAAATCTATATGGGTAAATAAAAAAAAAAAAAGGTTTAAAGTGCTTTGCAAGCTATATGAGATATGATCAATCATTTTTTTATGAAAAAGATACCACCCAAATTCTGAAAAAAAAAAAAGCTCATGAATCAAATCGAGGATTTGACCCTAAGATCGTGATGTCATCAGAATGTTGACAGCAAGTTGGAATTTATACTTTATTAGGATTTTGGTGAGGTTATTTTGGTGAGGTGGTTGGTTGGAACTTGGATCTATTGCTGCTTTTTAAAGGATTCAAGCCTACTTTTCAAAGTGAGACCAATTTTTCTCGTTTTTACGAAATCTAACAAAAAATAAAAATGTCATTGTTGAACCACTCTTGTAGAGTTGTTATGATAGTATTTATTTTTTTTAAAAAAATATTTTATCGTACAATTTTATTTTCTTGAAAAATTATAACTTATTATGCACCGTATCAACTGTCTCACCTTTTCGCTTTTAGGCCAATGACGAATGGAATCATAAAATGTAGATGGATGATTGGCATAATGCATGGCTACATGGTGCATGGATATAATTTTCTCTATTCCCCACTCCAATCTTTGCCATGTGATGATTGATGGAATGGTGCATCGGACTTGGCTTTCATGTACCACGCCAATCCAATCGCTGGCCGCCATGAAAAATTCATACTCCCAATAAAAATAAAACCATGATGGAGAGAAGTGGTTCTTTATTTTATTTTTTAGAAAAAGGATACTTTATGTTTTGGGAAATATGCTAATTACAAAGATGCGATCAAGATAAATATATTAATCCAATGAGGCGGTTTATCTGTTCTTAATAGAATTCACACAGCGCTTTCAGCATCTAGATAATAATATACTGACAATTTTAGTTAAAATGGGTTATCCTGTGAAGACTAATTAATAGATCTCATATGGATATATATCATATATTATACCAATTTTCCATACTTATTTACTTCAAAATGATTAAAACTATACCTATTTTTAACTATAAATGAGGAAAATACGTGGATGGCTGTGATTTCCATAGAGAGGATGTGAAGTCGAACTCTAGATTTTAGCGCAAGACCAATGCTCACAAAATTTATATTAAAAATTACATGTTTTGAAAATGCCATTTAGAATCAGAATTGAGAATCATCAAATTACACTCGTACCTCCTAGATTTTGCCTGAGTTCCCCTGAACCCTCTCCAGTTTAAAAATTTTTAATTGGACCTCTCAAGATACCCGTTTGATCCAAAATTATCGTTCCGCGCATTAGCCATCTAATATGGTTATGGTGCCATTTCAAACGATATAATTACCCATTTCCCGTCCTTTTGGAAGCAATCCACTCGGCCAGAACTTGGACAATTCGTCGATGATTGTCTGGCTGCTACATGGACGCAGCTTTTTGATTCTCGGAGTAAATCCCTCCATCTACCCATCACGGCTAGCTACGCATGTCAACCCCAGCTTTCCCACCTCTTCGCTTCTTCACCACCTACCACCTAGAAAGCTTTACGTCTGGGTGAGAACCTAGCTGTTGCACATAGCTAGTAGGCATAAATCTAATCAACCATCAAAGTATCAAAGGATACCAATTCTAGTATTTTACTTCAATTTTTCCACACCCGCAATACGGGCACTAGACCATCAACAACCACCTCATAAAAAGTAAGAGCATGTTTGGTTCACGACTAGAATTAGAATTAAAATTACGGTGAATTAGAATATAAATTGGAATAACCATATTTCTTGACATATTTGATTCATGACTAGAATTAGAATCATACTCAGAATGGGATTTGAATATTGGAGTAGAGTCGGGATTGAATTTTGGAGAATTAGAATATTTCCAATTCTTCTGGAACTAGATTGGAAATAGGACTTCTTCTAGCTAACCAGATGGTCACTCATTTCTATTTCCATTTCATAGCCCAACTTCTCCTAACCAACATGCCCTTATTCTAATTGAATGGATGGGCGGCCAACCGAGTGGTTGGTGAGGATATTGGCAAAGCTCTGCTGGTCATGCGGCAGCAAGATTTGATACCATCAAGAAAATAGTAGGTGGAGGGGTTGAAGGGGCTGAAGCATGCTAATGTTTTCTTCCCTTTTCTTTGCTCCTAGCTCTGAAATGTCTCAGCAGATTATATATGGTGTAGTTTTTGTTAGATTAGAACAACATTCTTCTCGTGTGTTTGCAATCATTTTTGCTCGTCCGATGCTATGGTGCAGGATCCAAGTTACCTCCACCAAAATCTTATTATTGCTTGTGTTTTTCTTTCCCATTGTAATTTCTTCTTGGATTGTTTATGCTAATAGTGCAGATTAGATTCGACATTAGATGTAGAATGCTTTAAGCAGGCCGTACCCTTTGCTCTGCTGCATGTTTGAAGTTGACCAACTCCAAAACACGGTAGTAGCTTTCGGTTGGCATCGCCCATAATAGGATACTGTCATCTCTAGGATGCATGATACTCTAAAGGAAGATATATTGCATGCATGTTCCTTGATTTCTGCTTCCCCTGACCACAATTTCTTGCGCCACTCGGCTCCATGAGACTATCGTATTTATCCAATATAGCGGTGAGCATGGTTTCCATAGGATTCGGGTTGTATCTTTCATGCAGATCTGAGAGCAAAATGTATGATGGTAGAAATGATGGAATTCACATAAGAAAAATTATTTAGCAGTTTATGAAATTCACACATGGATAGATATATATATTCAGCGATTAACTCTAGATATTCTCTTATGTAATAGAATTCACACAAAAAAAAATATATTCAGTATTTGACTCTAGAGATTCTCCATGTAGTATAATTTTTTTTATATTGTTTGCATTTTATTTCTTCTTCATCTTTTTGAATTTTGAACTAGAAAAAAAAAAAAATCTCACAATTATAGGAATATTGTCTTTGTACAACCTCCATGAATATATGAATACAATCTCAAACTTATTCTGAGTTAGAGAGACAAAATCATATTGTTCTATTATTTTCTCGTGGTACCAGAGCACTCTTTGATCAAACCAACAATGGCCTCCTCCAAGAACCCTTACCAATCAATACTTGATGTTGGAAACTTTGAATCTCATTGGCTCACTCCAATGAATTACCTGTTATGGAGAACATAAGTCATTGTCCCAGCTCAAAGCCAAGATCTCCAAGGCTTTCTCGATGGCAAGTCTTCCATGACTGAGCCACTTATTACCGATCCAAATAGTACTGCTGCTGGCGGATCAAAATTAGCATTAAATCTTGATTAAACGGTCCAATTGTCTACTACGAGGCTGGATTATGGGTGCATCATCAAAAGAGACTATGGGCATTATTGTTGGACTTACACTTTGATAGAAGTTTGGAAAGTATTCGAGGACACATATGTCCAAGATTCAATTAAACATGAGTTAAATTTTACTCATGATTTGGCAATTATTCAAAAAGGTATAGATTCCTTGCATAAGTATTTAAGACATTTTAAGTGTATATGTGATAAATTTGGCTGCAATAGATCTAGAAACCGAATCAAATCAAAATAAGGTTCTATAATTATGAAGAGGATTAGGGCCTGGTTATGAATCTTTTGTAACGACCATGTTAAAGCTACTTGTTCGTTCATACAAAAATCTCATACCTTTATTATAAAGCTTTGAAGAGCATATTCAGCCCCATGATAGTGATTCTCGTAGGCAACCACAAGTTGCTTATATAACCCAGCAGGCTTCTAATAAGAAACGAGGAAACTCTCATTTCAATTCAAATGGGTGAGATTTTGTCCAAGGAGAAGGTTCTCATAGCAGTGGAGGATTTCAAAAGAATAGAATTGATGGTGCCATTGCTAATGCAAAAATTAATCAAAATCATCAAAATAACAAAACTAGGAATGGAACTATCTATCAAACATGTGGGAAATATGGTTACATAGCTATGAGATGCTTTAATAAATTTAACCATTCATATCAAGATGATGATATCTCATAGAAATTAGTAGCTTTGACTATAGCAGACAAGTTAGAATGGTTGCCTAATATAACTGCATCATCACATATAACCTTGGATGCAGGTAAGTTAAATAACTTAAAATCTTATATTGGTAGTCATGGTTGGAAATAGTGAAAATTTTCCAACAACAATGTTGCTGATAATAAGTTACTATTGATCATTGCCCGTTTCATCTAAAAAATACTCATCTTATTCCTAATATTAAAAATGACTTGATATCTACTAGCCAACTAACCACTAATTTACTATATAATATTAATTTTTTCTTTGATGGTTGTTTGATTAAGGATAGGAGATAAAGACAAATAGCGGCAATTGGGTGTAAGAAAGGGGGCTTGTATGCTCTATATAACGGCAATTGGGTGTAAGAAAGGGAGCTTGTATGCTCTATATAATGGCAACGTTATTTTTGGTGATTGAAAACTTGCTATAGTTTCAAATCAATTTAGAAAAGTGATTGAAAAAAGGCGGCACCAAATGGAAAAGTTATATCACCTACCATTTCTCGCTTCTACCAGTAACTGTGAGAAACTTTCATAAAAATATATTCAAATTTATAGGGGCCGGCCCTATTTGCCTTATTGAAAATTTTAGATATTATGTTATTTTCATTGATGACTATTCTTGATTTGCATAATTATATCCTTTAATAAAGAAATATGATTGTTTGACATATTTTATTTACTTTCATAAATATGTGCAATGTCAGGTTTATGCAAAAATCTAATTCTTCTAATCAAATGATGGTAGAGAATTCTCATATAATAAGTTTGATTATCTCACAATGGAATTGTTTATTAGATTTCTTGTCCGATAACTCCTAAACAAAATGGTTTTGCCAATCAAAAACATAAAAATATAGAGTAACTTGAACTTACTATGATGATTCATGCAGACATCCCAAACATGTATTGGATTGATTGTTTCAGTGATATTATTTTTTTAATCAATAGATTGCTTAGACCAACTTTAAATATTGACCCTTGTTTTCTTGGATATCAATTTTTTTCTTACTTAGGTGGATATTCAAGATTAAAACTAGATCCAAAATTTTTACCCTATATGTTTTTGGGATATAGCAATAAATACAGGGTATCGATGTCTCTATCCTCCCACATGAAGAGTGTATATCCTACCACATATAGTTTTTGATGAATCGACCCTTTCACTTGTTGATTCAAGCTCACTTTATAGTCCTGCTTAGATTGTGGGGAGTTATCTATCTTTCAAGGATGGATTGGTCAAATTGATAAAGATTTATCTAACAAATCCATTATTAATGCTTCTTCTTATCCATTGGTTGTGCGGGCCTTTCTAATAAAATGGACAAAATTTCAATATCTTCAAATACCACACAACAAATTATTTCAAGTGATCCAATAATAGATTTAGATAATTTTGAATCTACAAGATTAGACACAATGAATATGAACTCGATCCATTATGAATTGATATTGATCACACACATGAAAATCACATAATTACACATCAAGGACCATCTTCTGATGTATAGATTAAGAAATCGCAAGAAGGTAGTTCATAGAGTACTTTAGATGCATCATTTGTTTATGTCAACCAAAATGTACCATCCGAGCCTTTAATTTCTTCTTCTACTTTCGCTCAACAACACCACAAGATCCATGCAAGATTTTATTAAGCCTAATCCTCGTTATGCAGTACTTTATGATAATGTTCCTTCTATTCTAAAACAACCCAAAATAGTCAAATCTGCTCTTACTCACCCAGGATGGTTAAAAGACATGAATGAAGAAATTGATACCCTATAATCTAACCAAACTTGGGATCCTGCTCCATCCTTCTCTAATATGAACATTGTTATCTATAAATAGATTTACAAGATCAAACTTATAAGTCTGATGGAAACCCTGATCAACTTAAGGCTCGTTGAAGGGCTTAACCAAGTCAAAAGGATTGATTTTTCTAAAATTTTTTCACTTGTGGTTAAGCCAAAAGTATTTGTACAATTCTCACTACAATGGCAAAACGATAGAGTATTCGGCAACTAGTTGTGAAGAATATATTTCTTCATGGATACTTACAAGAGCTGGTTTATATCCAACAGCTATAGGGTTCATTGATCCTAAATTTTCATCGTATGCATGCGGACTAAAAAGACTTTTTATGGTCTTAAACAAGTTCCCCGAGTTTGGTTTGATCGTCAACTATATATGGGTTTCTTTTGTAGCACTATGGATCCATCCTTATATATTTGGCACTCATCTCAAGGCATTTTTTTGTTATTTATATATGTAGATGATATGATCTTAACATGGGATAATCCAAAGTGCCTTGATTGGTTCATTACCCAGTTGAGCTATACCATTGCAATCAAAGATCTCGGTCGACTTCACTATTTTCTTGGTATTAAGGAACATAATTTTGCTGGTAGCTTATTTTTGAGTCAATCTAAATATGCTCAATAACTTTTGACTAAATCGTATATGCTTCATTACAAGCCTATTCCAATGCCAATGGCTATAAAAGACCATAAACTTTGTTGGATGACGATTCATATTTAGATCGTTCTTGCTATTGAAGCATAGGTGGCACATTAGAATATTATCTTACTTTTATGAGGCTAGAGTTATCTTATAGCGTTAATTATGTTTGTCAACTCATGCATGAACCAACAATGGATCACTACAAAATTGTTAAATGAACCCTTAGGTATGTTAGTTGCACTTGGTTCATGGAATGAGAATATTAAAGAATAGTTCAATTGATCTATATGCTTTTTCAGACTTTAATTGGGCAGGATGTCCTTTTCCTCGTCAATAAACTATGAGCTATCGTGTATTTTTTAGGAAGCATAAAAAAAACAGCCTTCTATTGCAAGGTCTAGCGTAGAGGTAGAATATTGAACTATGGCATTTGTAGCAGCTCAATTAACATACCCTCATTTATTTTATGTGATGTTGGGATCTCTTTACCAGAGCCTCCCATACTTTTTTATGACAATCTCAGTGCTCGACACATGACTATAAATCCTATTTTTCATGCATGATCTAAGTATATGGAAATTTATTATCCTTATGTTCAAGAGAAAGTGGCCGGTGGTGCCCTACTTACTTCCTATGTAGCTTCAAATCAATAAGTAGCTGATATAATGACTAAGTCATATTGTCCCAAGTTTATTTTCATGATCTCCACATCAAAATAGGCCTTTGGCTGCATTCAAGTTTGAGGGGAAGTGATAACAATATGCATGATGAGAGGAAGAAGCACATGATAGAATTCACATGAGGAAAGTTATTCAATAGTTGACTCGGGATTCTCTGACATGATAGAATTCACACAAAGACAAAGAAAAAGATATGTTACTCTAGAGATTTTCTTATATAATGGAGTTTGCATAAAGAAAAAATATATTCAGTAATTGACTCTAGAGATTCTCCATATGGTGAACTTTTTTTGTAAATTTTTTTTATATTATATAGATTTCTTTTCAGTAGGAACAAAATCCATAATTATACAAGTATTATCTTTATACAGCCTTATAAATAAATGAATACAAACCCTTAACAAACTTACTTTAAGCAGATCTCAAAGCGGAGCTCGCTCATATAGCGCTCAAAGCACTTTGAATGTTATTATTTATTTGCCTGCATGCCTGCACGAATCTTATAGCGGTCATTGGACGATCCAATAGTGCATTGGTAAAATTCTAGCAGTTGAACCTAGAGTATGATGTTACATCGACCCATGCAACCCTTGGACTAAGAGGAGGTTATTTTGGGAGAAAAGGTGCAAACACACTGGAAAAAGAAAACAATGCAACCACCTGGGTGCATTCTTAGTCGTGATATTATGACATGCCAAAAATTTGCCAATAAGTATTTTTCTCGCAAATCACCAAATGCTTGGCATGCAGCGGACTGCCCAGATCTCCCATTTGCTAGAGCCATGTGCTGGGGCAAATCATCCTAAAATGTTAGAAGAACATTTATATGACATAGTTTATGCACATCAAGATGGATGGAAGGATGGCATTGATTAGAAGTAGAAATTTAGGGGATTAATTAAAAATTTTTAAACCAAAAAAAAAGACTTAAAAAGAGCTTCGGCAAATTTGAGAGGTTGAAAATGTAATTTTCTCTTTTATCTTTCAATCCTAATTTAAGGGTTCATTTGGTTAGGATATATTAATTATAAGGTAATTTGATAAATTCTAAAAATTATTTATCGAACAAATTGATTATAGGGAAAAAATAAAATTTACTATATTTGATTAGTAGAAAATTTACTCTACAAAATAGCACTATTTGGTTTAAGATAATTTATATAAAAATATTGCCAAATTTTCAACAATATCTTTGAATAAATGGTTCAAATAATGATTTTTTCTTTTTCTCAATTCATTTGTTCTACTTGAAGGCTATCAATATTGGATGTTTCAATGGAAAAATATTTACATTAGTTAATAAATATTTTAAAAATATCATACATATATTAGAAAATATATTTCTTATTATAAATATATTTTAGTAGACAAATAAGTATATTAATGTATTAAATAGATAGTATTAATCAATATATTAATATATTTATAATATATTCATAAAATATTAATATAATATATATTAATATGATATTAATATAATATAAGTGAGGGTGTTTCTATTAGGAAATGGTAGTTTTAGATTATCTTTTTTATTATGTAATCTAGCATGAAAAATAAATATGATCTTTCTTGTGGTATCTATTTTATCTTCTCTCTCTAAAAAATAGCTATAAAATTCATCATTTATTTTATCATCTCTTTTATCTATTTTTTATATCAAACATGATAATCTGATGTGAAATTTATTTTCACATGCAAGATTATCCTTAACCAAACAGATCTACAACTCAATTCAAAAGGATAAGTTAATGTGTGAGAAGAAACTTCCTTGAAGCGGACAAAGAAATTACATTAAAAAATGTATGATGTGATCTAATGCATCATATGGCTGAACTTCCGCCTCTTTCCAATTAAAAGTTATGTAGATGGTGATGCTTTCAGCAAATGTAAGTTACATTTTATCTCAATATTTTCTACAAATTCTCACGTCACCTGCAAGTACCTTGGTATAGAAGCAGCAATCTATGCCAACCAAACTCTCAGCCTCAATATGTAGTGAGTGGGTTGTATCTTTCGATTTGCCTTCCTTTGTACGAATTCACCATTAGATCATATAATGATTGCTTTGAGATTTGTGCTAATGGATGAATGAAGGAGTTCAGAGTGCTTCGAGAGCTGTGTAGGATGCAATCCAATGGTCAATATCATGCAAAAAATATAATCATTCTTTTATATGAAAGATACGATCAGAACCCAATGTCCAGGAGATAAAACGCAAACTTGGGCAGAGATATCACAAGAATATTGTCGATCATCAATATTTACGTCCGACTGATCAGGCTGTTAGTCGCCCAAAAGGGTTATAAGCAGCATCGCTGGGCTTTTGTTCTCCTTTTACTGTTACCATCCATGAAAGGCCGATATGCACTTGTTACGTCTCCAGGGCCACACGATGGCCCACTTTTCTCCACCTCAGAAAGAGTTAAGAAACAAGTGGCAACTCTGTTGGAGGACAAACAAAAGGGTATCAAAGTCAGTTAAGAAACAAGCGACCGGTCCTCTGCGGAGGAGAACAAAAGGATGACCACAGTACCAAACAACACATCATAGTGATGACCACAGTAGTCCTCAAGATAGATTTGGGTAAGCACCTCAAAGTTCAGCAAGATCCAGTTATGAAGATGGAATAAAACACAAAGCAACCACTGAGATACATCTACCACCTAGGCCAACTCTCATTAGTTTTCAACTCATATGCGGGTTTTGTTTCCTAGGGTGTTGGATTCTCTTGCTTTTTTTTCACTTCTTTGAACTCATTATTCTTAGACGACTTCTTTATATGCTTGAAGTTTTGTTTGGTTTTGCTATCTATTACCATCTTCATATCTCGATAGATCTTCTTTTAAGGCCTAATTTTGAGGCTTGCTTTGGCCTCCAATCAAACTCTTTTCTATTTGTTGCCAACATTTCAAAATTATCATCTCATGCACTCATAACGTACATCATTCAAATTTTCCTCACCGAGTATTCATCCAAATTTTGTGTCAGTGTTATTTGCAAATGAAAACATACATAAAACCTGTCTAATCTGAGATCAGAATTCATCACATCTTTAAAATGTCACTTAATAAGAACCCGCATACCTAGCTACTAGCATTTAGCAGTCATCAAGTTTGCTCTCCATACACTGTAAATCATTGCAGATAAAAGGAGATTTCAGATCAAAATATTTATAGGAGGATGGGATGTGCTAGCGCTGTTACATGAACTAGCAAGTTGTAATGGAGGCAATAGGGCTAGAAATGAGCCTAGGATAGTCTAAGGTCTGTTGAGCCAGGTAGGCTCATGGTTAGGCATTGGGCCAGGCCCGTCCAAACAAATTTTCAGATTGAGCTTGGGCCAATGCTTGGCCTGGCTCGAAGCCCAAACTCAACTGGTGGCCGATGCTTGGCCACCATTCTGTACGTTGTGTGGTGAGAATGATGAAACAGTAGATCATATCTTTCTGAAGCATTCTTTCTCTAAAATATTTTGGCAGTGGGTATGCTACAGAATCAACCTATCCCCACTACCACCCTTCGTTGAAGAACTTTTGCTGAGGTCGAGACCTAAGATAGATCGATGGCAATATGTGGCTTGGGATTGTTTATTTTCAGACAGCTACTAGATCCCATTGATTGAAAGAAATGATAAGAGTTTTCAAAAGAGAAACCTGTTGGTGTAGAAACTCGTCGTCGCCGGAGGTCGCTGGAGTCGAGGCCGCTGAGGTCACCACCGGGGACCTGCAAAACAGAGTCTCATCCGGAGCTGGTGGGGGGTGGCTCCGGCAGGACCCTCCGACGATCAAGTCAGCTTCTGGCCAACAAGAATGGAGTGCTCGGAAATGATTTCCGGAGCTTAGAGATGAGGAGGAGAGCTTAGAGAGTCGAGAGTTCAGAGAGCTTAGCCTTGGCGTATCTGGAGGGGTCCTTTTATAGCGGAGCTTAGTTGATGGTGACGGCCATGTCGTCTGGCAGAGAGTCGTTGGGGCAGCATGGAGTTCGGTACGGAGAGGATGGCGTTATCCGGTGGATCGTGGGAGCCATGCTGGCACGTCGCGGGCCGCATGGAGTCCGGTACGGAGAGGAAGGTGTCGTCCGGTGGATCGTGGGAGCCATACTGGCAAGTTGCGGGTCGCATGGAGTCCGGTACGGAGAGTAAGGCATCGTCCGGTTTTGTTGCAGATGACAGTTCGTCCAGAGGAGTTCGGACTTGTAGGAGAGTTCGGCCGAAGGGGAAGCCCAGGAGGAGCTCGGCCGCAGAGAGGTTCGTAGGAGCTTGGATGGTCGAACGGGCGTCTGGGAGGAGTCCGTCTCCTGAAGAAGTCCTGCCGCTTGAAGTCCAAGGAGCTCGGCCGCCAGAAAGTTCGGCTGGTGGTGGGAGTTCGGCCCGGAGCCTGGACGCTGGGAAGTTTGGCCGCTTGGCAGTTCGGCCGGCTGAAGGAGTTCGGCCCGAAGCCTGGACGCTGGGGAGTTCGGCCGCTAGGCAGTTCGGCTAGACCAGTGCGCTGAAGCTCTTCTGTGGCTACTGTTTGCATTATGCTGAGCATCGGGCCGGGCTTCGGCAGGAGCGGGATTTATCCCCAACAGTAGTCCCCCCACTCCCGAGTTCGAAATTCGAAGGAAGGGAGTACCAGAACAGGCGACTGCCGAAGTCTCCCATTTCAGGCCAATGTTGACGTTGAAGTTGAAGCTGAGGCCTGGGGGAGACCTCATCTCCAGTCGATGTTTGGAGTTGAAGTGGAACCCGTTTCCAGCCAAAGTTGATGAAGCTGATGTTGAAATCGAAGTAGATCTCGTTTCCTATGGTCGGGGTCGGAGTTGAGCCCCTCGGGGGCGACATTGTCTCCATCAGCTAAAGTTGACGCGGGGGAGACCTCCGCTCTTACAGCCGAGGTTGTCGCGGTGGCTCTCAGGGGAGATTTTATCTTTTGCTACCGAAGTTGGCCCAGTCCCTCGGGGGAGATCTGATCCATAGCCGAAGTCGTCCACGATCGCTCGTGAGAGATCTCATCTCTGTCCGAGGTTGATGGAGATTCTCTTTCCTATGGACTTCGGAGTTTGGACTCGAACTTTGCTCGCGTTAGGACGGGATTCTCCTCCTATTCCTAACGGATTGTGGGGGCACATTTGGACTGTCGTCCATCTTCCCCCATCTCGTCTGAGGTGGACGAGGCCTTCGACTTTGCTCACGTTAGGACGAGATTCTCCTCCTGTTCCTAACCGACTGTGGGGGCACATGGGGACCGTCGTCCTCGCCTCTCCCCCCGTCCCATCCTTTGTGAATGGGGCCTTCGACTTTGCTCACGTTAGGACGAGGTTCTCCTCCTGTTCCTAACCGACTGTGGGGGCACATGGGGACCGTCGTCCCCGCCTCTCCCCCCATCCCGTCCTTTGTGAACGGGGCCTTCGACTTTGCTCATGTTAGGACGAGGTTCTCCTCCTATTCCTAACCGACTGTGGGGGCACATGGAGACCGTCGTCCCTGCCTCTCCCCTCATCCCGTCCTTTGTGAACGGGGCCTTCGACTTTGCTCATGTTAGGATGAGGTTCTCCTCCTGTTCCTAATCGATTGTGGGGGCACATTCGGACCGTCGTCCGTGCTTCTTGTCGGCTTTGACAATGGGAGGTGACGAATCACCGATGTAGCCCCTCCTCTGGGGTAACGTCGGTGACGCCGTGAGGTGGCCGACCTTGAAGTTTCTGGTTACGACAGTACTTTTAGCCGATCTTCTCCTGCTTCAGGCCGACGTTGAAGGAATTTTATCCCGCCGAGTTCTTCAATCTCATCTTGGAGCTGAATGTATTTCTCAGTGTCGTGGCCGTGGTCGCGATGTTAGGGGCATTACTTGCTTCCATCGCGCACGTTTGGGGAGGCCATAGTCCCTCAAGTCTTGGCGGCTGGCTCTTAACTTCGTTGAGGATTCGAGTTAGAGTAGTGGGGCGTAGTTGCGGAACCTTTCGGGAGGAGGATTTTTTCGCACCCTTCTGTCGAGGCTTCCCTGGTGGCGTGCTCGAAAAGTTTGGGTCTTGTGCTGCGGGGGTCGTAAACGCGGCCGAACTTCGTTCCTAGGGCGGTCGTGAGCACAATCGAACTTCCTCTGACCTTCCGTGAAATATCGAACTTCATTCCATGGGAGAACCTTGTTCCACCCTTGTCTGCGCCGGACTTGATGGTGAGCTTTGAAGGAAAGTTCGGCCTCACTTGCACCGAACTCCATTTCAATGATGAGCTTCTGAGGAAAGTTCGGCCTTGCTTCCGCCGAACTTCATTCTAATGAGGAGCTGCGGAGTTCGGCCTCACTTATGCCGAACCTCATTCCACGGGAGAACTTTGTTCTGCCCTCGTGCCGAATTTCGTTTCTCTCCTAGGGGCGATTGGGCTCTTCCTTAAGGTCGATTCCTCGCGCTCTCATGGCGGGCTTACTTCTTCCCTGTCGTCATCCGATCCTGAAACAATAACGTCGAGCGAAGGAATTTTATTAAGGGAAGCCTACTGGCGATACATTCTCAGATTTTTTGAGTTTCAAGGTCGGGGAAGCATTGTTCCTCCGAGCTCCTTCAGGTGATAGATTCCAGGTCGGATGATCTCTACCACTTCATATGGACCTTCCCAATTTGGGACGAGTTTCCCTTAGCTCTGAGGCTGAGAGACGGCTGCTCGTCGAAGCACTAGGTCCCCCACTCTGAATGCCTTGCCTTTGACTCTGGAGTTGTAATATCGAGCCACCTTCCATCGGTAGGCAGCCATTCGGATGCGGGCTTCCTCCCTTTTTTCTTCTAGAAGGTCGAGGTTGACTCTAAGATCCTGGGGGTTGTGCTGCTCGTTGAAGCCCACGACTTATGCAGATGGGAGTTTGAGCTCGATCGGGATAACCGCCTCGGTACCAAAGGCCAAGGCGAAGGGCGTCTCATCGGTCGGCATTCTCTGCGTAGTTCGGTATGCCCAGAGGACGTGATAGAGTTCGTCCACCCAGGCCCCCTTCGCCCCATCGAGCCTCGCCTTGATACCTTGCAGTAGGGTCCGATTGGTCACTTCAGCTTCCCCATTGACCTACGGATGAGCCATCGAGGTGAAGTGGTGGGAGACGTTTAGCCCTTCGCAGAACTCGGCAAACCGTGCTCCAGTGAACTGTCGCCCGTTGTCGGTTATGAGGGTTCGGGGTAGGCCGAACCGGCAAATTAGCGACTTCCATACAAAGTCCTGCACCTTGGCCTCGGTGATCTTCGCTAGTGGTTCCGCCTCGACCCACTTGGTGAAGTAGTCAATCACGACCAGGAGAAACTTCCGCTGTCCGGACGCTGTTGGGAAGGGGCCGAGTATGTCCATCCCCCATTGCGCGAAGGACCACGGTGCGCTGAGCGGAGTAAGTTCGGACGCTGGCTGCCTTTGCATGCTGGTGTTCTTCTGGCAGCGATCGCACCTCCTCACATATTTCATGGAGTCGTGAAACAGGGTCAGCCAGTAGTACCCCTGTCGAAGTAGTTTTTGCGACAGGGACCTGGCCCCAGTGTGACTTCCGCAGAGTCCTTCGTGCACGTCCCGCAGTGCAAAGTCGGCCTCTGAAGGTCGGAGATATCTCAGCAACGGGAGGGAGTACGACCATTTATATAACCTCTCCTCGTATAAGACATAGCGAGAGGCCTGATTCCTGAGTTTTCGAGCTTCTTTTCGGTCGTGAGGAAGGACCCCTTCTTTAAGGTAGACGACTAACGGATCGATCCAGCTGGGCTCAAAGTCCATCCGTAGGATAGTCTGAGATTCTTCCGTGGTTGGGCACTTTAGAGTTTCCAAAAATACTTCTTTGGACAGCTCGGTCGGGGCGAAAGTGGCCAACTTGGAGAGAAGGTCGGCTCTTGCATTTTTCGTCCTTGGGACGTGCCGAATGCCGAAGCTGTCGAAGGCCAGAATCAAATTCTTCACTTTTCTGAGGTACCTCACCATATTTTTCTCCCGTGCCTCGTAGCCGCCACCAACCTGACCGACCACCAGCTGAGAATCGCTGTATACCTGAAGCTGATCTACTTTCAGTTTCCTTGCTATCCGTAATTCGACGATCAGCGCTTCATATTCGGCCTCATTGTTGGTCGCGAAAAACTCAAAGCGCAGCGCGTACTCGGCAACGATCCCCTCGGGGCTGACCAAGACCAGCCCCGCACCTGCTCCGGCAGAGTTGGATGAGCCATCTACGTGCAGAACCCAGAAGCTTTCAGGAAGGTTGGCCCTTTCTTCGGGGAGGCTCGGCTGCCAAAGCTCGGCTTCATTGCAGCTCGGTCCTGCTCCGATGTTGGTGTCGCTCGATCCAAGCTCGACTTCGATCGGAATGGTGCATTCTAGCACAAAGTTCGCCAGTATCTGGGCTTTGATCGATGGCCTGGGTCAGTAGTTGATGTCGAACTCTGTGAGCTCGATCGCCCATTTTGCAATTCTTTCGGAAGCATCCGCTCGGTGGAGGATCGCTCTTATTGGTTGGTCTGTGAGGACCGTTATGGTGTGCTCCTGGAAGTAAGGTCGGAGCCTCCTGGCAGCGATTAGAAGACAGTAGGTTAATTTTTCCAATCTGGAGTATCTGGTCTCTGCGTCCCTCAGGGTTCGGCTCACGTAGTAGACCGATCGTTGCGCCTTCGCTTCTTCCCTGACCAGCACCGCCGCCAGGGCTTCGGGGGAGACAGCAAGGTACAGAAATAATTCCTCCCCGAGTTCGGGCCTTGCCAGCAGTGGGGGCGAGCCGAGGTAGCTTTTGAGCTCTTCAAATGCTTGTTTGCACTCCATCGTCCAGTAGAAGTCCTTCGATCACCTGAGAACTTGGAAGAAGGGCATGCACCGCTCGGCCGACCTTGAGACGAAGCGACTTAGGGACGCCACCTTTCTGGCCAGATGCTGAACTTCTCTAATTATCTTCGGAGTAGCCATTTCTCGAATAGCTCGGATTTTCTCGGGGTTTGCCTCGATTCCGCATCTTGACACCATGAATTCGAGAAATTTTTCGGAGGTCACGCCGAAGGCACATTTGATCGGGTTCAGCTTCATCTTGTGCCTCCTGAGTGTACTGAAGGTCTCTTCAAGGTCGGCCAGGTGGTCTGTTGAAGCTCGGCTTTTCACGAGCATGTCGTCCACGTACACCTCCATGTTGCGGCTGATCTGTCCCTTGAAAATCTTGTTGACCAAGCACTGGTACGTCGCCCCTGCATTCTTGAGTCCGAAAGGCATGACCCTGTAACAGTAGAGACCTCGGTCAGTAATGAAGGTGGTTTTTTCTTCATCCTCGGGCGCCATGCGTATCTGGTTGTAACCAGAAAAGGCATCCATGAAGGTGAGGAGCTCGTGGCCCGAGGTTGCGTCCACCAGTTGGTCGATCCTGGGCAGGGGGTAGCTGTCATTCGGACAGGCCTTGTTCAGCTTCTTGAAGTCGATGCACATCCTTCACTTATTGTTCGCCTTCTTGATGAGAACCACGTTCGAGACCCACGTCAGATAGTCGACCTCCTGGACGAGTCCGGCTTTGAGGAGCTTATCTACTTCTTCGGCGATCGCCTTCTGCCTCTCCGAGGCGTGGTGGCGCAGCTTTTCTCTAATAGGTCGGTGCCTCGGATTGACGGCCAGCCGATGTTCCATGACCTCGGCGTCGATCCCCGGTACATCTACTGGGGTCCATGCGAAGATGTCCGCGTTCCTTCTGAGGAAAGCGATGAGCTGCTCCCGAACCTCGGCCGCCAAGCTGGAGCCGATCTGCACCACGTGCCCCGGGTTTCCGTCGTGCAAGGGCACGGAGACGAGGTCTTCCGCGGGCTCGCCCCACTCCTCGGCGAGGTCGTCGCGGACGTCCAGCCCATCAACAAGGTAAGGGTCGGGCTGGTTCCCCCTACGTAGGGCAGTCGAGTAGCAATACTTCGCCAGAGCTTGGTCTCCTCTGACCTCGCCGACTCCGTGACTCATCGAAAATTTCATCTTCAAGTAGTAGGTTGACACTACCACCCAGAGCGCATTTAGGCCGGGTCGCCCGAGGATCGCATTATAGGCGGACGGGGTTCCCATGACTAAGAAGTCGACCTGCGCCTTGGCCAATTTTTGGTGTCGGCCCGCCGTCATAGCCAAGGTTATTACACCTTCGATCGGAACGGTGCCACCAGCAAATCCTACCAAGGGGGAATTCACAGGCCCTAAGTGGTCATCAGGCAGGGACATTTTTAAGAAGGCATCATAGAACAATATGTCCGCCGAACTTCCATTATCCATCAGAACACGACGCACATCATAGTCAGCGATGTTCAAAGAGATTACAACCGCGTCGTTATGCGGAAACTGGATCCCCTGGCCGTCCATCTCGGTGAAGGTCATAGGCTCCACAGTCCTCCGCCTCTTTGTCGGTCCCTCGGATCCGCCAGCCTCTTCCTGCTGAAGCCCCCCCGAGATAGTGTTGATGACGCCGAGAGGCAGCCGATCCTCTTGTTGGTCTCCCCCACTCGGCGGCAACATCCTCGGCCGATCTTCTTGCTCTTTCGATTGTCTTCGCAGGAATCGGCCAAGTCTGCCTCGCCTGACGAGCTCCTCGATCTCGTCCTGGAGCTGGATGCACTCCTCAGTGTCGTGACCGTGGTCATGATGGTAGAGGCAGAACTTGTTGGGGTTGCGCTTGCTGAGATGGGAACGCATTCTCTCCGGCCTCGAAAGTCATTCCTTGATCTCCATCAGCACTTGGGCCTTCGGGGCGTTGAGGGGGGCGTAGCTGTGAAATCATTATCGGGGAGGACTTTGGCACGGAGGGGAACTTCGGCGCGGAGGGAAACTTCAACGCGGAGGGGAACCTCGGCGTGCCCTTCCGTCGGGGGTTCCCTACCTCCGAGCCCAAGGGGGAGTTCGGGCTCGCCCGCGACTGGGGGGAGTTCGGGAGCGCGGCCGTACCTCGGTTCACTTCCTTTCTTCGGTGGGCCTTCCTGGCCCGCTGATTCGTCGCTTGTCGCGAGCTTCATTGTCCTTGGCTTCGAAAGCCTCCTCTGCCCGGGCGTAACTTTCGGCCCGAGCTAGCATGTCAGCGAAATCCCTGGGATATTTCTTTTCCAGAGAGAACAGCAGGTCGTTCTTCTGAAGGCCGCCTTTGAGGGCGGCTATTGCGACTGATTGGTCCAAGTTCCGGACTTCCAGTGCGGCTGCGTTAAATCGGGTGACATAAGCCCGGATGGGTTCTCCCTCCTTCTGCCTGATGGCCATCAAGGAATCTGAGCCTCGGCACGGCCGCCTACTACTGACGAAATGGGCCGTGAACTGCTGACTCATTTGGTCGAACGATTGGATGGTGCTCGGCTTAAGCGCCGAGTACTAATTCCTGGCTGCTCCCTTGAGGGTGGAGGGGAAAGCCCGGCACAAGATGGCGTCTGGCACACCATGGAGCAACATTGTCGTCCTGAAGGCTTCCAAGTGGTCGACCAGATTAGTGGTTCCATCATAGCTCTCAAAGTGCTGGAGCTTGAAGTTTAGTGGGACCTGTTCCTGCATAATTCTCTACGAGAAAGGAGGGTCAGCACAAATATCATTACCACGGGAGGAGGGAGTATGACGAAGTTCTTCTATGCGTCGTCTCATTTCTAAGAGCCTTTGATCCAGGAGGTCCTCGCGATCCTTGATCTCCAAGGTCTTCTCGCAGAATGGGTGCGAAGCTTCTCCCTGGGTCGAGCCGCGGTCCGAGCGGGGGCTCTCCCTCGGTTGCTTTCCCCTTCTGGGGATTGAAGGTCGGGTAGTCCATGCCGGTCGCCCCTGAGCCGGACCCCGAGACTCCGGGGAATCCCGCACCGACCGAGCTGATACCGGGTCCCACAGATGCATGGCCTGCATCGCCTGCACTGCTTTCGTAAGATCATGGACCTACTGGGCGAGCAGGCTGAACTGCTCCGCGTCCACCGCGGCTATAGAGCGAGCTTGGGTCGCTGGGGCTGGAGCGGGAGCAGACGGACCCGAATTGGATCGGGCTACGGAGGCCGTCGATTGCCGGATCGAGGCCCTCCTGGGGGGCATTTTCTTTCGAGAAAGGAATCCCGAAGGGGAAGAGGGAGGATCCGGAGCGGAGCGGGAAGAAGAAAATCATCGTCGAGCACTCCTTCGAGAACAAGGGAACCTCGAAGGTTCAGCCCTCCTTCTAGCGCCAATCGGTTGGTGCAGAAACTCGTCGTCGTCGGAGGTCGCTGAGGTCGCCGCCGGGGACCTACAAAACAGAGTCCCGTCCGGAGCTGGTGGGGGGTGGCTCCGGCAGGACCCTCCGACGATCAAGTCAGCTTCTGGCCAACAAGAATGGAGTGCTCGGGAATGATTTCCGGAGCTTAGAGATGAGGAGGAGAGCTTAGAGAGTCGAGAGTTTAGAGAGCTTAGCCTTGGCGTATCTGGAGGGGTCCTTTTATAGCGGAGCTTAGTTGATGGTGACGGCCATGTCGTCTGGCAGAGAGTCATTGGGGCAGCATGGAGTTCGGTACGGAGAGGATGGCGTCGTCCGATGGATCGTGGGAGCCATGCTGGCACGTCGCGGGCCGCATGGAGTCCGATACGGAGAGGAAGGCGTCATCCGGTGGATCGTGGGAGCCATACTGGCAAGTTGCGGGCCGCATGGAGTCCGATACGGAGAGTAAGGCATCGTCCGATCTTGTTGCAGGCGACAGTTCGTCCAGAGGAGTTCGGACTTGTAGGAGAGTTCGACCGAAGGGGAAGCCCAGGAGGAGCTCGACCGTAGAGAGGTTCGTAGGAGCTCGGATGGTCGAACGGGCGTCTGGAAGGAGTCCATCTCCTGAAGAAGTCCTGCCGCTTGGAGTCCAAGGAGCTCGACTGCCAGGAAGTTCGGCTGGTGGTGGGAGTTCGGCCCGAAGCCTGGACGCTGGAAAGTTCGGCCAGCTGAAGGAGTTCGGCCCAAAGCCTGGATGCTGGGGAGTTCGGTCGCTAGGTCGTTTGGCTAGACCAGTGCGCTGAAGCTCTTCTGTGGCTACTGTTTGCATTATGCTGAGCGTCGGGCCGGGCTTCGACAGGAGCGGGATTTATCCCCAACAAAACCATAACCCTAATATTACACCCCCGACTCGAGATCGTGAGACAGAAGTCATGGCAACCATGCATACTTATAGAAAACTCTCTTCATCAAGTATGCAATGCATTTCATCATGCTATCGTAAAGCAACAGCAGAATAATTATGAAAAAATTAAATCTAAAATTTAACTAATTAAAATTTAATTTTAATATCCCATAAAATTCAATAATATTCAAAAGATTTTACATCAGCTTCAATAAAATTTTCTATCTAAAACAAGAGTATCAATGTTCTGCTTCTAATCATCCTGTCATCTCTAATTACTCTTCTGTATATACTCTTATATCATCTTATTTCTCAAGATCTATAAAAATAATAATATAAGGATAATGAGCTAGACAGCCCTAAGCAACGATCACTTCAACTAGATTAAATCAGATAATAAAAATAAATCATCACTTATAAAAAATAAGCATATAGAGTTCATCAGTTCAAAATCAATTTCTATTATGTAGTATTTTCAAAATATTTATCATGTCAAATTCAAACTTTTTGAGTTTTTTTCAAAAATTTAATTTTTTTTTAAATTATCAAATTTTTATCAGTCATTCTTATCAGCTATGAGCTACAACCATATTATCCCTGCGATAGAGTCATAACACCACATATCATCTTGTAGTAAACTATGAATTATCTGGTAGCAATATTCTTCAGAATCGCTGGTCTGCTGGTGGTTTGTCATTGATCTGCTAGCGACATAAACTCTCAAGACTAAAATCTTTGCCAATGCATTAGTCTCCATTGATGGGATCCTCCACATAGTCAGACTAGGAGTTTAAATCATCTTAATTTATAATTTTTTTTATAATTCATGTTTCTTATTTCAGTTTGTTAACAATACATATAATTATGTGGCATCGAAATCAATCAAGTGTAATACATAATAAGATTAATGCTTTCAATCATGCTTCATCATAATATTTTAAACATAATATACTTTTAATAACAAAATATTATTCATCAAATTTATGCATCATTTCATAAACCATATCAAGAAAATATATTATAATTTATTGATAAATTTAGAAAAAGATGAAACATCACTTATGTCGTATGTATTCTAATAAATTCATATCATTCTTGCAATCTCTTTCCAAAATATTCGATTCATTGATCATGTTACAATACCCTACTATCAGACATCTACAATCCTATACAGGATTAGTTTTAGTAATTAGAAAGGATACGAATAATCCGAAAAGATAGATTGGCGATTGTCTCGTCTAACGGTCCATATTGATCCAATCATCCTAATTTCATCGATTAAGATTAGACTAGGAGAAAGATAGTTTAGAGTCTATTTATTTAGATAAAATCAGATTTGAAGTGGTGCAATTGAAAATCTTTTATTAAGTTCATAAATCAAGTGTAGAGAAAAGTTTGAAGAGCGAGAAACTATGAAGATGAACCAGAATTAATCAAGCGATATCATCCAACAATTCAATCGATCAAATCAAGATAGTTTAAATTAAATTATGATAGAATTAACCCATAGATATTTAATAAAATCATGGATGATAAAATCAAAAGCATCTAGTTTGACTAAGGTGGGTGCCAATATGCTGCCCAGTGATCATAGATCAGTACTCCTTTACCAGGGTCATTCAAATTCGTCATCAATCTTTTCAAAAAATTAAACAATCTTAGGAAAAAAATAATATAGAGAGAGACATAATTTTTAGAGAGAGAAAATTTTAGAAAGAGAAAGTGGAGAGAAAAGTATAGAAAGAGTAATAGAGAGGAGAGAAAAAATCTTCTTTCTTTTGTTTTTCTTTTCTTGCTTTCTTTCTTTTTTCTTTTTCAAAAATTCAATAATTCCTAATAAAGAGAGAGAAAATAGGAGAGAGAAAGTAGAGAGAGAGAAAAATTTCAAACTCAAGTTGGGAGAGAAACTCTCTTTCTTCTTCCTTTTTTTTTTTTCTTTTCCTTCCTTTTTCCTTTTTCTTCTTTCTTTCTTTTATCTTTCTTTTTTTTTTCTTTTATTTTCTCATTCTTTCTATCTTCTTCTTTCTTTAATTAAATAAATCAGGAGATCCGTGATCCCCTTCTTCTCCCTATGACTCCGAAGGAGTCTTGCCGGAAGATAGGTGACCAAGCTACGGCCCATGGTGGTGCAGTCTTAGGGGCTCGATATGCTGGCCAGTGGTGACAGACGTCGTCGAAAATCTAAGAAAGATCGATGGCCAAAATAGAGTGTTTAAGAAATCCGACGATTGCTGGCCAGAAATTCCAAAATCTATAAGCTTGGAGATGTAAAGGAAGATTGGATACGTTCTTACCTTATTTTTGGTGATCTTCAGCCTTGATGCCGATGGGCATGGAGGAAGTTATCCGAAATAAAGAAAGAAAATAGAGGGAATAGGATGGCAAGAGAGAGATGAAGATAGCGGTGAGTGGTTGTTCATGGACAGAACGAGGGTCTCTTGTTATAGAGAAGCCTTAGAGTTTGGTTCAAACTCCCCTTCCATGGAAGAAGAAGACTCCCTTTAGGAGTCTTCCTTCTATTGTTTCTTTCTTTCTTTTATTCATGCTTCAAGATCTATGCAGAGATCTTATTGGGCCCTTCTCGTTGAAGTTGGGCTGGGTTAAACTAGGTTAGGGTATTACATTCTCCCAACTTAAAAAAAATAATTGTTCCAAAAGTTTCTATCAAAGATTTTGAACTTTAGGGTTTTATAATTACTACAACAGAAAAGGGCTACGATAGTGGTTTGTAATTGTTGCTATAGCCTAAAAAATCACTGCCATAGATTATAGCAGTGGTTAGATAATCATTGCCGCTACGACCATCATCGTAGGTCTATGGCAGCGGTTATAAGAACCGCTGCCATACCTAGTCTATGATAGTGGTTTCGTTATCGCTGTTATGTAACCACTGCATTAAATTTATGGCAGCGATTCCATAATTGCTGTCATAAGTAGATATGACAGTGGTTACGTAACCACTGCCATAGATCTAATGCAGCGGTTACATAACCACTGTCATACGTCTATGGCAGCGGTTGGCACGTAACTTGCTGCCTCACTTGGCACGCCTATAACAGCAATTTAGCAACCACTTTCGTAGCTTTTGAATAATAAAAAAAATATTTTTTTTAATTTTTTATATATTTTATCTAATAAATATAGAGATATATAACATAATAAAAAATATAAAAAAATATTATAAATATAAAAATATTTTTAAAATACTCAAATTTTATTATTAAATAAAATTTATTATAATATTTTTTTTAAAAAATACATTAGAAGTCTCCTAAATCTACATCATCATCGTCACTAGGAGATGGAGCACGAGCTGGAGGAGCTGGAGCAGGAGGGGTTAGAGCTGGAACGTCGGCCAACATGTCTCCAAGGCTCACAAAGTCTGCTCCAAAATGCATGCTAAGCCTCGTCACCATGATGCTCACGATGCCCTCCAGATGAGATATACACTCAGCATGAGCAGTCTGCACCATAGAATATGCCCGCGCTATAGCCTGAGCTGCCTATGCCAACGCCTCCTTAAGCTGCTCCCGACTGTTGACATCAGAAGCATGTGAAAAGATGCTTGCCTTAGACCACTAGCTCATCGGTATATGTCCGAACCTGCATCGAATCCTTCTAAAGTGCTTAGGCCCTAAAACCTGAGATAGATGGTCATGGGGGCCAGAGCTATCCGGGCTCTTGCTCGCAAGCACATCTAACTACTCCTCTAATTATAAATTTAAATAAAATTTTATAAAAAATACTATAATACTGATAATATATATTAATATATTTATTACTTACAAAAATTCTTTCGATTACGATATTGATCGGCCAGCCCTTTTTATCTGTATAACTAGATTGGAAGATCTCGCTATGACTGGGCATCACTCCATCTCTCATTAGCTATAACAATGGATCAGACTATTAAAAATATAAAAAAAATATTAATTTAATTTATCTAGTAAAATTTAGAATTCATTACCTCTCTATGCATACGAGTGGCCATAGACTCATGGTCTAGAGTGTGTGTACTCCTGGACTATCCGATTCTTTTGATTCTGACGGAAGATAGCCTAACAAGTGTTCAAATAAATAATAAATATTTAAAAAATATTTGAATATAATTTTAAGCATATTAAAAAATTTAAAAATTAAAAATTTTATCTCGAACTCCTGACTCCTCCAATGTCTAACCATCCTCTCCCACTGACTTGGGAGATAGTCCTGTATCCAAGGAACAAGCTCCTTCAGAGTGTCTCGTCGGTGCTCGAGTCATTCTTTATGGAGCTTGATCTTGTAGCTCCGGTATAACTTTCTAATCTTCTTCAGTTGGGCATCTCGAGCCCTCTTGTGATCTAAAAAATCGTACCTTCTTTACACAAAGTTATCAAAAGTCAGTTATCAAATTATTCTAATCAAATAATTATGTAAACATATCAAATACATAAATATAATTAAGATACACTTATCTATATCTTCTCCCATATCTGATCCCTAACACCAGCATTCATTAATTGTCAGTCTATGGGCGATACCGAAATGATGTCAGATCGTCTCACAAGCACTCCAAAAAGAAAATGCATGCATCTCGCACGCGATCTTCCCTAATGGCCTTTCCTCCACATCATACTGCACCATCACCTGATATTGGCGGTTTCATACATGTGGCATGCATGTGGGACCGTGAAATGTCCTAAATGATACACCTACAATGAAAATATGTTAGGCAAATATATAAGTGTACAAATACTATATAAATAAATAAATAAATAATACAAAAAATATATACTTAGATGCTGATGTCGGAGCATGTATCGGAGATGTGGCTAATGGTGGAGGCTCAGATATCGATGGAGTAGATGTCGATAGTGGAGTAGATGCCGACGGTGGAGTAGATGCTGATGATCCCTGAGTAGCTGATGTGAAGGTAGATGGAGGATGCTCTGACTGCTCCTCAGATGTCGAGCTCTACATAATCCATCGAGAGATGGGGATGAAAGCTAGATGGCATTTCGATGCCATTATGACTTATAACGTTAATGAATATTAACCAATATAACATATTAAATAATAATATTAGTATAGTATCAATAAATAGACTCTAATATTTATACCAGAATATTGAAGTCATCTGTAATATTTTGGCCATGTATAGAATTTTTAGATTACATGTTATTTCTTTGGTGTTAGCTTAAGTCTCTAGGATTGATCTTGTAGGCCACTTAATCTTAGTTATAAACTACTTTGAATTAAATTTATTTTATCAAAATTTATTGAAGCCATTTGAGTATAAATTATGACTATCTATCATTTTGAGTTCTAAAAATTTTCTGTCCGAAAACTAGCACTTATAAGGAGGGCTATATAAAATATGCATTTTCTTGAAATAAAAAGTTTTGGTAATTGATCTCTAGATATTGGTGAGTTAATAAGTAATTTTTAACTAATTTTAAAGATCCTTTAACCTATTCATTCTAAAGCAAAAAAGTTTTAAAAGTTTTGGATTTGGATAATTTAATCTAGAACCTAAATTTTAGTTTCTTATTCTTAAGGATTATGATTTTTGTAATATTTTTATTAGTTCCAAATAGGGGGTATTTCTTATTTATATTTATATTTTAAAGTTAATGAAAAGTAAAATAAATGAGGATATTAACTTTGAGTAAAACTATGAACAGAGTCTGAAAAGTAAAATTTTTAAAACTCTGGAATTTGAGTTGATCCGAATTGAAATCGAACCAGCCTGAGTCTCAGGCTATAGAATGAGTTTTCTATCTTTCTAAGAGAGCCAGCTCGATTTGGCATCGAGCTGACCCAACTAGCATTCAAGTTGGCCCGATTTGGAGCCGATAGAGAGGCTTTAAAAATGGTTAGCAAAAATGGAAGAGCGGTGCAGATTGAGAGGCTTTAAAAGTGGTATTTTAAATGAATTTTTAGAAAAATAACTTAATAGCTGGCTTTCTTAGATTGTGCCATGTAATTAGAAAAGAGAGGAAGAGGTGTGTTGGCTTCTTATTAGGGTGACACCTAGCAAATTCTATTGTTTCTTTTAAAACAATGACCACCAGTTCCTTTACTGTTTGGGGAGTTTTTTGAAGTTCTATGGAGAGAATAGAGAAAGGAAGAGAGCTGGAAAAGAATTATACTTAGTCTATTTATTAATCATTATTTAGAGGATTATTCTTTAAAATTTAGTTAGATATGTTAGATATGTGATTTCTTTAAAATTTAGTATATTATACTTGGTCTATTCATTAATCATTGTTTAGAGGATTATTCGAATTATGATTGTTAAAGAAATATTGTTTTATTTTTGTTTTGCATCTATTCCGTTATCCTACTTGATTGAAAATATTATTATGTTTATGTTTTGAGAAAATTATAAGAGTGCTTTTGATCTGAAGTACTCGTGCCTGAGCTTGTCCTATTTCTATTATAGATATACTATCTCTCATTGGGTCTTATGAATCATACTATTACTTCTATTTTTTTTCAGATATTAGTATTGAGAAGAGTCCAGGTCCCTCAGCTTGATTGAAGCAATCATCTTTTGTTTTGGTTAGCCCAGCACTTGTGTGTATGGGCATCTACTTTTGTTGTTTTGTATGTTGTTGGTTACTGAAAATCTGACTATACCCATATACATGTATGTAAGAATATGTTGGGTTAAGCAGAAAATTATACTTTAAAAAATATCCAACTTTTAAGAAAAACTCTGTCAAATTTTTGGTAGGAATTATATATCTGATTTATCCTCTTAGATATCTTCATTAGGCTTTCTAGGTTGGCTAGTCCATCCTATACGCCTGTCATGACCTCGATTTTAGGTTGTGACATCATCGCCTAGTAGCATCTACAATATGCATATTACCATCACGTCTAACAAATATATCTAGGACCTCAATAGTACCAGATAAGTTTTGTTCTGGTGGAGCACTTTGCATGCATGGTCCAATATCATCATCAACTTCGGTATCATCAAAAATATGCCTAAGCACCATCCTCACAATAACACCCCATTGAGGCTCTAAAGGATCACTAACGTAGAAGACTTGACTAGCTTGGAAGGCAAATATATACGATTCTTCAGTGTGGAGATGGCGTTGTATGTTATTGAGAGTAAAACCACACTCATCAGTCTTCATCCCTGATTGTGATAAGATGTCAAATCAATCGCACTTCATCAATACAATCCTCTCTTTAGAATAATGGTCCAAGATGACTATCTTCTCCATCATGCCATAATAGTTCAAATCCTCCATATGAGACTGTGAATCCCTCGAGCTAGCATAATACTCAGTGGTGGTGCTCAACATCATGCCACTATTTTATGTTGCTATATTTACGGACCTGCTATGAATATTAAATCTATAGCCGTTAATGATGAGCTATTTATATTTATGCACAATATGATTAGGGTCCATTGAAAGAGCATGCACTTTAGGGCTCACATCACTGAGCGGTAATCTCCATACCTAATTAAGAAGATGACACCTAATTAGTAAACATGTTCAAATAAGTTGCACAAGACAAGAATATATAATCGCTTACATGATCTTTAAATCATTCAAAAAATTCATTGCTGTGTATTTTCTCTTTCTCCTACATATTTAGAGCATCGTATTTTACTCTTATGACCTCCTTATGTTTGCTGCATGCACAAAGAATAAATTTAGATATAATTAAATATTTTTTTAAATTATTATTAAATAAATATGATTGAGTGATTTATCTTATGTACGGCTCAATGACATCATAGTTGAAGAGCACGCAGCGATGCACCTTATCCCTTTTCTTAATGCTTAAATCAATGAGGTGGTATGAAGTAAAAAGTCCACCTGACAGTGGAATGGACTTAAATGCAGGCTCAATTGACTCATATTGATCATCCTGATTTCTCATTGATCAATTACGACATGTCTCGAGCTTGTTTAAGTACATGATACAAAAATTCATACATTCTTGATCCAAATAATCTTCTCCTATGGATCCCTCCGAGTGATTCATATTTCTTACATAAGATTTTAGAGTTTGAATATTTCTCTCAGTAGGATACATCCATCGACAGAATACTAGACCTCCAAGTATAACTTTTTCACAAGGTGCATGGTGAGATGCATCATAACCATGAAAAATTATGATGAAAATATCTTCTCCAGATCACATAATATAGTCATCATCCTTACTTTCATTTGCTTCACGTCTTTCTTAAGCAACCTCTTTGCGCAAATATCTCTGTAAAAGTTACAAAGATGAATAACAACCATTTTGATATTTTTTGACAACATGCGGTGAATAGCTATTGGGATCAATTTCTGCATCAGCACATGATAATCATAAGTCTTCAATCCCCCAAGTTTGACATCTTTACTATTCACACACTTTGAAATATTGCTTGAGTATCCATATGAGATCTTTATGTTCTCCAACACACAAAGAAATATGGATCGTTCGGAGGCATTCATAATATAGCATGAATGAGGGAGCCTCCACTGTTCTCCCTCTACTGATTCTGAATGGAGTGATCTTTTAATATCCTATTCTTTCAAGTCAAATTAAAAATTCAAGTCATCTTTGATCTTTTCTTTGATATTCAAGATTGTTGCCAATAGAAGCTTGCACACATTATTTTCAATATGCATTACATCTAAGCAGTGGTGCAATAAGTTTATCTCCCAATATGGCAAGTCAAAGAACATGCTCTTTTTCCTCCAATTAAAGTGTGTGTCATCTTTCTTTGATTGACACTTTCTCTTCTTACCACCAATCAAATCATCTTTTTCAAATTTAATACTGAGACCATCCAACTCTCTCAGTACATCACTTTCAGACATTTGGCTAGACACCTCACATTCTTCAAGAGTGCCATTGAAGGAGTGTGCATTCCTTCTATATGGATGGTTTCGATGGAGGAAACGTTGATGTTCTATATAGCTAAAGCTCCTTCGATGTGTCAACCGTTTAGATCGGATATTTTTTTTCATAAATCAGGCATGCTAGCTCACCTTTCGTGCTCCAATCCAACATTAGGGCATAGACTGAAAAGTCATTTATTATCCACAAAAGTACTGTGCGTATGGAGAATGACTCATTCAGCAAAGTATCAAAAGTTGGAACACACTGAATGCTTTATAACTATTTCAGCTCGATAATAAGAGGCTACAAATAGACATCAATGTCATTACCTACCTCCATCGATCTAGAGATGAGCACTGTCATGAAAGCAAAGGATTTTTTCATACACATTAAATATGAATAAATACTGGCCATACACTATGGGCGGTATTCATATGCTTGAACGGGTTGAAATCGTTGCACCATAAGCCCAATCTCACATTACGTATCATTTGTGCGAAGTTGAGATGTAATTCATTAAACTTCTGCCATGCCTCTCCATCGACTGGATGCCTCAATGCATCATCTTTTATTTAGTTCTCTTCATGCCATCATATGTCCTTTGATGTCTTTGCTGACATTAACAACTTTTGTAATCTCGAAATCAAAAAAAAGTGCCACATCAACTTTTGAGATACATGAGTCGATGTGCTATCTTTATTCTATTTTTATTTTGATACACTGCACCTCGTGCACTCATTTTGATTGTCATCTTTCTTCCAATAGAGCATACAGTCATTGGGACATGCACGTATCATGGTGTAAGTAAAGCCCAACTATTCAATAATCTTCGATGTCTCATAATTATTCTTGAAAATTTATGTATCGTCCGAAAGAATGTCCCCCAAAAGCTCAAGTATGCAGTTCACACTATTATTACTAAATCCATTGGAGCATTTTGCAGATACAATCGGATTAAAAACTCAAACTTCATTATCTTTTCACATCCGAGATACAACAAAATATTAGCATCCTCCATCAACTTGCAGACCTTCTCCACATCCTCACTATTTGTCATTCCACCTACCATAGGATCAAGCATGGATGTAGATGCATCGTTATTGTGACCAACAAATAAAAAAATGTCATGAACGATTTATTCCACTCCCCCATCATGTTGATCGCCTCCTTACGGCTTGCCCTCATCATGTTGATCCCAATAAATTTTATCATCGGGTTTAAAGCCATAAATAGTGAGATGATCATTTATAACTTGACGAGATAGTCACGATCCATCCATATACTTTTTACAAGGATATTGGATAAATCCATGATCGCCAAATTTTTCTATAGTAAAATCAAGAAATTTTTGAAGTCCAACCTTATATTCTAATGAGAGCCTACTAAACTCATCCACTCCTTATCCATTATAAAAATTGGTGATATTGCAATTAAATATGCATGCAACTTATAATATATACTAATACATTATAAACAAATATGCATTATAAATAAAAAATACATCTTAAATAAGAATCGAAAAAAATATCATATGTGGAACTCACATTAAATATCATTTTCAGATATGCAATAAATGCATCCTATCATCAAGTAATAGGTAAAGATATGTCCTATCCCATTCAAAAATTATATTAATTCTATAGGTTTATTATAGTAATCAAACGATATACAATATGAAGGAAAATCAGTTTTTCCTACTGTAGGATGCATCTGATCGGATCAGATTTGCAGTAGAATAATTTTAAATTTTTTTTATGATCCGATCAGATCTGAGAGTTCTCAAATTTAATTAGATTGATCTAAAATTTTAAAATAAAATAAAAATAAAAATAGTGATAATAGTTATCATCAGATTGGATAAACTATTTACCTATTGTGATAATCTGACGACTGATCTGAGGTTTTGATTGAGTCATGCACCTATTCGATCTCTATCGGTATCCACTTAGATCAGATCTAGAAGTCTCCTTCTTCTAGATCTGATCTCTAAAGATCAGATCTGATGTCTTCCCATAGAGTCTTCAAAATGAATTCCAAAGGCTGCACGTTCGTCTCACGAACACCATCATCGCTCGCTGATCTTCGTGCCAACGGAACTTGATCTTTACTTGTAGGTTTTGCCCAACTCTTGGACATAGAGAAAAAGAAGAGGATCAGATGGGGGAGGCATGGAGATGGTGATTTTGGTAGGGCTTCACCGTAGAGAATTTTCTATGCACAATAGCTTGCATAGGGTCCTATTTATAGACCAAACCAAGAGTTCCTTCGCATGTGACTTTGAGTAGGTCAAAGCCAATAAGCAGAAGGACTCTCCCATGATCTCCATGCCCCACACCCCTTTTTTTAGATTTTTGTTGCACAAAAATAAAGGGAAATGGAATGAAACAACTTAGGATAAGAGGAAGTTGGCACAGATAACATCTATCCTAGAAGTTTGAACAATTCAAACTTCTTTGATCCATTCAAACACTTTGAATGGATAAACCCCAACTCTTTCTATCTTTATCCACCAGGGGCACATTCCATAAGGGGATGTGTGCCCTCTCTTCCTCATGTAACATCTAGGGATGCATGCCCAAGAGAAAAATCCAAGGGGGGGCCACCTATTTCTTTCCTGCAAACTGGGTTGAAATTTGACCCTTATCCTATTTCCATCTCATGAGATTTTGGACAAACATTTTTTAAGTCCCATCCAATGGAATTAGGTCAAGTCATAATCAAATTAGAATAAATCTTGATCAGGCCAGGACTTGGTCTAGTTAGATCAAGAAAAATCCATCTAGAATTTTTGGGAGAGGCTTGTCTAAATTTCATCTCATGATTTTAGGACAAGCCCTAATCTGGCAAAGACAACCCTTGTCTTGTTCCCATCTTATGAGATTTAGGATAAGTCTTGATCAGACTAGGACAAGATCCAGTCAGATCAAGATAAATCCCTATAGAGTTTTTAGATAAGCCTTGTCTTAATAGTTTTGAAAATTAGCAGGCCTTGTCCTATTTCCATCCGATGGATTAGGACAAGCCTAGATCAGGTTAGGATAAGACTTTTTTGATCTAAACAAGTTTCAATCAGACCAGGACAAACCCATACAAGGCTTCTGGATGAGCTAAATCTAATTTGGCTCAGTCGAGATGACCTAAAAAGACTACAGAAGGAGAATGTTAGGTTCAATCGTGTGCTAGCACGATTTTCTTGAACCTAATTGGATCTAATCCAAATCAATCAAACTGAGTTAGCTCAATTGATGACATCCAGACCCAAACTCTTATTTGTGTGATCCAGTTAGATTTAGTTCTATATGATAATGGAATATATCATGATCTTCATCAATGACATCATCGAAATATCTTTCGATGGATCAGAACTCTTTCGATTCATCCAATCAGAATCATCGATCATCAAGGCAATTCTAATTGATCCCAAAATCCACCAATGATACCTAGCAGTATATGGTGGCAATCTATCAAAATCGAATAGCGAACCTCTTGGTGCAGCTACCTTTGTGATTGGATTCTTCTATCATGAGTTCCGATGGGATTAGGATTAAGGTAAACTCACCAAATCCAACACCCATCATATGAATGAATCATTCGATTCGAGTCTGATGTGAAATTCTAATAGAAACATCTTTCTATTATTTCACACTACCATGGCCATGGGTTTTAGGACTCGATCTCATGATCATCATAGGACCACTCCTTCTCTATCGAGGTTGATAGATCCCATCTTGGTGCGATCCAATTCCTATAATGAACATGCTATAGCTAACATACATCTCAGAATTCCGAATGACTAGAAGATCGAGTTATGGTATAGTCAAACTATAACACCCTCAAGATGAACTACTGATGCACCTCAGGTTAAAGAACTAGACATACGCTGCAGCATCGAGCTTGTCATCGATGAGAAGGTAGGCTCCCTTATGACTGCTTGAGGTGGTCATGCTCAGTGTCCTCATTCTCTAACGAGTATCTATACTCTCACTCTGGTATCTCTACATCGTAGACTCAAAACTCATCTATCCTAAGAAAGTGATCGAACATCGATCTTCCGGATCGATCACCATCTTCATGATGATCATACGATTGAAAGCAGTTTATGAGTTAATTATGATAACACATGCCTTAAATTCTCAACTCTTGAGAATATGTGTTATCATGCCTATTAACTCAATGGATGTATCACAGACATTTTATACACAATATGATAGAATAAATAATCTTTTAATTAATTTTAAGTCAAAATTATGAAAATGCTCCTATAAAGTATTTAATAAGTGTCAGCTAATCTGGCTTCTAAGGCACACATCTAACAAACTCCTACTTGACCTAAAGCCAATTGGCTATAAATCTAAGTTCCATCTTCTTAAGGTGGGCTTGGATCTTCAGCTTGCCTAAAGGCATCGTCAGTGGGTCAACCACATTGTCTGCGGAGTCGACTCTCTTGATCTCAATGTATTCCTTCTCGAGGTAATCACGGATAAGGTAGAATCATCTTCTTGGAACTCTTCCAACTTATAGTACCACCATTGCACAGGAACAAACATTCGAATGTCGACTTTCGATCATCTATGTCAGATATAAAGTTTGAGTCTGCATACCCCTGGATCTAGAGTTCACCATGTCGAACCTCTTCAGCACCTCCTCTATATAAAAGACCCAGTATCCTTTTTAGTCTATCTCTATAGACCTAAAATGAAGAATGCCTTACCTAGGTCTTTCAGAGAAAATTTCTTAGATAACCATATTTTGACCTATGTCAGCATGGGAATATCATTCCTAATCAAGAGGATGTCATCCATTATAATACGAGGAAGACAACAACGTTCCCACTGACCTGCTTGAACATACTTGATTTTTTCTCATTCTTGATGAAACTAAATGATTTGATTACATTAAGCATTCCAACCCCGAGATGCTTGCTTAAGTCCATAGATGAACTTTTGTAGCTTGCAGACCTTTGTGATCACTATCACTAAAAATGACTGTTCCATATAAATATCTTCCTTAAGATATCCAATTATGAACTACATTATCACATCCATCTGCCATATTTCATAATTAAAATATACTGCAATGACAAGCAATGTGCAGATGGATGGCCATTGATGAGAAGGTATCCTAGTACCTTTCGCCACTAGCCTAGCCTTGAATGTCTCTACATTCTCATCTACATATATCTTTCTTTTGAAGATCCATTTATACCCAATAGGTACTATACCTTTAGGTAGATCTACCAAGATCTAGATTTAGTTCGAGCACATCAAGTCAATCTTTGAGTTCATTGCCTCTAACCAATTCTTGGAGTCGATATCGTCTCATCATAGGTTCTAGGATCATCACCATGAACCCATTTTTCATGAGGAACATTTTCTCTACATCCTCTAAGATAGTACCTAAGTACCTTCAGGAGGATGAAAAATTCTATTTGACCTCCGAGATGGAGGAGGTAGTGAATTATGGATCGGCTTTGATTAATTGGGTTCTTGAGTTTCCTTGGCTCGTTACTCTTTGGAAACTTTCTCCTTGAGCCTAATCTATGTTTTGATGCCACCATCTTGAACAAATTATTTTCAAAAAAATGGTGTGTCAACCCACAATCACATTATGATCTTCTGGAAGATAGAAGTAATATCCTAATAAGTCTTTAGGATATCTAATAAATAGAGCTCTAAGGAATCTAGACTCTAACTTATCTGCCATCGGACAACCCTAATTCTGAGATGACTCAAACTTGACTTCTTACCATGCCATATCTCATACAGTGTGGTAGAAACAATTTTAGATGGAACCCTATTAAACTATATCCCTAAAGAAACTTAGGAAGATCCGTAAAGCTCATCATGGATAGACTATATTTAATAGGATCCATTTTCTCCATTTTGAAATCTTGTTAAGTTGAGACATTTCAGACGAAGTCCATTATGAGACTATACCATTATCCTCGAGATAGTTCAAAAATTTTTGACTAAGGTATTCACCTTCTCGATCTGATCGAAGAACCTTAATGAACTTTTTAGTTTGCTTTTCTACTTCATGTCTAAATTTCTTAAATTTTTCAACGGCTTTAGACTTGTGTCGTATCAAGTACACATACCCATACCAAGATAGATTATCGATAAAGATAATAAAATAGACATAATTGCCTTTGACCGGCACATCGAGGGCCACACACATCTATACGTACCAGGGCAAGTAGGTCTGTGGCCCTTTTCCATATCCCACAAAAGAAAGCTTGGTCATTTTATCTTAAAGTCATGATTCACAAATCGGATATGACTTGAAAGTCAATGGACCCATTAGTTCGGATTTCTCTAATTTGTTAATCCTGTCTTCAGCTATATGACCTAGCCTAAGGTGCCATAGGTACCTATCATTAACACTATCTCTAGATCATTTTGATCTTATGGCATTCATGTTTTGCTCGACAGACTCAATGATGAGTATTCCTTCAAAAGGTCCTTCTTCCTACTTGTTCTTCAGGCTGGTCAGGTATGTAGGACAGTCCCACTTTCAATGGCCATCGGAGTTATAGTGGAAACACTTTTCCTTCTCCGTGGCCTTCTTCTTCAACTCGTCCTTTTTTTTCTTCTATTTTTTACTTCTTTGCAGATTTATTCTTCTTTCCAAAAGACTTTCTCTTGAAAGAAGTCTACTCTATAGCCAGAACTGAGCCCTTTGAACTCTTCAAATTTTGCTCAATAGTAACCAGCATATTTATTAACTCGGCTAAGATGCACTGGAGCTTATTCATATGAAAGTTCATAATGAACTGTCCATACGAATCAACTAAGGATTATAGGATCACATCAATATATAGATCCTTGTCCATCAAGACTCTGAGCTTCTCAAGCTCTTTAGATTCTTGATCATTTGCCAAGCAATAATCTCGGACCAACTACCCATCACACATTTGCGCCTTAAAAGATCTCTTCGAGACTTGATAACGCGCTGCACGACTCTATTCACCGAACAACTCTTATAGGTGCTCCAATGTTTGGCGAGCGGTCCTAATGTCTTCATGTTGGTGCTGCAATTTATCTGACATTGAGCCCAACATGTGGCACCTTACTTTGTTATGATCGTCAGACCACTTCTCATGAGATGTTCTCTGATTAGCAGTCGAATAGGCTGGTAAAGGGGAGGTCCTGGTCCAATACATGAAGGGAAATCCTGATTTCCCGATCCAGGTTCGTCCAGATCTGATTAGATCAAGAGATATATTTCAAAAATTTTTTCTTGATCTCAATCAGATCTTGATATATTTTAGATCTGATTATTATTATTTTAATAAATAAAATAAAATAAGATAAATTAAATTAAATTTAATTTACCTGATTTGGGTAATCCTATTACCCTATAGATGATCCTGATTGCAGCGGAAGGTTCTGGATCTAGCCATGCAAGCGCCTGGCCTCTACCAGTATCCACTCGGGTTGGATCTGGAGATCCTCTTCTTCTCTATCACACCTCCAAAAATTAGATCTGGATCTGATCTGGAGGATCTTCAAAACTCTTTTGAAGATCTGCAGTCGTCCTTTTGCAGCAGTGCAGCCTTCTTGATTTTGATCGCCTTTCCTTGATCTGAATCGCACCAACCTAAGTCCAAAACACCTTTTGGACGTGGAGAGCAAGGGGAGAAGAAGCTATGGCATGGAGAAGGAGGGGAGAGGCAGCCTTGGGGCGTGGGGTTTCTCAATTGCATTCACTTTTAGAATTAGGGTTGGGCGCAGGGTCTTATTTATAGACCTCTTGTGATCCAACTCCTCTTCCTCTCAACCAATCACAACCCTTTGTGAAATCAGATCTAAATCTGATTGGTTGGAATAGAGACCCTTGGATTCCTCCTTAGAGGGCGCCTAAGACCAAGTCAAACTGGATTCTTAGTAGAACTCTGATTGGAATCCAAAAGGGAGGTGGAGTCCTTGTCCAACAAGGACTCCTAGGCTTCTCCTACTTGGGCTCACGCCACCCTTGGCGTGCACCCTTCTCCTTGCCAAGTTCTGGCAGGGAGACAAGCCCCCACCAGCTCTCCAATAGGTGCATGACATGTGGTCAAAAGTCAAAGGATCAATGGTCAACATTTGACCAGTCAAAGGTAGACTTTTGACCAAAGTCAAAGAATAAGAAATGGCAGGTGACCAAAAATGGCAGGTAATGTCTTACAAATAAGACAACCTATTCTGACTTGGACAACCTCCAGTCAGACCATATGAAGGCCTCTGATCGAGCACAAACTCCTTTGGCTCAGTCAGGACAACTTATTTGTGATAGTAAAAGAAGAACGTTAGGTTCAATCGAGTGCTAGCACGATTTCCTTGAACCTAATTGAATCTCATTCAGATCAATTGAACTAGATCAGTTCAATTGATGATCACCAGATTCAAACCCTTGTTTGTGTGACCCAGTTAGGTTCAGTTCTGTATGGTAATGGGATATGTCATGATCTCTATCATAGACATCATCGAAACTCCTTTCGATGGATCAGAACTCTTCTGATTCGAACAGCTAGAATGATCGATCATCTAAATCATTCTAATTGCTCCCAAAATCCACCAGTGACACCTAGCAGTATATGGTGGCAACCCATCAGAGCTGAATGTGCGAACCTCTTGGTGCAGCTACCTGTGTGATTCAGTTCTTCTATCTTGAGCCCCGATCAGATTAGGGTTAAGGTGAACTCGTCAAACCCTAGTCTCTGTCATATGATGTAATCATTTCGATTCGAGTCCAATGTGAAAATCTAAATAGAAACTCTTTCTATTATTTCACTCTACCATGGCCATGGATTTCTGGACTTGATTCTCATGATCATCATAGGGCTACTCCTCTACCACCGAGGTAGATAGATTCCATCTTGATGCAATCCAGTTCCTACAATGAACATGCTATAGCCAACATACACCTCAGGGTTCCATATGGCTAGGAGACCGAGTAATGGTGTAGTCAAACTATAACACCCTCAAGGTGAACTGCCGATGCATCTCAGGTCAAAGAACCAGACACACTACTGCAGCATCGAGTCAGTCATTGACGAGAAGGTAGACTTCCTAATGACTACTCGAGGTGGTCACGCTCAGTGCCCTCGTTCTCTAACGAGTACCTGTACTCTCGCTCCGGTGTCTCCACACCGTAGACTCAAGACTCATCTACTAAAGAGAAGCGATTCGTACACCAACCTTCCGGATCAATCACCATCCTCGTGATGATCCTATGGTCGGGAGCTGTTTATGAGTTAATAATGATTATTCATGTCTTAAATTTTCAACTCTTGAAAATATGAATTATCATTACCATTAACTCAAAGGATGTATCACAGACACTAAATACACATATGTGATAGAAAATAACCCATTTTATTGATTATAGTCAAAATTATAATTTTGCCCCTAGAAGTGTATTACAAGTGTCAGCCAATTCTGGCTTCTAGGGCACATATATCTAACAATCTCCCACTTGTCCTAAAGCCAATTGGCTACAAGTCTAAGTCCCATCTTCTCAAGGTGGGCTTCGATCTTCTGCTGGCCCAACGGCTTTGTAAGTGGGTCTGCCACATTATCTGCGGAGTTGACTCTCTTGACCTCAACGTAACCTTTCTCAAGGTAATCGCGGATGAGATGATATCGCCGCTCAATGTGCTTGGACTTCTGGTGAGACCTCGGCTCCTTAGCAAGGGCTATGGCGCCATTGTTGTCGCAGTAAAGAGGAATGGCATCTGATGGCATTACTCCAATTTCTGCAGCAAACTTCTTGTACCAGAATGCTTCCTTTGCAGCCTCTGATGCAGCTATATATTCTGCTTCCATGGTGGAATCTGCTATCACAGTTTGCTTGGAACTCTTCCAGCTGACAGCTCCACCATTGCACACAAACAGACTTCCAGATGTCGACTTTCGATCATCTATATCGGACATGAAGTCCGAGTCTGTGTATCCCTTGAACTTGGAGTTCTCCGTTACCAAAGACCAACATCATATCCTTAGTTCTTCTCAAGTACTTAAGGATACATTTCACAGAAGTCCAGTGTTCTTCACCTGGATTTGACTGATATCTGCTTGTGACACTCACAGCATGGGCTATATCAGGTCGTGTACATAGCATGGCATACATGAGGCTCCCTATTGCAGAAGCATAAGGGATCTTGCTCATGCGTTCTATTTCCTCAGGTGTGCTGGGGCACATCTTCTTGGAAAGATGAATACCATGTCTGAAGGGTATTAATCCCCTCTTAGAGTTTTCCATACTAAACCTCTTTAGTACTTCCTCTATGTACATCTTCTGTGAAAGTCCTAGCATCCTATTCGGTCTATCCCTATAGACCTTAATTCCTAGAATAAAGGATGCTTCACCTAGGTCTTTCATGGAGAATTCCTTGGACAACCACATCTTGACTGATGTCAACATGGGAATATCATTCCCAATAAGGAGGATGTCATCCACGTACAATACGAGGAAGACAACAGCGCTCCCACTGACCCTTTTGAAAACACATGGTTCCTCTTCATTTTTGATGAAACCAAACTTTTTGATCACATCATTGAAACGAGTGTTCCAGCTCCGAGATGCTTGCTTAAGTCCATATATGGACCTTTGCAGCTTGCAAACCTTGTGATCAGTATCACTGGATGTGAAACCTAGCGGCTGTTCCATATAGATATCTTCCTCAAGATATCCATTTAGGAATGCCGTTTTCACGTCCATTTGCCATATTTCATAATCGAAATAGGCTGCAACGGCAAGCAATGTGCGGATGGATTTTAGCATAGCTACTGGGGAAAAGGTATCCTGATAGTCAATGCCTTCGCGTTGACTATAACCTTTTGCCACCAGTCTAGCCTTGAATGTCTCCACATTCCCATCTGCACCAATCTTTCTCTTGAAGATCCATTTACACCCAATAGGTACTATACCTTCTGGTGGATCTACCAAGGTCCAGACTTGGTTTGAGTGCATCGAGTCAATTTCTGACTGCATTGCCTCTAGCCATTTCTCGGAGTCGATATCTGATATCGCCTCGTTGTAGGTTTTGGGATCATCACCATGAGCACCATTACCTATGAGGAACATTTCCTCTATCCTCTGAAATAATACCTAAGTATCTTTCAGGGGGACGGAAACTCTTTCCGATCTACGAGGTGGAGGAGGTAGTGTTCTTATTGGCTCAACCTGATTTGGTTCCACTTGGTCCTTAGCTCGTTCTGCTTGTGAGACTTTCTCATCAAGCTTAATCTGCTTTCCAATGCCGCTATCTTGAATAAACTATTTTTCAAGAAATATGGCATGTCGACTCACAATCACATTGTGGTCTTCTGGAATGTAGAAATAGTATCCTAATGACTCTTTAGGATATCCTATGAATCGAGCTCTAAAGGACCTAAACTCTAACTTGTCCGCTTGTTGTCTTTTGACATGAGCCGGACAACCCCAAATTCTGAGATGACTCAGACTTGGTTTCTTACCGTGCCATATCTCATACGGTGTGGTAGGAACGGTTTTAGAGGGAACCCTATTCAGTAAGATAAGATTGAAGTTAATAATGAATGTCCCCAAAGAAAATCAGGGAGGTCTGTGAAGCTCATCATGGATCGAACCATATCCAATAGAGTCCGATTTCTCCGTTCTGAAACCCCGTTGAGTTGAGGTGTTCCTGGTGGAGTCCATTGAGAGACTATGCCATTTTCCTTAAGATAGTCTAGGAATTCCCGGCTAAGGTATTCACCTCCTCGATCTGATCGAAGAACCTTAATGGGTTTTCCAGTTTGTTTTTCTACTTCATGTCTGAATTCTTTGAACTTTTCAAAAGGCTTCAGACTTATGTCTCATAAGATACACATACCCATACCTAGACAGATCATCGGTAAAGGTAATGAAGTAGACAAAATTGCCTCTAGCCGGCACATCAAATGGGCCGCACACATCAGTATGTACTAGGGCAAGGAGATCTGTGGCCCTCTCCCCATGTCCAACAAAAGGGAGTTTAGTCATTTTGCCTTGAAGACAAGATTCACAAGTTGGATATGACTCAAAAGTCAATGGACTCAATAGCCCATTTTTCTCCAATTTGTTGATCCTATCTTCTGCTATATGACCTAATCTCAGGTGCCATAGATATCTGTCATTTGGACTATCCCTAGGTCGTTTGGCATTCACGTTTTGCTCGAATAATGAGCATACCTCCAGAAGGACCTTCCTTCTTGTTCTTCAGGGTGGCCAGGTAAGTAGGGCAGTTCCGCTTCCAATGGCCGTCGCTGTTGCAATGGAAACACTTTCCTTTGCCATCGACCTTCTTCTTCGGTTCTGCCTTCTTCTTCTTTGATCCTTCCACCTTTTGCTTTTTCACAGACTTCTTTTTCTTTCCATAAGACTTTCTTTTGGAAGAAGTCCATTCCATAGCAAGAACTGAGCCTTTAGAACCTTTCATAGAAAGCTCAGCGGTAACCAGCATATTCATCAACTCGGCCAAGGAATTTTGAAGTTTATGCATGTGGTAATTCATGATGAATTGCCCATATGCATCAGTCAAGGATTGCAGAATAATATCGTTCTGCAAGTCCAAGTCCAACTTCACACCGAGCTTCTCAAGCTCTTCCATGTCCTTGATCATTGTCAGACAGTGATCTTGGACTGACTGCCCATCACGCATCTTAGCCTTAAAAAGTCATTTCGTGACTTGATATTTGGCTGCGCGACTCTGTTCACCAAACATCTCCTGCAGGTGAGCCAACATTTGGCGAGCAGTCCCGATATCTTCATGTTGGCGCTGGAGCTCATCAGACATCGAGCCCAACATGTAGTATCTGGCCTTATTGTCTTCGTCAATCCATTTTTCCAGAGACGCTCTCTGTTCAGTGGATGGACGAGCTGGTAAGGTGGGAGGGTCCTGGTCCAAAACATGGGTTAACTTCTCTGGAACCCAAAATAATTTTGTAGTTCCTGAGCCAATCTTTATAATTGGGTCCAGTCAGTCTATGTGTGTCCTAGGATACGTGCCAGTGGGTTGGACGCAGACATTTTCCTGTAGAGAGTCAAAGATTCTAGTTAGATACTGTAATTTTGACTTGACCAATTTGTTTAGGGATTTTATTTTTAAACAAATTAGCTCCCACTATTTTCTCGGATCCCTACACTCCCTCTGTAGAGATGCGAAAATCTCCGCGATTGATGATTTCTAGTGGGTGGTGCGGTCTCACCAACTGACTCATCACCTCACCTAACAGTTATTGGTGATGGGTTAGCCAATGAGTGAACAACTCTTGTTCAATGATTCTCTAATCATGGTGCACCCAAACTTGGTCTCTAATTCATGAATCTCACCGTATCCGGAATATTGATCCACTCCTTAGTTAAGTCAGACCCACCATTTGCATAGACTGGGTTCCTAATTGAGTCTCTCACCGTATCCAAAATATTGAGCCCAACTCATCCTCCAGCCCATAGCATCCAATGCCTAATAGACATGGTTGCGTCTTCCCGGTGCAACTGAGCCACTGTATCCAGCCGAGAACAATCAACCCCGGGAAGGGCCCGCACATCTACAATGGTGGAAGACCTCAGACTTAATCTTTTCTTAGGGAGAATTGATTCAGGTCTCATTAAACTAGACTTGTCATAGTCATAACAATTATGACTAACCTAGTGGCATGGGTTAGCTCGGATTATTGACCACCTCAGATCAGAACTGTGTCAACAGATATGGCCAGGTAAGTGAGACCGGTGGAAGGAATATGCCATTAACTCGTACAAGAACGCATTCAGGTCGAGTAGCTTCCAATTAAAAACCAGTCGGTCGTATGTGCCAAACTTACCTTAGACACCAAATTATTGAGTCAGAACCAATTGGGTTAGCCTACAATCCAGACTCTAACCTCTGAGCCTAATTAGGTCTTGCTTGATCGTGTCTCGATCTTGACCCAGACTTAATCCTATTAGGCTGGTCAATTTAAGCATTGTTGATCCCATCTAACCAACTCTTGATTCGGTTTGATCAACCGCTTAGACCTAATTGAGCTACCCAAGCCCGAACCCAGTATTATGAATATGTCTTAGATCTAAAATTCTTAATTTTAGACCTAATTAATATTCCATAATCTTAATTCTTAATTAAGTAGGGTTCATAAACAAAATATGCACAATAAATCCTAGGGTTTCAGGATCTAGGGTTTTGCAGAAAGTAAGTTTTGGGTTTCTGATTAAGGACGAACACGCAGCACCCCTACACGTCATAAGAACACCCCATCGAATGGATCTGTAGTGGAGCAAGAGTTGCTGTAGTAGCTGTGAAAACATATCCTCTTTGATTACCATCTGGTTTAGACTTAGTTTTGAAAGACTGTTATTATGTGCCTGCAGCTAGCAGGAATTTGATTTCTATTTCATGCTTAGCATAAGAAGGCTATATGATTACCTTCTTTAAGGACCATTGTAACATTCTTTATGAAAAAAATAAAATTGCAAATGGTTTCCTTATTAATGGTCTTTATCAGCTACATATTGATGTACCTATTCTAACTATCGAGCAAAATGTGAATGCCAAATGACCTAGGGATAGTCCAAACGATAGGTATCTATGGCACTTAAGATTAGGTCATATAGCAGAAGATAGGATTAACAAATTGGAGAAAAATGGGCTATTGAGTCCATTGACTTCTGAGTCATATCCAACTTGTGAATCTTGTCTCCAAGGCAAAATGACTAAACTTCCTTTTGTTGGACATGGAGAAAGGGCCACAGATCTCCTTGCCCTAGTACATACTAATGTGTGCGACCCATTTGATGTACCGCCTAGAGGCAATTTTGTCTACTTCATTACCTTTTCCAATGATCTATCTAGGTATGGGTATGTGTATCTTATGAGACATAAGTCTGAAGCTTTTGAAAAGTTCAAAGAATTCAGACATGAAGTAGAAAAACAAACTGAAAAACTCATTAAGGTTCTTTGATCAGATCGAGGAGGTGAATACCTTAGCCGAGAATTCCTAGACTATCTTAAGAAAAATGGCATAGTCTCTCAATGGACTCCACCAGGAACACCTCAACTCAACGAGATTTCAGAATGGAGAAATCGGATCCTATTGGATATGGTTCGATCCATGATGAGCTTCACAGAGCTCCCTAATTTTCTTTGGGGATATTTATTGTTAACTTTAATTTATCTACTGAATAGGGTTCCCTCTAAGACCATTCCTACCACATCGTATGAGATATGGCATGGTAAGAAACCAAGTCTGAGTCATCTTAGAATTTGGGGTTGTCGGCTCATGTCAAAAGACAACAAGCGAACAAGTTAGAGTTTAGGTCCTTCAGAGCTCGATTCATAGGATATCCTAAAAAATCATTAGGATACTATTTCTACATTCTAGAAGACCACAATGTGATTGTGAGTCGACATGCCATCTTTCTTGAAAAATAGTTTATTCAAGATAGCGGCATTGGAAAGCAGATCAAGCTTGATGAGAAAGTCTGACAAGTACAACAAGCTAAGGACTAATTGGAACCAAATCAGGTTGAGCCAATAAGAACACTACCTCCTCCACCTCGTAGATCGGAAAGAGTTTTCCATCCCTCTGAAAGATACTTAGGATTATTTCAGAGGAAGTAGAGGAAACGTTCCTCGTAGGTAATGGTGCTCATGGTGATGATCCCAAAACCTACAACAAGGCGATATCAGATATCGACTTCGAGAAATGGCTAGAGGCAATGTAGTCAGAAATTGACTCGATGCACTCAAACCAAGTTTGGACCTTGGTAGATCCACTAGAAGGTATAGTACCTGTTGGGTATAAATGGATCTTCAAGAGAAAGATTGGTGCAGATGGGAATATGGAGATATTCAAGGCTAGACTAGTGGCAAAAGGTTATAGTCAATGCGAAGGCATTGACTATCAGGATACCTTTTCTCCAGTGGATATGCTAAAATTCATCCGCACATTGCTTGCCATTATAGTCTATTTCGATTATGAAATATGACAAATGGACGTGAAAATGGCATTCTTGAATGGATATCTTGAGGAAGATATTTATATGGAAAAACCACTAAGTTTCACATCCAGTGATACTGATCATAAGGTTTGCAAGCTGCAAAGGTCCATATATGGACTTAAGCAAGCATCTCGGAGCTAGAACACTCGTTTCAATGATGTGATCAAAATATTTGGTTTCATCAAAAATGAAGAGGAACTGTGTGTTTTCAAAAAGGTCAGTGGGAGCGCTGTTGTCTTCCTCGTATTGTACATGGATGACATCCTCCTTATTGGGAATGATATTCCTATGATGACAACAGTCAAATTATGGTTGTCCAAGGAATTCTCCATGAAAGACCTAGATGAAGCATCCTTTATTCTAGGAATTAAGGTCTATAGGGATAGACCAAATAGGATGCTAGGACTTTCACAGAAGATGTACATAGAGAAAGTACTAAAGAGGTTTAGTATGGAAAACTCTAAGAGGAGATTAATACCCTTCAGACATGGTATTCATCTTTCCAAGAAGATGTGCCCTAGCACACCTGAGGAAATAGAACACATGAGCAAGATCCCTTATGCTTCTGCAATAGGGAGCCTCATGTATGCCATGCTATGTTACAC